>OY987257.1:34951915-35551915 GCA_963920725.1 Rhamphomyia laevipes
CAGTGTCCACTACTGTCATCTGTCATCCATCACCAATTTTTTTATAACTAAAAATAAAAAATACTATAATAATAATTCAATCTAAAAATCATATGTTATCAATCAAATAACAATGTTGTGTTTCGTTTTTCAAAAAATTTAAATAAAAGAAGCAAATTCATGATTATTTGTAAAAAAAAACTTAAAATATTTAAAATAAAATATGGATTATCCACCCCAAACAAATTTATATAACTTACCAATAGAGGTTAGTTGATAATTTTCACAAAAAACAAAAAAAGAAAATCCTTTCAAATATAACATAGTTTTTTTTTTTGTAATTTCAGATTTTAATAAAAATTTTCGGTTATCTAAATTATTATGATTTATTAACAATTTCTTTAGTATGTAAACGATTTCTTGGTATATTTGAATATCCTAAAACACTAAATAATCTCGTTTTAAGAATTTCAAATATTCAAACATTTTCGGAATGTCCAGTTAACCCGTTATTTGATAAAAGTATTAGAAAAATTCCGAATATATTAATTATTAATAGCGATATAAATTTATTTCAAGAATTTTTAATAAACGAAATTAAATATGTACAAAAAATTACTTTTGATACAATACAATTATCAAATGAACAACAATTTATTGATATAATTCAAAACGCTGAAAATCTTACAGAATTAATAATGATAAAATGTAATTTTTTAGATATATTAAGAGCAACACCAATAAATGTAACAGAAGAATATCAAAAATTAAATAAATCGACAACACTATTAAATATCAAAAAATTTACATATTTTGATGCCACACCAGAAACGATATTAATATTTTTGAAAATATTAAATTTAATTAATCCGTTAAAATTGGATAGTATAAAATTATCAATTAAAAAATCTGATGAACAAACTAATTGTTGCTGTTGTGAATTTTTACAACCATTTATTAATCGAAAATTAAAATCTTTTGAAATTGATAATATTCAATTAAATTGTTGTAAAAGAAAAATATTTCAAATATTAATGAACAATGATAATCATCTATTAATAAATTTAAAAATTTCACAATCAAATATTTTTAATGATTCAGATATTGTACAAATTACAAACGTGTTAAAAAATTTAAAAATATTTAGCTTAAAAAATTGCTATAATTTAACAAATGTTAGTGCATTAAGTTTGGAAAATTTAAAACAATTGGAAGAATTGACAATATCTGAATGTAGTGGTATATTACATGGTATTAATAGTGGCGGTTTAAAATTTGGAATTGCTAAAACAATTAATAAAAATTTGACAAATTTAATTTTAATATTTATTGATATAAATAGTGATTGTATGATACAATTAAGTGAAAATTTACCAAATTTAGAAAAATTAATTTATATATATCCAATAACAACAACTGGACGAATGACATGTAAAATAACTGATTTTGCACTACAAGCAATTATAAAAAATTTAAAGTTACTGAAACATTTAGAATTGATGGGATGTACTTGGGTAAAAAAAAAATATATTAAGTAAATATATTTTTACTTTAATAATATGTTTTTTTACAGCTTACAAATAATGGTTTAACTGGTTATAATATTGATAATAATAAACAGGATGGTTTATCAATAAATGAATTACAAAAATTAGAAATATTAAATTTATTTGGATGTGATAAAATTACAGATTATTTTATATTAAATAATTTTCAATTATTCAATTTAAGACGTTTACGATTACCACAAATTCAAATTGAATCAATAACAATTTTAATAGATAAATGTAAATTTATAGAACAATTAGATATTCGTAGTGATTTTAATACAGATGAAATAATTAATATGGCTATAAATAATTTTCCAATGTTGAAATTTTTACGATTGACAAGATTCTGCTCTGAGGGTAAAAAACTATTGGTAAACAATTTGATTTATATTTTTTTTTTATTAATAACAAAATCATTTAATTACAGGGTGCAGATGTACATAAATATGATAATCTTTATGGCACTATATTTATGAATTGTAATTGTATTACTTGTATGAGACTCTTAGTTTTATTTGAAAATTTCCGAAAACGAACACCATTATATTAAATTATTTTTATATAGTTTTTTTTTTTTTTAATTATATATTATACATACAGAATATGGTTTTAATAAATACCAATTTTTAAACGAAAACTTTGAAAACGTATAAATGAACTTAAATACTTTAATTATTAAGTGTTTGTGTAAATGTAAATGAACGAAATTTAAAAAGTAACCAAAATAATATAGAATTTAACGTTTATTTATATAATTTTGATTTTTGGAGATGAAAATTATAAATTTTTTATTATTTTACATTTTGTTTTTGATCTAAACGTGTTAATTGATGATTTGTATTCAATTTTGTAATTTTCTACAATGCCATCCAGTTATTGATATTTTTTTTTCTTGGGTTATAATTTTTAAGAGTAAATTTTATTTAGAAATTTACAATTCTTGGGTTTTGATGTAGTATTTCAATATTTGCATTAAAATAAATAAACTATTTAAAGCAATACCATACTTATGTATTTGAATTAGTTCAAAGTTTTTAAAGAACTAAAACTAAGTACATTTATATCATTTAATATTTCAAAAACTAGTATTTTTGATAGCTTATGCTATATTTATTAAATTCTAATATATTAAAGGTTATATCGTCGTGCCATCTGTTATTTTATTTGTACAGACATTATCATTTTCAAAAATAGAATTTTACTGAGCAAAAAGTCTTAATTGAATTTAAAATAGTGGTGGGTTATTTTTATAAATTAAAAATCATTAAGAGAATATTATTAGTTTTCAAACTCGTCGGCTGTAAGAAAGTATTTGTTTATTTCGAAATACGTAATTAAAGAAAAAATAAAATAAGTTTTTCAAGTTTTACATAAAATAAAATGTTTAAAGTTTCCCAAAAAATTAATTTAAGTGAAAATATTACCCGAAACAATGATTTCGATTTATGTAATGGTAACGTTATTATTGACAAAAAATTGTGAAAATAAAAAATGCTTTAAATTTAATAAATTTTTAATAATTATTCATTTTTTGGAAGTTTTTTGTTTTGCAATAATATTTCTGAAGATTGCAGAAATGTATAATAACAAATTTAATAAATATATATAACAAAACTATTTTTAATTTTTTTTTTTTTTTAAATTATCAACACTATTTTTAGTTTTACATTGTAAATGATGTTATTATGAGTATATTTATAGACATATTATAGTTTGAATGATAAAAATATTTTTAATAATATATATAATAAATAAATAGTTTTCAATAATTGAAGATTTTTTTTTTACAAGAAACAATTTTTAGCTTAATTAACAGCCAGCATTATATTTATATTCTATGTCTAATTAATTATACTCAAAAATATTTATAAACAAAAATTTATACTTAATAAAGATAAATCATATTTGGATCGGTAACAAAATTAATAACATATTTTATTTTAATTTACAAAAGGAATCAATTATAAAATGTATTTAAAAAGAAAACTTAAAACTTTTAGATTATGATATAACCGAATTAAAAAATATTCAAATTTTACACTTGCCAAATGAATCTGTTCCAATAAATTATGATACTCAATTTGTTATCAATAAAAATGGAGTTAAAGGAAATTTCAATGTCAAAGTATATAAATTTAAATATTATAAATTTTTTTTTATAATTTTTTTTTTTTATAAGATTGAGAATCCAAATGGAGTTCTGTCATGTACAACACCGCAAGTTATTGATACTCAACTATTAGCTGTACATTTTTTACCAATTCAGGAAGGATTTCATAAAATTCATATTGATTGTAATTCAATACCATTACCAGGATCACCATTCATTTTAAATGTGATTGGTAGTAAAGTAATAATCGACGATGGAATTGATTTGCAATGTATATATTTTCAGTTTAATGTAAATATATTTTAGCAATAAATTAAAAATTTATTATTATCAGTACCTGTATTTCAATCGGATGCCAGTAAAGTCATATGTAGTGGTTTTGAAACTCTTAATTCAAATGTTCGAAATGAGTTTATAATAGATGGATCAAAAGCTGGTAATAATATTCTACTGATTGGAGTTTGTGGACCTAATGGACATTGTGATGTTGTTGTAAAACATTTAGGAAATAATATATACAATGCTTCATTTGATATAAATGACTCTGGAGAATATTTAATCGCTGTTAAATGGGGTGATGATCATATTCCAGGTTCACCATTTTATATACTTAACAAATAATGTTAAGTATTCTCCAGAGAATAGAATTAAGAAATAATAAAATAATTCAATATTTAAAATATACTTCAAAAGAAAATAGTTTTACAAAAAATTTATTTAATTAAATTCGAGTACATATATTTATGAATTTCTGTAAAATTTTAGTAATTTGCATAAAGTCGTTTTATTTTTTTGTATATATTAATTTGAAAATTTAATTTAATTTAAAATAAAAAAAAATTGCAATAATTATAAATTTATAATAATTTTTAATACAATATAAAAAACAAGCAATTCTTCTTACAAACTATATTTATTTATTTTTTGACATATTTACTGGGTACGGTTACACATCAAAGTGGGTAAACAAAAGGCGAATAAAATATCCATGACCGAAATGGGTTATACAATGTCATTGATAAAATATATTAAGTCTAATGACAATGGCCAGCTGACCAGTGATTCATTCCATGCAGTCAGATTGTCTTAGTTGGATGTATAGTGTTAATTTTTCCCATTTACATTCTACCTTTTTACTTTTCGCCCTAATTGTTTTAAATTCCTTTTTATACGTATTCCATTGCTATCATTTGTTAGACTTAAATAAATTTTAGCTTATACATTCTTAATCAATGCTTATACACTTTTTAACTGATATTATACTACATTTTTCTTCCATTTTATTGGACTATTCTAAATTAGCATTTATATTTTTTTAAAGTAGAATAACAAATTATATATGCAAAACTATATTTTTATATAATAATTTTTGTAACCATATTTTAAAATAATTTTACTTACAATAGTAATCTAAGACAAATATTTTAATTTATATTATGCAGCAAATTTAAAAATATGCTGAAGAATGTCAAGTAAAATATTTAAATAGCTATATCAAAAAAATATATAAATGAAAATTAACCTAGGAAAAATGCAATTTTTCAATTTACACAGAAATTTTTGTATTTTTTAATTATGAGAAGTTTGACTTTGTCTTAGCTTATTTGGATCATGATAATGTGATGACATTAAAGTTGGATGTTGTGGTGGTGGAAAACAACGCACATGTTCAACATTAGATCCTTCACCATCACCACTTTTTAAATATTTATTTAAAATTGCAAATATTTGTGAATTTAAAACTTGAAAACGTCTAATACGATCAACCATTCTCTTTAATTTCTATATAATAAAAAATATTTTTTATAAATTAATATTTCAAATAATTCAAATAAAGCAATAAACATACAATTCCTTTTACATCATCATCTTTACCATCAACTCTTTGAATTCTCAAAATATGATAACAAAAATCTAGTGCTTCAAATCGTCTTTGCTGTCCTAATAATACAATCATAGCACATCCAGCCCAATTTAAACCTTCACCAAATAATTCTTCAATTGTATATTCAGTACCTTTTACTGGTATACAATAAACAAATTGTAATGCTGACCATAGACGGTGAAATTCTGAACATTCATCAACGTGCATAATACCATTAGCTGGTGCTGGACCAGCCCATACTGGATCATCTAAATAGGATTTAATACGATTTAAAATCACTTCAAAAATGCTTAGGCCACAACAAAGACGTTCTCGTGTTAATAAATCACCTTCACGAGCAATCATAGCTTGCTAGAATAAAGTTTAAAATAAAAAAAATCAAATTTGAATGAATTTGTTTATTGTATGTATATGTTATTTAGTTACTTTGGCTGTTCCAATTTTTTCAACATTCGAAACTATTTGTAAATTTGCAAATTGTGCTTCTAATCGTTTTTGTTTAGCCTCTGGTTTTTCATTATCTAAAAAAAGAAAATTTAATTGCAAATTTATGTTTTAAACACACAAAAAATTTTAAACTAACCTTTACAATATGGTCTTGGAAAAATATTTTGAAATAATGCAGCGTGTAATAAATCACAAACTTCTTCTTGTGATAAAGCTTGTTCAATTAACATACAAAATATAATACAATTTCCAAATTCTCTAAATAATTGGAATAATTCAGTTTTTGCATCTGGATATTGGACAATATCTGTTAAATGAGCTTGATAATAACTTAATACACCAGGTGAACCATAATCACATCGTGGTAATTTACAGGACTGCAAAAAATATTTGTTTTTATATAATATTCATGAAAAATTTAAAATATATTATACTTTTGGCATAGCACCCATAAGAGTTTTTGTGAATTGTAATAAATTTCCTTGAATTAGTGGTTTGACAATATCCTTAAGTATAATATCCATAACAACAGCAATTCCTTGATAACCTAAGAGACGACACATTGCATGAAAATGTGGTGCTCCAACAAATCCTGTATATTGACCATATTGTGTAGAATATGCAGCGTTTAATTGTTTTGAGCCCCATAAATAATAATGAGACATTTGTGGTGGTTTTTCGCGTTGAATCGGTTGGGTAAATGAAATATTCACTTTGCTCCGAACAAATCTAAAAAAAAAATTAAGTTTTTTTTTCGTCAAATTTATTTTATTTACCTATTAGTAGCTGCATTATAACAGTAACTTGACAGAAAATCATAATTTAATTCAACGAAGACATGTAATGTTATTCGTCCATATGGAGCAAGAACATTATGATTAGCTTCTTTAACCATAGATTCGAAGTTATCCAATGCAAGCCATTTGCTTAACAATTTATGACAAATCCGATTAACTTCAAGAAGCCCTTCTAATTCCTAAATAAATAATTTAGGGAGGGATATTTAAGATCAAATTTTGTTTATTAATAAAAATAACATACCACAATACCAGTTATATCATTAGCTTCAAAACGACTTATAGCTAATTCGACACTTTT
This sequence comes from Rhamphomyia laevipes, assembly GCA_963920725.1. NCBI lineage: Eukaryota > Metazoa > Arthropoda > Insecta > Diptera > Empididae > Rhamphomyia > Rhamphomyia laevipes. The sequence goes on from OY987257.1 coordinate 34,958,985, forward strand.
ATGCATATTGGCATTTATTCGCTGGGTTATTAATTTATTTAAATCAATTGAACGACCTGAAAAAAATAAGTATACAATATATTATTTATAAAATTCGATAATAAAATATTTGATTTTACCTAATAATTGCACGTGTCTTTGTTTTAATAAAGTTTCATATCGATTATTCCTTGGATACGATTGGAAATTGAAACCTAAAACTTCACATTCCAATCGAAAACGTTTATCCAAAAAAATACTACAAAGTAATGTATGCGTTTATAAAAAAAGTAATAATTAAATAATGCTAAAAGGTCAATTCACAGAAAATTGTGTGTACAATCGCCAAACATATTTCTGGTAAATGTTTTCATGAGAATTTTTTTTTATGAACTGACCGATAGTCATAAAGTTTATATTTTAAGTTACCTTCCAGCAAGTTGTTTATAATGTGCAAAAATTTGTTCACTTAATTTATAAACAAATTGATCAAAACATAAATTCACTTCAGCCTCAACTTCATCATATAAAAATTGTTTACGAAATACTGTCAAAGCATAATGTGCAGAATCATTATATAAATCCAATGGATATAAAACAAATCTATAAAAAGTTACCCAGAATGTCTTATTAGTTAAAAATTATAATTAAAATTTAGACTAAAAACTTACTCCATCATTGATGGTTCTTTCGTAGTTAATATATGATCAGTTAAAATCCATGGCATTGACATTTCAATTGGAAATTGTATCCTCTTTTCCATTGTTATTAAATCATTACATTCTTCATTATGTTGATGCTTAACCATACATTTATTTACTTTACGACCCATTGTCATTTCTAAATAAAATTCCCGATACCATAATTGGGATAGATCACAACATTTTTGTAATGATTCACTGAAATTCAATAAATAACCCCAATTAAATGATGTTTTATGAAATTGATCAATTTGCATTAAACAATTTCCATCAATATCTTTGCGCAATGTCCTTTTTCCACCGCTTTTATCAGCTATTAATGATTCCAACATTGTACGTACCATATATAATTGTGTGGATGATGGTCCGACATTTAATCGTGGTACGTTTATTTTGAAACCACCATCAGGATCTTTTTTACCTTTTAATACTGGATCTTCTGAAGGTTCGAATCCTTTTTGCCAATCAGCACTAGTCTCCCGCACAGACATTATAATACTACGTATTAAATCCTTTTTATTTTTAATAGCTTTACGCATTGGTTCACGTAAAGATAATTGTACAAAATCTTGTAATTCTGAATAAATATTACGTCTAATTGCTTCACATAAAACGGTTTCAATACGAGCCATTAAAACTTGCAGACCTTTAATCATTGCAATAACTTCAATTAAAGCAAATTTCTCTTCATCAGTATAATTATAACGTGTTGCACGTTCATATTCTTCAGCTTCAACAGGGCAATCTTTATTTTGATGATGATCGGTGGGATGTAATAATTTCCATGAATATAATTCAGTAACAACACTTGTCCATTCAGATAATAATTGTAAACCTCGCAATGCTAAATCAGATGTAGCTCGATTTTCAGCATCAGTTGGATTTTCTTTAACAGTTGTTGTAACTTCATTTGTATATCTAGCCAATTCTGATATATATTTAACATGATCTTCTCGAATTTGTGGTAAGTGTACCATTAAATCAGCTTGAGGACTAATTGCTTGCGAGCTACTCGACAATGGCCACTTACTTGAATCAAAATGTTTACTACGTTTTATATAATTAAATGGAGCTATTTGCATGTCACCAAATAATGGTACAACTTCTAAATTCTTAAAAATCCTATCGATACGATCTAAACGAATCTTTTTCTTTTGATCTAATTTATTTATATTACATAGTTCACTGTCCATTAAAAATAAACCAAAACCCATTACTTTAACTAACATATGTTTTTCTTCTGGTGTCATATACATTTTTGTTTCAAACATATGTACACAAATATTAACAACATCCGATAATAAGTCTTCATAACCTTGTATCTTTTCTAAGGTATCTTTAACAGTATCACGTATTTTATTTTGTGTTGCTAAAAACATAGATAAATTTTGTGATTCTTGAAGTGTATGTGAATCAGACATAACTTTAAGAAATTGTGCTGCTCGCCTATAAGTACTATAGTCATTTTTAACGCTTGATTTCATATTTTTCAGTTCATCCAATACAGCGAACATATTTATAAATTTACCCAATGTTAATAAATATGCTTCGGAAACGAAATCTTTACGTTTTTCAGCGTGACAAAGACGTTTTACTTCACCTGAAAATGCTTCAATTGCTTTACGCTGCAAACAAAATTTTAATTAATCGAAATATCATTGATTTACAATAAATTTACCTGAAAATACATAAAATTTAATAATTTATTGACTTCGGGTGCAAGCACTTCAACAGTTTTTTCATATATTTCTACACGATTTGGTTGTTCATTTGATTTAGGTTGTGGTATTGCACGGGAACAACATCGCCATGTATATAACATAACAGCATGTTTTTGACCTTCTTCGAGTAATAAATTCAAATTGGCATGGGTTGTTGCCTCCTCAATATATTTAGCAATTCCTGTTACAAAACCATTACGATCTTCAAAGTTTGTATCGAAATTTGCACGATAAATTACAGAACATGGTTGTGCTTCAATGCATGGTTGCTCATCTGGCAATGAAAGTTCATCTAAAACTTCTACATTTGATAATGCGTCAGCTAAAGTTATTTTTTCGGTCATTTTGCTATATGGAAAAAATTAAATAATTATATTTCCTTCATTAATTTTTAATAATAATTCTTAGGAGTGGCAATTAATGAAAATGTCATTATTCATTCAATTAAATTGATCACTTACTTGTTGTTAGTATGGGGTAGTTATAACTTTTGTATTTTGTGCTTATAAATTGATTTATATTAAATACTGATATTTTTTTATTTAATTTTGTGTATTTCGGACTAATAATAATAAATGATAAATTCACATTTTATGTATAGAAAAATTATAAATATTAGTAAACAATTTTTCCTAGACGCCCTTTTCACTCAATCTCAATCATCAACTTTTTTTCTATACTTGTGTGAAATTATTAATCACTTCACTTTTATCATTTTTTATGTTTTTTATCCGTATGTCAAAAAAATTATAATTGGAAAGTATTCTTATAAAAATTTCTTTGAAATATATGTCATTGCCATTATGCTCGAAATAGATGTGCGATTTTTTGCTGCACGGCACTGCATGCGTTGCCGGATAGTCAATTATGCTTGAAACAAATGTGCGATTTTTCGTGCATCTTGCGGTTAAATGTGGTTGTTGCATGTAACGTTGAACGTTGCCACAACACAGGAGTTAAATTTACCAACTTAAAAATAAAAAAAATCAGTTTGACAATAGATTTTTGCTGATTTGTCAACAGCATATCTTATTTGTCAACATAAGATGTGCATAATTTCATGTGCGTCCGGCGCATAGATAATATATACTTAATAGATCGCCAACTCTCAAATAAAAATAACAGCGCCACTCTTACATAGAAATTGAAATGGGAACTAAATTTTTCATGACCCTATTATTATTTTTTTCACTCCCAACCCTATTCTTTTATTTTTTTTTTCTCCCATAATGCCCATAACCCTTTTTTTTTTTTTTTTTTTTAATTATAAAATTATAAATAAAAATAAATAAAGAAAATAATTTATAGCAAATTTTTTATTTTATTTATTTTCCTTTATTTACAAAAATTTTTTTGATAGTACTTGAAGGCTTTTTTTTGTATTGGGTCATCAGTTGGTAGCTGCATCCTGGAGGAACCGCAAAGTTTCCTGTTCAGACCATAACAATAATTATGTATAAGTAGTTTTATACTATAATTTATAAATTTAGAGATAGTGTTTAAATTCACAAATTCACAAATATATTTTTTAAACACGCTAAACACTGATCAAATATCAAAACATATCACAATACAAACACACAAACGTTTTTAATTTTAAATGTTTGTAATCATAAACATAACCTCAAATATAAAATTGATAAAAAAATTGCTAAAATGACACTAAAAACGACACTAGCGCTCCCTGAAATTGAAATCGGAAATAATGTTAATTTTATAAACCATTTTCTTATTTTCTTCGAAGTTGAACTACCGTGGTCCGGCGGTAAAACGAAATCAATCTTACTCTGAAATTGAAAATGTTGAAATGCTACATCTGGGCTTAAACTTGGACACTTAGGAAGAGAGATCTTCAGAAAATCGAAGCATTCGAGATGTGGAATCTTGAAAATTTCGTGGAAGGACAGAATAACAAACGAAGAAGTGCTCAACAGACTAAAAAAAAAATTACTAAATATTTTAAAAACAAGAAAATTGGGCTACTTAGGGCATATTATTCGTGGTGCGAAGTAAGAATTCTGAGATTGTCGCTGGAAGGTAAAATAGAAGGTACCAGAAGTAGGGGAAGACAAAAGAAAAGTTGGACCAACAACTTAGAAGAATGGCATAATTTGTCGGCGATTGAAATTCTAAGAGCAGAGAAGTCCAGACACAAAATCCTGGAGATGATGACCAAACTCCACAGATGAGAGCCCCCTTAAGAAGAAGAAGATATGGGAAATTTGGGTTATTTTATAAAGAATATTATTTTATAATTTATAAAATAATATTAATATAATATTATTTTTGTGGCCAATTAAAAACAAGAATACAAAATTTATTTTAAATTGTGTGTTTTTGGTAACATTACTAAAATACGTTTAAACATGAAACATTTTCAAAGCTAAGTGATGTTTAATACGTTGGAGATAATTAGTATTAATACTTTATTTTTTCTTTTAGCTTGTTCGATAAGAGTGTTTTATTTTAAAAACGTAAAACCTAACTCTCTCTATCAATAAAAAATACTCACAGTAAAAAGTGTAATATTTTTAAAATATTACACTTGTTAATTTAAGAAGTAGCGGCTGCTGTTCTTGACCCATTACAAATATCAAAATCCATCGTTACACCGAAAATAATATTCTTGCAATTTTCCTTTCATATCAGCGGTCGTGTTGATAACAACAACAACACCTCGTTATAAATAACGATGATTTGAATATTGAATTAACAGTAAAAGTATTAAATATTAAAATTTTTATATTAATGTTTTTAAAAAATTATTGAAAAACAATCGATAACACACAAAAATCAGTGCAAAATCACCCTAAAAGTTATTATTTGAGAAATTTTTGGAAAATGTTTTAGGAAAACCAAATAATATTATCTCGTAAATCATAATTATTTTTAAAACTATGGACATGGCAAGATATGAAATGTGATATCCGGAAAAGAAAGACCTTATTTTGTGATACGAGTTTCTTATACCGGTATCAAACGATGCAAAAGCGGGCCAGTATCACTGGTGCTTTAAAATGTAACGATTTCACACGGAAAACAACTTCAAAATATAACAATTCACTCGGAAAAGACCTTTCATAGTACACGGAATTCCGCTTGTTAGGCCGTATAAATTAGACAAGAAAAGTCGATACCGCACATATTACGTATTTGTTTTACGAATAGTATGAAATACTATGAAGTCTGGTGATGGGTTGGATGGTCAAAAAAAAAAGTTCGCTCAAAATTTTTTTCTAGGCGTTTCCCAGGTCGGGGAGTCCGAAAATGCAAAAAAAAAAAAGTGTCCGGGGGACGCGTACGCGTACTGTACGCGTACGCGTACGCTTTTTATGTGCGCAGCAACATCTCCTAGAACCGCTTGTCCGATTTTAATGAAATTTGGCACACAGGCTCTAACAGACTTCGCGCAGGTGCCGGTACAAGATGAGATCGATCCTTTCAGTGGGACCATGCTAGATTTCTCCATTTATGTGGAAACCTACGTGTTTTTGTTCTACAGAAAAATGTAAAAAAAAATTTCATGTCTCAGATTTGGATGAAATTTAAAACATGGGTTGGTATCATGATTGTCCACAAGCCTACCAAGATACAGGTCTGTAACTTCAAGGGGTCCCTGGTAAAATTTCCGATTAAAATTTCGTATACTCTAGATCTAGAGCATATAGTAATTTTTATCTAATTAGCATAAATTTTGGTACATATGATAGTTTCCGTATGTACTTGGTGTCTGTAAAATTTAAAGTCGATACTTCAGTGGGTCAATGTAAAAATCCGTAATTACTTTTCATAAGTTCAACTCTCTATATCTACGGTACCTTTCACCCAATTTCAATGATATTGAATACACAGTTTCATTTAGTTATCTACTTGATACTCCACAAATTTGTAGTTGGTAGGTATAGTACGTTCATGGGAAACTAATATATGAGCAGCTTAGTTTCCGAAGAATATTTGCTTTATGTTCTACAGCTCGTAATTATTATCCGATTTCAATGAAATTTGGTACACAGGTTGAGTTCATGATTCTGCATAGGTTGACCAAATTACAGATTAGTAGGATTAGGGGGTCCATGTTAAATTTCCGATTTTTTTTTTAATTTTTTTTTTTTAATATGTTCTACAGCATATAGTAATTGTTAACCGATTTCAAAGATATTTTATATATAGGCTAATTTTGTGATCTAGTTGGCTCTCCTGAAATTTGGAGACCTTCAGGGGGTTCCTAGAAAACAGTTTTAGTTTCCGAATTTTATATAATTACGTGTTTTATAGCATGTAATTATTATCTGATTTTAATGAAATTTGGTACAAAGGTAGACCTGCTGATTATGCATGTGTTGGCCATGATAGAAGTTAATACCTTCAGGGGGTCCATGCTAAAATTTCCGATTAATATTTCATATGTTCTAGAACATATGGTAAATATTATTCAATTTCAATTAAATTTTGTACACAGGTTGGATTCGTGATTACGCATGTGAAGACTAAGGTAGAAGTTAGTAGCCTGAGGGGGTCCATGCTTAAATTTCCGATTAATATTTCATATGTTCTAGAACATATGGTAAATATTATTCAATTTCAATTAAATTTTGTACACAGGTTGGATTCGTGATTACGCATGTGTAGACTAAGGTAGAAGTTAGTAGCCTGAGGGGGTCCATGCTAAAATTTCCGATTAATATTTCATATGTTCTAGAACATATGGTAAATATTATTCAATTTCAATTAAATTTTGTACACAGGTTGGATTCGTGATTACGCATGTGTAGACTAAGGTAGACGTTAGTAGCTCAAGGGGGTCCATGCTAAAATTTCCGATTAATATTTCATATGTTCTAGAACATATGGTAAATATTATTCAATTTCAATTAAATTTTGTACACAGGTTGGATTCGTGATTACGCATGTGTAGACTAAGGTAGAAGTTAGTAGCCTGAGGGGGTCCATGCTAAAATTTCCGATTAATATTTCATATGTTCTAGAACATATGGTAAATATTATCCAATTTCAATGAAATTTTGTACACAGGTTGGATTCGTGATTACGCATATTTATACTTATTATAGTTATTTTAATAATATTATTTATTATTAAAAAAATAAAAATATAAAATTAAATCAATAAATAATAAAGATGAGCAAGTTTGTTACAAAGATAATGTTAATTACAAAAAACTGTTGGACATAAATTGCTGTTAAACAACATACTATGAGTTATCTGCTCCCCCTAGTTAGCAGCTTTTTTTAAATTATTGGTGAGTGCGAAATAACACGGAAAGAAAGTATGAATTCCATTCGCCAATATATAGGAAAATCGAACACTTGTCCCTGTGACTTCTATTTTTTTAAATGGGATTTGCGTTTCAAATAAAAATATATATATTTTTTAAAAAATATAATTATATATTTTATTTACAGCTTAATACTCAACATTTGAATAACTAATTAATATCCAGCATTTAAAACTAATTGTTATATTAAAATTTATTAATATTTAAATTAATATTATACCAACATTAAGTTTATAGTTTATTTGATTTGTTTATAATAGTTGTAATTTCTCAAAAAATTATAAACAATAATTAATAATATAACATAATATTGAAAATTAATAATAATATGAGTACCATTTTTAAGACGATAATATGATAACTTTTTCGAAGTGGTTCGTGTCTTTAGTAAAAATCAAATTATAGTACATTTTGCTGAAAATTTATAATTATGGTGAATTCGTTTTTGGTGGTTTCTAGAGAGAAAATTCTGGATTTTAAAATGTTGCATTTTTATAGTTTTGTATTCAAATCGCAGAGTTTTGAACGAAATTTAACATTTTTTTTATCACTTTATTATGTCTTGTCACTTTATTATGTATTTATTTTTATTGTTAAATTAAATATTTTTTTATAAAATCAAAATGTCGTCTGGCAATCAATTTTATGAAGGTAATATAAATTTTAATTTTGTGTAAAATATAACTTACATATATGTTAATTTTTTGTTTTAAATTGAATATTTTAATTTTTAGTTGAAGATAAAAAAATATTTGAATGGAGCAAAATTTAATTACTATTTATCCATTAATGGAACAAAATAATAATTGCTACATTATTTTCTTCGCTTTTTATTTTTTGTTTATGTTTAATGTTTAGGCTCGTCCACATCAAATTGTCATTTGAAATGTTTATTTTTATTTTAATATGTTGCCGTATTGTGCGAGATTTCGAGCCGAAAATTTCGAGGCAGAAAATGTTACATTTACAGGCAGATTTTTTAAGAAACAAACACGAAATTATTTTCGGCTCAATATTTTTTCGAGAAACGAACGGAAAAAAAACTGACCTGTCAAAAAATGCAGAATGCGGGCAACATATTTAGAAACGAATTCACCATTAGATTCTATAATAATTATGTAGATATTTATGTTAAGTTTCTTTTACCAGATCAAAAAATTTGAGATTTTATATGTTCAAAGCATCGTTCATAGAAATTTGCAGCGAGATTGATATTTTTTGTTTGTATTTGTGTAGTTGGACAGTTGAATTTAAATTGAAGTTTGACAGTTGAGTTTAAGTTGAAGTTGAAGAAGATGCAAATAGTACAGTTACTGCATATTCCATAACTTTAATCAGTTTATTTATAATTTAATATTCAATACTTTTCTGGACAAATACTAATTTTAAAATATATTTTTTTTTTTAACTTTACCAGCTGACAATTGAAATTTCTTATTACCTCTCAATTGAAAAAGTATATTGGTAAATCTTGCTAAAAATCGAGAATTTTGAAAATTGATCTAGATAAAAAAAAAATTTGATTTTTTTGGTCAAAGAAATTTAAAAATTGATCTAGATAAAAAAAAATAGATTTTTTTTAAAAAAGATTGATTTTTTTGGTCAAAGAAATTCAACATTAGAATATACTTGGCAACAGCAGCTCTGGTTTCCGAAAAATTAAGTTTGGAAACCAACATTGATAATTTGGAAATCAGCATTAACAGTACTCCAAATCATTTATTTTGTTGTTTTTGGTTGGCTTTAATTTTTATTGACGTCTTTCTCTTTTGTTTGGATTTGGATATTAGATTTAGATTATTGTGCTGAAGATTGTATTAAATTTATCATTTTAATTTAATTTAAAAATATTGTGTAGTCATCGTTTTTCCGTCATACTGCATCGAATTGATAAATAATTCAGAAGATTCAGTGCTTAACTGATTACTGATTAAAGGTACATTATATTAAAAATCTCGAGAAACTATTACAACAAAAACCGGTTTAAAGGTTATACCCCAAATAAAACTATTTTTTTTTGTTTATTTTTATCGTTCGTTATTAGAATTTAATTACATTAATAAAATTAATATTTTTCTTATTTTTAATGTTTTAAATGAAACATTAAAATCATAAATCAAAATCATGTGTTAAAGTTTTGATTGTACATATTTCGAAAATTATGGTAATACTTTCGACTATTTAAAATGAACTTAAAATAGTTGAAAGTATTATTTGTAATTAACAATTTTTACAATTATAATTTTTTTTTTTTTTTAATAGACTAGATTCAGATTTTTTTGTTTTGTGTTCAAATATTTTTTTTTGCGATTCATGTGAAGTAAATAGAAGAAATTTTTCATTCGCGAGAAAGAAATGACAATTCTATTTTTAGACAGATAAAACGAGATATTTCGATTTTATATAATCAGTTTATTACTTTTACTTTGTGTGGTTATAACACGATGGATTTTTAAAAATTTAAACAAGAGGAGATTTCTTTATTCTCGTCGTATTTTAAAATAATAATATATAAAAATTCAAGTGAAAAATGTTATTAAGTTTATTTATTAAAATTAATGTAAACAAAAGGTTTTTTAGTCAAAGTAAATTTTTATGGAATAAGGTAAATGACTTGTATTTGTATTGATTTACAAAATTTAATATTTTTGTTATTATCTTTTTATTTATAAAAGAAAATTTGGTTTAATAAAAACATGGTTAGAAATAAATTATTTTATATCTGATATATTACTCAATATCATGTGATTTTTATTTATGTGAATATTAGATTTACATTTTACATATATTGATAAAAAAATAATTGAATTTATTGCGTTGACAATTCAATAAATCAATTATAATATATTAGAAATTAATTAATCTCGTTAATTTTAAAATAACTTGAGATTAATTTTTAATAACTAAAATATTTATCTACTAACTTATTTATATAATTCGTGTAGATTTTATCAAAATATAGGTATACTTGAATTTAATATATACTTGAATTTATTTTTCTCAATAATTGAAAAATAAAATAAATGCCGGCTGGCCGTGTAGTTTGTTTCAATTCTTAAGTTACATGTGCGTTTTGTATGTTCGTTGAGGCATGCTTTGCTGCAAATATTTAGAACAAATGGGTTTTCTTATGGCCGAAATACATGTGGTATTTTTAGGTGCGTTGAGGCATGATTTGCTGCAAATATTATTTAGAACAAATGGGTTTTCTATGTAAATGGGTTTTCTAAATTTAACTGCATGCTTTAAAGCATGCCTCAAAGCACCAAAAAAAAACCCACATGTATTTCAAGCATTAATTACGTGGCTGCAACGCACTGCGTTGCGGCGAAGCAAGATAAATTTTGCTGCGCGCCGGCAATCCTGCCACAAAAAAATTAAACAAATGCATCAGACAACTGTGAAAAGAAATATTTTTTGACATTACTTATTTCATTAGTGATTTGAATTTCTAAAAACAGAACAAAATTTAAAATGGAAGAAAAAATAATAGAGTTTGTTAAGAATAATCGTACGATATATAATAATAACAATAAATATTATAAATATATTTATCTTAGAGACAAAAAATTTAATTTCTTTTGACAGAAACATGTATGAAAAATACGTTTATGTGTTTGGTATGCTTTGCTGCACGCTTTAAAGCACATGTAATTCGGCCATTAGAACAATATTTTACTGAGCATCGAATTAAATATATTTCACATTTTTAAGTCTGGGCTACATTTTTTTGTTCGGTTCAGTTTCGATTCGTTTCGCAAAATTCAAATTTGACGTCTCCATATATTTTATATGGGAAATCGATTGAGTGGACACATAGGTCGAATCGGAACGAATCGAATCGAAAGAGTTTGGAACGATTGGAATTTTGCGAATCCAAACTGAAGGAAATGTCAAGAGAAATGAAATTTGACTGTTTCAAAAATAACAAAAACAAAATATATGTGGTTTAATCGATTACGATCGGTACTTATGTGTTCAGTCTTCAGTTATTTTTGAAACAGTCAAATTTCATTTCTCTTGACATTTCCTTCAGTTTGGATTCGCAAAATTCAAATCGTTCCAAACTCTTTCGATTCGATTCGTTCCGATTCGACCTATGTGTCCACTCAATCGATTTCCCATATAAAATATAGGAAGACATCAAATTTGAACTTTTCGAAACGAATCGAAACTGAACCGATCGAAACAATGTAGCCCTGGCTTTAGTTGTCTATTTTACTAATTTTTTTTCAAATATATCACAAAAATATTAAATGAATTTAATTTTTTAATAACATTTTAAACCTAATTAATTTAATTTTAAATAAATGAATTGGTTTTTCAAACATTACACACTAAGTAAATTTAATTATTTTAATAATTAAGCTTGATTTATACGTCCGCCGAAAAATCTGTTGATTTATACGTCCGCTGCTCGACAAATTCAGCGACGGCTTTTTTAAAGCAATTTACTCTTGTCATGGTCTTCAGCCACGCACACTAATGTTAAATTTTTTTGACCAAAAAAATCAATCTTTTTTAAAAAAAGATTTTTTTTTTTCTAGATAAAAAAAAGATCAATTTTTAAATTTCTTTGACCAAAATTTTTTTTTTTTTTTATTTAGATCACTTCAAAAATCTTGATTTTTTAGCAAGATTTACCCCTATTTACCAATACCAATTTACTTTTTGGTAATTTTGAAGTTTTAAGCCTTCCCCAAACCGACGTGAATTTTTCCGCAACCGCGGTGCGAATTTTTCCGCACAACTTAATTACATGGTGGCTTATGAGGATGCACATACTAACGCGAATTCCGCGCGATTTTACAGCGAATTTTTGCGCGCGTTTTGTATAAGATTTTTTCCCGCAACAATTGTAAAAAAAAACACTGCATGCAGCGTTTTACCTGAATTTTCGCAACAACTGTCAAAAAAAAATATTGAAAATTTGTCAAGTTAGTCATTCATATTGTCGTCGCTGTTGTTGAATTAAGAACTAGTAAAACAAAATATTTATATTAATTAATTTTTTTTTAAAATGGAAAAGTTTATAGAAATAGTTAAAAAATATCCCATATTATACGACTTATCGCATAAGAGTATAAAAATATACGAAAGAAAGATAAAATATGGGATGAAATTGAACATGAAATAAAATAAATGAAAATGGTAAGAAAATGTGAAACTTTTTATGGATATAATTGAATTATTTAAAAAAATTGTTTATTTAAAATAAAAATAAAACATGTTGTATATATTTTTTTCATTTAATGACACTTTTTTTGACGTTTAAGTCGCGTTTTTTCCACGTCAGTGTGGCCTATTAGGGGAATTTCCGCGCGGATTTTTTCGCTGAAAAAATTCGCGTCGGTTTGGGGAAGCCTTTAATTGTTAGCTGGTAAAGTTGAAAAAAAAAAAATATTTTGAAATTACGCTGTGATTACACTAGCCATAAATGTTAGACATTTCAATCTGACATTTTTTTTTTGACAGGTAAAAAAAACACGCTGGCTATTTGATGTCAGACATTTCTGTCTAACATTTCATTTTTAATCATGTCGTCATCAAGAAAGCAATTAGTTATAAAAATATTTTGAATAATATAGTTGCTCACACCTTAATTGGTAATTAATATATATATTTTATTTATTTAGCAGTAAACTAACTTTTTCACTCCAATAATCACCTCAAAGTAATTAAATTTTAAATTTCAGGAGCAAATCTAACATTTTTATCCTATATTTGCAAATTAACAAATGTCAAAAAAAATTTGAAAAGTTGTCTAGGGAAAAATCGTGATTTTTCTGTTGAGAAGAAATCCTGTCTGGTTTACACTTATCATTTCGTAGACAGAACGTATGTTCTGTCTTAGAAAAATTCTGGTGTAAACCGCAAGTTAGTGTTTGTCCAGAAAAGTATTTAATATTAAATTATAAATTAACTGAATAAAGTTATGGAATGGGCTTTAGCTGAAATATTTGCTTCTTCTTCAACTTAAATTCAACTGTCAAACCACACAAATACAAAAAAAAAAAATCAATCTCGTCGCAAATTGTTTTAAACACATAAAATCTCAATTTTTTTGATCTGGTCAAAGAAATTTAACATAAGATCTTTGGGTTTATAGTTTGCCCCTTGTCACAACTTGTGAATCTTAATTTTTAAAGTAATAACTAAAATTAAAATTGAATTTTAATGAATTAAGTTTAACTTTAATAATAAAAATTCAATAATATAGGACAAGATAAAGTATATAATAAATTTAGAAAGAATATATTTTTAATCTTTAAGTTAAGGACGAATATTCTTTTTAAGACTGTTAATTTAAATTGATAGTTGGCTTCAATCTATAGTTCGGAATATGTATTTATTTATCTACTAATCACCACAAAACGAACGAAATATATAAAGCACAATAAATAGAGTTAAAAATTGATATGCAATTAGTAATATGCACACACATTGACGCTGACTATAGTTAGTTCTATTGTGTAAAAGAAATTTTGAATTAATTCCTAAACTGAAAGATCGTTATAACTCATTAAAAATAACATCTAAATCGGGACAATTTATATTATTCGGATTGATCCCATCACGATCAAGTTTTCTTTTCGTATGGCGTCAAGAGATGGTAGACATATAAATAAACAACTAGCGCTATACGATGTTAAGCTATTTTTAAATATTCACCGCAAACCAAATCTGGTAAAACACTTTTGCACTTTTTGTCTGCATATTCAAATCTCTTGTATGTTTAAATATAAAACGAAGCATTCTATAAGCTTTAGCTATTATATAATCTAAGTGAACACTGAAGGAATCATAAATTACACCAACTTCTTCTAGCTAGATGAATTCTATTGCTAAGAATATTTGATTGTGGGTTAGTACGTTTTCTTGAAAACAGTACAATTTTACACTATGAAATATTAACAATTGGGCTAACAATTATTCTTAGCCCAATTAACGAAAGAATTTACATAATTTTGGATAAAATTAAGTTCATCATTTAGTAATAGACCGATACTAATTAACAAAAGGAACAAATTCAGAACAAGTAGCAAAAATATCATTAGATACAAAAATTAAATAATGAAATCGACAATAAAAATATTTGAAGAAGCAATGAAAAATTATCTGTTTCTGATAAAAATGTAGATTTAGGTAAATTAAAGAGGAGCATACACCTTCAATAACTTACACGAATGAGTTAGGTAAAATTGAAAAATTGATTCACGATTTTGTACATTATAATTATTAATTCGTAAATATCCGAATGAACAGCCAAATATCACTTTGACCACATTCCAAACCTAATGGCCCTATTAAAAAGGACAGTGAATTTACGTTTGTTGATAGTGTTTAATTGATAAAAAAACAGCCGCAATATTGATCACAGTCATGTACAATAACTAATTCTACTTTTTTATGTATTGTCCGAATTATTGTGGCGATAGAAATTTAATAATGATTCGCTAGCGTGATTCCGTTTCATGAAATTATATTTCATTTCAGTTGCGCTTTTTTCTTCAATTTTAATTACATTCTTATTTATAATGTCTCAGAAATTAAATAAAGGTTTTTGGTACAACTTATACCACCCTTTAGCTATCAACTTTTTATTTATTAATATATGTACATAGTTTTATTTATTTTTTTAGTAATTGATTTAAATTTATCTATAAGAAAGCATTAATCATAGAAACTGGAATAAATGTATATATTCAAGAGTCTTCCAATTATACATTCGTTTTGACTGTAATTTATAGCTGTTAATCTTCTGTAATATCTTTACTGTTGCTAATATATATATACTGAAAAAATTTAATAATTATGTTTTTTGTTGAATGGTTCAAAAAGCCAAATAATCTTTTAAATTACTAACAAACAATTTCCTTCAAATTTAAAAATTATATAAATTATTTTTATTGCCTATTTTTTTGTACTTATCGTGTAATTATATTTTGTGTTTTGTGTGATAATAAAAGAAAGGCGACCATTTTCATTTGATTTAAATGAAAACTTTTATCATCCCAAGGCATTTGATAAAATATATATAATCTATTAAAATTATATTTGAGGTGGTCCAGTTGCGGTGGTAATGATGGTGGTGGCCTTGATATTGAAAATTTTTTTATTGTAAAAGTTTTCGCAATTTTGGTGTCATTTACTCTCAAGCATAAAAGTAACAATAAAAATAAATGTTTATCTCGACTGTAAGATAAGGGATAATAAAGAAGTGTTTATTTTCCATTTTCGAAAATAAATAAAAAAAGGAGATTAACTTAAATTGGCCATAAAAAAGTCAGTAATAAAATTTATAATATTGCTATATATTTATTTATTTATTTTTGCTATGAAGAAGCCTTACTTGATGAGAAGAAAATGTATACACAAACCATTCAAATATATTATTTATTATTATCTTCCAGTCGCGATTTCGCTGGCAAGTTGAAATGTCATTTTTGTTAATTCATAATCATTTTTGTTAATTATATATTTAATCAATAAAAAAAATCATTAAATATGTACTGATATATCTATATATTGTATATATATATATAGGTAATTATATACATATACAGTGGTGTTATCTAGGCGGTATTTATATATATATATATATATATATATATATATATATATATATATATATATATATATATATATATATATATATAGTAATTCTTCCTATCCACTACGAACGGAAGTTGATCATCTTCATTTTAAACTTATTTTTTCATCTAGCTGCTCCATATCATTCAAAACTAATCGGATATAGGACCTTGATTCCGTCACCCCTTACAAACCAATCGGATATATGTTACATAAATACTAGAAATTAATAAGTGCTCTTATATTATATTAATTCCGTTCTTTCATATACATCTTACCAGTACGTTCATCGTACGTACTCGTGAGCAATATTCAACTTAGGTACTGCGAGCGGATGAACATTATCGTTATTAAAAATTAAATAAAATAAAATTAATATATGTAATTTATTACCAATCTAGATTTAAATGCCAGTGGGGAAGGTAAATAAGACATTAAAAATTAATATTTTAAATTAATTTATAATATATTAGGTAATTTATTTTTATAATATAAATAATACTAATTATATTCATAAATAATTCATATCATTCCAAAATATGCGCGAGTAAACTTGCAGACAAGTAACACACTTGTTGTTAAAATTTATTATCATAAATCAATCCATAAATACAAAGCCGATAATGTACAGGTATTAAAATTAAACTGATTTATTATTTTATTACTGAATGAGCTGTAATATAATAAACATTATAGTACATATAAATATTTTTTTAAAAAATTTCATCATTTCTAAGATATTTTCTAAAAGACATTAGTCTATGTTTTTCATTTTCTTCTGCTTTTAAACTGTTTATTGAGGAAACCCCTGATTGTATGATTAATTTTTCTTTTACAGGTTTTTGTTTGAAAGTGAAAAGAGAAAAAAAAAAATTAATTAAAAATTAATTATTTTCATTTTTTTTCATATTTTCTTTGATTGGATGCTAAATTTTCTTTAGTTCAAAATTGTTTATATAAATATTTCTTTTTTTTTATTCATAATTTAATTCAGCAGACATATCTTCTTTATAATAAAATATTGTATCATTCATTAATGACATCAATCTCTGAATTATTCAAATATTCACGAATAATGAATTAGTAACATAATTAAAATTGATAACAAAAATAATTTGAATCATTAATTGCTGATTACGAGATTATAATAAAAATGAAACATTTTATTGTATGCAGTTGCCAATACATTAATAAGAAAAATTTTCATTTCGTCAGAAAATTTTTATCAAAGAAAATTTCTTCAGTAATAGAATTAAACTTGTGAATAACATACATTCATTTACGGATCAATGACTACAATTTTACTAAAAGAATTACAAAATCCCATACGTATGTGTAAAATTTTCTTTTTAGCAACATATGTTCTGTTATACCAAAAATGTTATACTTAATATTTATATTATACGAGTATTTACACTTTTATAATAATTAAAATATCAAAAATATTATTACATTTTCTTCTTTTGTTTTCAACTTTGATTTTTTTTTATAATTATAGATGAGTACCATCATCCAATTTAAACAAAGATTGGAAACTACAGATCCGTATTATAAACCAGTTTTAATAATTGGGCAATTACGACACTTAAATCTGTTAAAATTTCCTGATGTTGAATGCAAATTAAATCCTCGTGTTACTGAAGAAACATTTAAAAATGCTGTTTCATGTTTACATCCATCACCAACAGACACTTGTTCATTATATTTAGATTTAGCAACAATTGCAGCATTACCATTAACAAGTTCTCGTCACAACACATCGTCTCGTGCTCATGCAATTACACGATTAGTTAAAAATAAAAGTCTTAGCATTAATGAAACTATTGTTTTAGTTTGTGAACGACAAGACATTTTTGCATCTGGCTGTGCTGTCGTACGAGCATTTCCATTATATTCACGAAAAAGTTGTGGCCAATCAAATAATATTAATAATAGTAATAATAATTCAAAAGATAATAATGTGACAACAACACCAACAGAATCAACTGTTAATATTGAGTTTATTGTTATTGAAAAAAATGGTGATATTTCAAATGACGATTTAACTATTGATGATATAAATTGTTTAGAGGAAGCAGCGCGTGGAATACGATTAGCAGCTCGTATTGTTGACACACCATGTAATGAAATGAATGTAGATCATTTTATTGATGAAATTAATAAAATCTCAATTGAATTATCATTGAAACCAACAATAATTCGTGGTGATGAATTGGATAAACGTGGATTTGGTGGTATTTATGGTGTTGGTAAAGCAGCAATCGTACCACCAGCTTTATGTATATTATCATATACACCAATGGGTGCAACCGAGACAATTGCATTAGTTGGTAAAGGTATTGTTTATGATACTGGTGGTTTAAGTATTAAAGGTAAAACTTCAATGCCTGGCATGAAAAGGGATTGTGGCGGTGCAGCTGGTATATTAGGTGCTTTTTATGCTGCTGTTAAATGTGGTTTTAAAGAAAATTTACATGCTGTATTTTGTTTAGCTGAAAATTCTGTTGGACCAAATGCTACACGGTAAATATAGTTTGTTGATTTTATTTTTGTATTGCTATTAGTAAATGTGTATTTAAATAAATATGGAAACATTTCGCAGGTTGAATTTAACTAAATTTTAAGTTTGTAGTTCAATGAAAATAATTTAACTTTTTTTTAATTAAGTAAAGGAATTTTTCTAACTTCTCTTTATATAACAAAACTTGGGAAACATTCTACAATGCAGAATAAAGATAATGTGCTAAAAGTTAATATGTTTTAAGTTACATTCAATATTAGATGTATGTATTAAAAAAAATCCAAATTTAATTGTAATTTTACAGGAAATTTCGTTAATAACTGGGTTAGGTATTAGTTTAGTTTTTTTTTTTGATTATTTGAAATTTTTTAAAGCATTCAATACATTTACGATTCAATTAAATCACTTTAAACAATATATAATAATAAATTGACTTGAAATATTCAAATACAACTATTGATAAATAATTATAATTATTTTGTAATCAAAACTTTTTAGCAAACCGTATTAAATTGAATATATTTATTTAGATTTAAAATGTATTTAATAAATTTGTTACGTATAATAAGAAATAAATTGCGGAACAGTAATATATGTGGTAAATTTAAATTTATAGCATTCAATTCCAAACTAAACTGAACAAGATTCTATAAAAATATACTGTGTTTAACAGTTTACAGAAAATTGAATTAAATGTATAGTAGTTATAATTAAATCTATCAACTTTTCTCTGATTGAAGCATTAATTTATAGAAATTGGCAAACGTGTTTAAAAAATCAAATGAAAAATAATACAAAAAATCACACAAAATTTTAAATATAATTTATTGTACATAAATATATTTATTAAAATTTAATCAAAATTATCTTATTTATTTTCATAAAAGTCCTGATGATATTCATACACTGTATTCTGGACGCACAGTTGAAATAAATAATACTGATGCTGAGGGTCGTCTGGTTTTAGCTGATGGTGTTGTTTATGCTCAAAAAGACTTAAAAGCTGATATAATCCTTGATATGGCAACCTTAACAGGAGCACAGGTAAAATTATAAAAATTCTAGAACAATAAATAACAAGTAAAAAATACGACACATAAAAACGATTTCTAATTTTTTCACCTTTTCTTTTTCTGAAACGCAATTTTCTCATTTCATTATGTTTAAAGTATATATTTTTTTTTATTCTTCAATTTTTTCTTTTAATTTAATATTATTCTATTTTTATTAGGAAAATTGGAAAATATTACGAAAACATTTTTCATTTAATTTTCTTGATACTTAATATGAAGCTAATAAATTAATGATAATTTATTAAAACTACAGGAAAATAAAAATTATATTCAATGTTCTATTTTTTCTATTTTCTTTTTGTGGATGAAAAAAATATTTAGAGAATAGCAACAGGTAAATATCATGGTGCTATATTAACAAATACAGAAGATTGGGAATTGAAAGCATTGGAAGCAGGTCGAAAATCTGGAGATTTATTGGCACCAATTGTTTATTGTCCTGAATTGCATTTTTCTGAATTTGCATCTGCTTTGGCTGATATGAAAAACTCTGTTAGTGTAAGTATATATGTGGGTTCCTATTTCAGAATTGTTTATTTTATATAAAATAAACAGCACTAAATTCAATTATAAAAAAAAAACAATACATAGTTTATTTAAATTAATTAAAATTATTTAGGAAAAATCAAAATTGAATATTATACTTTTTAATTTACATTAAATATTTTGGTTAATAATATTTTATTTTTCGACTTTACTCTTCAACTATCAAAACAAGACTATCCCGGTTTCTTCTTCTTTTTTAAAATGTCAAATGAAGTATTAATATGAATTAGGACTAAAACATAGTAAATAGTACAACATTTTCAATAAAATACTAAATATATCCCCACACGGCCATCCTACGATTCATCAGACTATGATGAATAATCCGACATCCACGGTTTCATAATATACGCAGCAGAAGTAGTTCGTTTTGTTCCATCAACATCATATGAACCATATCTTATCAACTCATATCTGTCGTGATCGTTTACCTTAGTTATTTCGTAGTTAGTTAGTTAGTTATTTAGTTCACTTAGTTAGTTATGCACCTCGTTCACAAATTATTCGTGATCGATTTCTGGAAAATTGTCTTTGCAATTCTAGTTTATCAATTACTTCTTTAGTATATGTTGTCTTTGTGGGATAAATCCAAATAAACTTTAAAAAACTGTCCACCACCACAAAAAGATATTTGTATTTCTTCCCAGTTTCGTGCATAGGACGTTAATGTTCTAAATAATAAATTTTCAATGGTAATTTACCTTTTGGAAGTGGATTTCAAAATCCTTTACCCTTTCCAGATTTTTTTACAATTAATATACATTTCAAACAGCTACTTATACAATTCCCTACCAACTTGTCCAACTTTGGTATAAAAAAATCCTTCTTAACAATTTTGGTAACTTTTTTCACTCCAAAATATCCATTACAATTATGAATTTTATTAATTATTTGTATTTGCATTCCAGAAGCTACTACCATTACATTTTTACCATCTACTAACTTCATCAAAACGCCAAATTATATTCTTCAAACGGTCCATTTTTCAACAGTTCCATAATTGTACGTAACTTCTCATCTTTTTTCTGTTTATCTATTATTTTTAAAATTATATTATCTAAAACAACCATATGTACCGAATGTCTACTCAGTGCCTCCACATGCTGCATACATTTTTCAGTCTATTATGTTTTTCTACTCCAAAATTAAATTGGTTGAAATTTTTCTGTAGAGGTTTTACGTTGAAATAGAATAGCTCCAAATTCTTTACTTCCATCGATATGCAATTCTATATCTGCAACAGGATCGTATAGTTTTAAAACAGGTTTATACGTTATTATAGCATTCTTTAAATTTTCAAATGCTGTATGACACTTATTATCAAAATTAAACAATACATCTATTTTAATAAATTTGATAACTGAATTGCAATTAATGAATAACTTGGAACTAAATGGCAGAAATATCCCATCAATCCAAGAAAACTTTGAATACCTTTAATTAATTTTTAAACTTTAAATTTCATTATAGTATTAATTTTGTTTGATGATGGCATCACGCCTGAATATTCAATGACAAATCCTAGATAATCAACTTTTTTTCTCAAAAACTGACAGTTACTCCAATTAAATGCCAATACATTTTTAGCAGCAACATCAAAAAACATTTTTAATTTCGTATATTTGCCTTTTTATCCATAGAAGCCACGAAAATATCATCCATATAAACTTTAATTATCTCTTTTCTACTCAGCTCTCGGAACACATCCTGAACAAATCTACAAAAATTATTTGGTGATATAGATAATCCAAACGGTGTTTTGTAAAAATTCAATAAAGTCCATTGTGAGCTACAAAGGCGGTGTATTTTCTACTATCTGGGTGTTCTAGTACATGAAAAAAACCATTCCGAAGATCTAACGTTGTAAACACATTACAATTTGATAAACTCATTAATTGATCTGTTATTTGCGGAATAGGAAATTTATCTTCATTAATTTTTTATTTAATTTCCTATAGTCAATACAGATTCTATAATCACCAGTTTTTTTTCTTGACTGCCACTACCGAACTAGCAATTTCTGAATCACTATGTTGAATAATTTTATTTTTTAGCCATTCTTTCACTTGGTTATCAACTACTGCTTTTTCTAATGGCGCTAGTTTTCTCGCTTTCATTGAAATTTGATCTTCATCAGTTAATACAATTTTTGTTTGTATTGTATACGAGGTTCTAAAATTTTATCGAAATCAAATTCTCAACTTCATTCTTTTACGGCAACGGATTATCAGCACATAATTGAGATATTTCATTATTTAAATAATTGACATGAAAAATTAATTTAAAAAATTTTTTTTTTTAAGGTTCTTCTAATTTTATTAACTTATTTAATAAATTATTTCCAATAATTATTTCAACACTCATTTTGTTTATTGGCATTACATAACATTTTTTTTTTTAATTGAATTCATTTTTATGCCAATTATATTTTTTATATATATTATTTCTGGTAAATAAAATTATATATTAATTATATTAAAAAAAAAATTATTAGCTTTAATACACCATAGCTATTAATTTTTATATATTTTATTTTTTGGATATTTCAATCTATAAAAATATTATTAATTTTTATTTAACTATTTAATAAAATAGGAAAATCTAAATTATAGAAAAAAAATAACGATAAATTATCATAATATTTTAATATATCTTTTGTGATTTAATTATTTTTCTGATGACAGACCCAAATTTTATTTCAACGTCGTAATCTTTAAACACTCTATTGAGGTATGTGCGAAATTCGGAATTTTCCGAGGATGTTTTTCAAAATTAAAAACCGAGGATGTTTTTATTTAATTCGTAATTAGATATAATATGTTGTGATCTTTTAAAATCACAGCTCAATTTAATCTCACACCATATCTTGCATGTCAGCTGAGCTTTTGCTTATTTAATTGGAATCGTTCATTAAAAATATTTTCAAAAGTTTAGTTAAAAATTTCTAAATTTGCCATACATCTATCGACATGCCTAGGTTAATCAAAAAATGGGTATGCAATGCAGGACTATATCATGATTGGCATTACTTCGCTTAAAAGATATTGTTTATTGAATTTATATCAATTAATCATTTGCTTATGAAATTGATTAATATTTCTTTCCCCTATACATAAAAATTATTATTATTATTATTAATTTAATATTTATTATATTTTACATTGTTTTTCAATGAAACTCGTAAAAAAATATTTATTGTATATTAAAGTGAACGATTTACCCATTTATACATTAAATTAATATCAAATTTCCCAAACACCAAATCATTTTATATATAAAAGCTGAAACGATTGAATTATGAATTTTTTCATATCAATTTCCGAATGTATATAAACATATTTATTAGACTAATATAAAAATTTGCACAACAAAAACAATTTCTTCCTATTATTCTTTCCTTCCTTCCTGTGTATATATACGTATATATTACATACGTATATATGTTGCTCTAGATCTAGAGGAAGATATTTTCAATTGTGAATTGCGAGATTGTTGCCCTGTAGCATTTATAAAGAGAGGCAAAAAAGTAATTCCTTTTTTAATATAAAAGAAATAAATAATATTAAAAAAACATATTTTTTTTTTGTATATAAATTTTAATATAATTTATTTCATACCACCACAAATATCTTTGCTATTAAAACTAATTTGTTCTATTTATTGAATTTGTAGTTTATATTGAAAATTGAATTGTTTATATTGAATGTTTGATTTTTCTTCGAAATATATTCAACTATGCTATGGATCCCATTTTATTTCTAATTTAATATACACATATACATTAAAATAAATTGTAAAGGAAATGCTCTTAAGCGCAATAATATGAAAACACAAAAAAATTAATGTAATCGTACTTGTACTTATAAAATATTTGTAAATATTTTTTTTTTCAAAAGATAAAAAAATTATACACGAAATTGCACATAAATGCAAAAGAGACATTACAGTATTTAATTTGAAACAGCATGAATTTAACGCGAAGAATTGAGTGCAATAGAATAAAATATAAAAGTAAAGTAATAACAAAAAAAAAAAAACACTATCATACTTTGAAAAAAGTATTTCCTAGAAATAAAATATCTGCTACTCTTTTAGCAATCTTTTAAAAATTTTAATAGAACGTAATTTCTATTAGATTATTTTATTTGCAATATGCTAATTCGTTATCTTTTTGTTAAGGCTCCTCTCCTCTTCGGAAGTTCTTGACTTCCCCTTTCTAAAAACATTAAAAATGTTTTTTCTTCTACCCTGTACCCTTACTTCGTGTTCTGTTCCCAAGGTTTTTTCTTATAGAGCTAATTGTACCACTCTGTATTTGTTGCCCCTTAATACGTGACTTAAGAAGCCAAGTTTTCTGCATTTTATGAATTAATTAGTTTTCTTCCTTTGTGCATTCTAACTAATACTTCTTCGTATGTAATATAATTCCTGTAATATAAATTTTTTTATGGTTCAATTTTATTTCAATTGCTGTAATTGTAAATTTAATAATTTAAATTATTCCTCATAATTTAAAGTATACCTTAGAATACCGAACTATAATCTTTTTCTTCTATTGCGTGAGCCTTGGTCTCTTCCATCTTCGAGTTCGAGCCCTAGCCTCTTCAGTCTTCATTTTTAGGCTAGACGATCTTCTGCCACTGATTTTGAATCATGTTATTGGAATAGTAATTTTTTGAATGTTGAATAAATAATTCCTTAAAACTATCAGTTAAATGAGAATCTATTATCTCGTACTATTTTCGAATATAAATGAAAAATCCGTCTCTAAAATCTTGAAAAAACTCTTCAAGAATTTTGAAAACTTCATTCAATATATTGGTCATTTGGTGTCTTTTTACTCAAGTACCCAGTCCTGCATTGGATATTTAAAATCTATTATATGAAATAAAGAAACTACAAAAGTCGTTAATTGTAACCTGACGACTTTTGTAGTTTCTTTATTTTAGATTTTAGATATAAATTGCAGGACTGGGAAAGTTAAATTGTAATATTATTAAAGAATCCCAATTTCACAAAATAATTGAACAAACCCCTTAATTTGTTCTATACTGAGTTTTTGCAGACAAATAAAAATTGCTGTTTAAGTTTCCTTGGAAGGAAATGGAGCAAACCGAATAACTATTATCTCTAGATATAACAATTTATCATATAAATTAAAAAAAAAATCATATTTTTATATTACTACATATAGCATAATATATATAAAATTCACGATTATGTAGAAAATATTTCCTTCTATGTACACAATACTAAAACGATTATAATATGAACAAGATAAAATTTTATAGCAACTTCGATTTAATTTTATGTATTAGTGTCGATTTATTCATTTTTATATTATTATAATTTTCATAAATTCTTATATTCACAGGATCGAAATAATGCTCAATCATCTTGTGCTGGATTATTTGTAGCAGCACATATGGGTTTCGATTTTCCGGGTGTCTGGATGCATGTAGATATGGCGTCGCCGGTCCATTGCGTAAGTGATTAATGTTTTTTTTAAAGATTTAATTTAATTTATGCATTTTATTTTAATATTTTTTTTTTCACAATTATATTTTATTTGATATTAATAAGCCAAAATTATATTATTATTTATTTTTTTGTTGTATAGGGTGAACGTGCAACTGGTTATGGCGTTGCTTTACTATTATCGTTATTTGGAAATTACACAAATTGTGAATTATTAAAATCAATTGCACCTTGTGAAAATGAACCACCGCCGAAACGATTCTGTAGAGATTGATATTCAGAATAATAGATGTTCATAAATATTGATGGGCACAATAATAAGACAAAAAAAAAACTAAGGAATAAGAACAATTTTCAAAGCAATAAAAGTTGTTAGAAATATATTTATTCAGCATAATAATAGTAATTTGTGTGAAATTATATTTTTTTTGTCTTGCATTTATTTTACATACTTATTACAATAATACATCACTTTTATAATCGTTTTTTATTACGATTTATATTATTTTCAATATTTTCATTTTAGGTTTTTATTTTCAAAGGTGTTTTGCATTGAATTTTTGATTTGTTTGTAAACAATTATATATAATAAATAATTGAATAAAATATGAAAACTATAATATAAATTATTGTTTAAATGTTATTTTCCAAGTTTTCATCTCCGAATTTGAATAAATTTAATATTGCAAAGGAAAGAACGGAAACATTCATACTAAATATTTTTCACAAAATAGTGTGTCCGATAAAAGTATAGTTAGAATAACTATGAGTGTTACATTGCACTTGATGGTTAAAAAAATGGATTTGGATAAAACTTATTTTCTAGGAGTTTTGTAGATCGGGGGTCCGAAAATGGAATAAAAAAAAATGTCGGAGGAATTTGTAATAGTCGGTAGGTTTAGTGGATTCTTGGTAAAATAATATATGACAAGCTTAGTTTCCGAAGAATATTTGATTTATGTTCTAGATCTAGATAAAGACATTCGAACATGTAATTATCATATTTTAATGAAATTTGGTAGACAGGTCCATGTTCAAATCTACAATTATATTTCATAATTTTAATGCTCTACCTAAATTAAATCATAGTTATTGTCATCCTATTTCTATATATTTCACACAGGATTTGACTTAGTTACATAGTTAATTTTCCGGAAATTTGTATCCGGTAGCTTTAGTTCATGGGAAACTAATATATCAGCAACTTATATTCCAAAGAATATTTTATATGTTCTACCCACTACACCATATATTAATTGTTATCAGATGTCAATGAAATATTACGTGCAGTTTACTGCTACGAGCAAGTTAGTGCTTCTGAATTTGGGGGCTGTGCCTTTAGATGGTTCTTGGATATATGCGATCTTAGTTTCCGATTTATATATAATTATATGTTTTTTTATAGCATTTAATTATTAACTGATTTCAATGAATTTTGGTACAAAGGTTGGGTTCAAGATTATGCATATGCATGTGTCTATCCAGCAACATTTTCGGTTAATATTTCATATGTTGTAGATCTAAAATTTTGAATTCTATAAACTGAGTTATAACTACGAAAGATGTGAAATTTTTAACGAAGTCCTGTTTGTTACAAAAATATTACTAATAATAATTACAAAACACTGTTGTGTTGTGTTGTATACATACATAAATTATTGTTGAAGTTGAACCTAATTACGAGTTATCTGCTACCCCTAATTAGCAGGGGTTTTTAATTACACACTTTTTCGAATACATACGAATCGAAGTCTACAAAAGTAGATAAATTGATTTCTTATATGTATTTTGTTTTACGACAATCTTAAATTGAATTAGTTTTTTAATTAAAACTAATCCCATATTTTTATATAAAATTATACTAATTTAAAATTTCTACAATTATAATTGGATTTAAATTTCTACATACACTGCAAAATGATACCAAATAATATTTAATTTTTTATAAGTTAAATCAATTTTAATTTTATGAACTTTTTTGTATAACTTCTTCAAAAATTAATAAAGTTTTTCAGATATGTTTTTATCTTGGTTTTAAAATTTAATATAATGATAATTATATAATTTAAATAAAATTAGAGAAATTTAATTTACTGCTACAGCTTGTTGTTTGGAACTAAAAATCTAGAATTAAAAGGTAAAAAAAAACTATTTGTATTCGAAAAAAGGTATTATAATTTACGATTTTAAATAACTGTGGCTTTTTGAAATTACTGTCTCTAAAAATGTAATCAATGTGAATTAATGGTTTTGTTACGTGAACTAATACAATATGAATTTGAGTTAGTTCATACAAGCGCGCAATTCTGAGAGGTGGCTAATTGGGTAATTATCATCACTCTAAGGGTTGTTGGAAGTTTCCACGAAAAATGAATAAATTATGAAATTTAAATTGTTAAAACTGAATATATTAATTTTTTGCTCTTGTGCATTAGGGGCCAATCGGCCAATAGTACCACAAGTTTGTATTGTTTGCTGACAATGACAATAGAGCATACTATTATTTTTAAATTTGATTGCTAAATCAATCTTATGTTATCTAGTGCCATAGGTTTTAGAAGGATCTTAAGTTTAAGTTAAGAATATGAGTTTTTTGAACAAATTGTGATTTTTTTTAAAAACATATTTTGAAAATGAATTTATACTTATATTATAAAAATTATATTTTAAACATATTAAAGATTATAAATTCAAAACATTGTCAACAACTATGAGCACCTTTTTGATCATAAAAAAACAAAAACATAGTTTTTATTTATTTTTAGTTATAAAATTTTATGTTTGTAAGGAAAAATTTCCAAAGAAAGTAAATAAAAAAAAACTTGAACCTTTTAACAATATTTTTGTAAAAGAACGTATTGCAAAATTTTCTTTTTCTTTTTCAACTTTTTAGTTACAACAGCAACAGAAAAGGACATCTCAATGTCTTTCAAAAATAAGTTTTTCAAAAACGTGTTTGGTAAGACATAACAACATGACACTAAGGACAACTTGCCACCAATAACAAAATACCAAATAAAGTATATGGCTATATAAAAAGTTGAATTATAAAATATAGGATAAAGTTTTGCCGTGGTGGGTAATAAACAAAACTCTGGCAAAAAAACCATTCCAGCGTTAAAACTTCAGTTTAATGAATATAAATTGGCAATTTATTTATATTTACTTTAATAAATAATAAATTAGATGACAATTTTTTTGTTGTTGTTTTAAATTTCTATATACATACATATTATGATAAATATTGTATATCCTTCACACAAATTCTGGCGCCATATTTTCTCTGACTTAATCTTGATAATATCGTTTTACTTTTTATAGAGGTCATATTATTTGTGAAAATAGATTGGAATTGGGATGGTGGTAATGTTTCAAAATTGGTGGTAATGTTTCAAAAATTTTATGCGTTTTTTCAAATTGACCAATGGAAATAACTTATAAATTTTAACATAATTTCATCTAATAATAAGAAAATATTGTCTCAAAATCCATTAAGGACCTTTAGAGAAGTTATAAGAGTAGGGAGGAAGGGTGTTATATGCTCTTTGATAATTTGTATAAATAAGAATAAATATAGAAACTTTTAAAATTTCTATTAAATTAGATAAAATATAACAAAAGTAAATATTTTAAAGGGTGAATAAAGAACAAAAAAAATCCATAAAATAAAAATTATAAAATATTTATTGTGTAGAAACTTTTTTTTTTAAATAATAAATGAAATAACTATAAATTAAAAGACTTTTTGGAGCATAAAAAGTAGAAACTTTTTCAATAAACTTAACTTATCATTTTATATTTTAAAGAAAAATCTTCACTCTTTGTAAGGTAACCTAATAAAAACTATGTAGTTGCTGGTTGGTTAACAGAGGAAGGACTTTTATAGTGAAAATTCTAAAATATAATTTTTGACATTATCGACGACGTCAGATAGTATTTTAATAGTTTATTTTCAGTTGTAGAAGATTCTACGAGTATTACAAAGAAAACTATTACAATTTATCAGAGCTGGTTGATTAGATCAAAAATTATTTATAGAAATTTCGCAATAAAAAGATTTTATCATATATATAAATTAATCTGCTTTAGCGTCCTTATAATTTATTAATTTTTTGATTTTTATTAGCTACAACTGCTAACTTTTTTATCCAATTTTAGAATAATATAATATATTAAATTTTAACAATAATTTGTAATTTAATATAATAACTCACCAATATTAATGATGATGATAAGACCCGAGTGTACGTATCTACAATTTATAGCGCTCTATCGATATTATAGAATATACCATAAAAAAACATTATTGGGTAATTCTCCAAAATGTTTTATTTACGCAGTATGTGGTTTCAACAATATTGTGCAGCGGCCCACATCACGTTAAACAATCGAATAATTGAGCCAACAATTGCAAAATCGGATAATTTTCAATATGGAAATATGAGATGATCAGCTTTGATTTAAATTATTTGAAACTTGATTTAAATTATTTTTCATACTTTTGAATAGTTTTTGATAAAATTGATAGTCAAGGGAATTGATAAAGTTTCCTTACTCCTTGTCAATAGAACTCCTTGTACTACTAATAACTTTAATATACAAAATTACATTAAAGTTGAACTTTTAATATATCATTTACTCAAAATTTTATTTTTATTCAACCAATTATTAATTTGGAAGATAAATAAAAAAACAATTTTAACATGTTAAATAATTCATTCCATCATAAATGTATCTACTAATACTTAACACAAAAATCATTTTTCTGTTCATTTAGCACTCATTCAATATATTATTTTGTATTTCTTTTGATTTCTTTTGTTAAGTGGTAAAAAAAAAGGAAAAACACCCAAGTTTAAAAGGGTGAAAAATGTCTATTTTCCATGTTAAACAGGCACATAAACAAACTTAAGCAACGGAAAGGGAAATTTTTAGGTTTACAATTTCATTTCTCTTATTTTTTTTTTGTTCCTCTTGTCTACAAAAATAACATTATAAAATATATAAAAGAAACAAACAATAAAAACTCAATGAACATGGAAAGAAAATAAAGATAATGGTATCAAGGCAATGTTAAGCTTTTTAGAAACCAAAACCATAGGCTTTCTTTTGTACATTTCTATAAATATACATAATAATATAAAACTACAACATTTATTTTTGTTCACACAGTGTGTTTCCTTGGTAATTTGTGGTAATATTTATCCCAAATGGATAAAAATCAGGATAATTTCCTATGTAGGAAGTCACAAGAAGTTAGTCGGTTCATTTTTAAAGAGGCGTTAAAACAGCATCTCTCTAACAATAATAAACAACAACAAATAAAATTTTGCAAAACAAGTATAGTTACTGTCAGAGATGAACCTAGGTTTAATTTTTGTAAATGTTTCAGAGATAATTAATAAAATTCAATTTAAGTTTAACTAAATTTTTGTCCAAATGATAAAATTAATAAATTTCGTGAGGTTTTTTTTCAGTTTTTAAATTTTGTATAGCGGTCTTAATTAATAGTTTTGAATTTAAATAATTAAATATATGTTGAATTATTTGAAAAATGTATTTTTCAATATATTATTGATTCTTTGCAAGACAAGTAATCAGAAATAATTAATTAATTATTTCAGTATTACTTCAGTATTGTATCTACAAGCATTTCAAAGATTATAATTAGTTTTTTTTTCATATTAAATTCGTCTTTTTTCAAATAAAGATTAAGTTAATGTCACTACACATTTTTGTAATTCAATAGTATATTTTCTATATTGAAAATGACCAATGTGAGTGACATGGCATGACCAACTATCGATTTCAAATTTGTCAATGTAAATTATGTTTAACAATTATAAAATAAGGATATATTCAATATAAAGGATTCAATGTATCTATAATGTATGTTTAGATTTAATGTATCAATTATACAAAAAAATATCAGCGCATTTTATAAAACAGTTTAATATCCTTATTCCATCACTGGCGTATACATATTGTAATGATGATACTATGATAATATACACTGAGACTGAGATTCAAAGAAAAACCTTCAGACTTTTCATTGAAAAATATTCTTCAGTAATACTGAAAAAGCAAACTGATTTTCATTTGCTTTCATCAAAATGAGTATAATATGAATTGATGCTATTATATTATATATAAATGGTTTCTGTTGAAGCGCGATTTTTTGTTATTTATATAATATAATGTTGTGTTTTTTTTTGCAGAAAAAAGTTAACTTACATTGCAGAGTTGGAGATTTTTGTGAAAATAATTTCAATTGGGAATTACTTTTCATTTTTATGTAAAATTTATGAAAAAATAAACAACAACATTTACTTCCCAATCCCATAGCACTCTCTTGCTATTCGGCGAAATGGTTCATGTTTTGGCATATATTTTTTTTTTACCATGATTGCGTTATCCTGTTTAAGAATTTTTTTTTGTTTTGTTTTTATTTTTAATATAGATAACATTTTATAATACTTATAGTATAGCGTTATGAAAAATATATAAAATTTAAAATATTTTTATATATATGTTTATATATAATTTTTTTGTTTAAATATAATGAAAAGGATATAATATCATGGCTGTAAGTAGTCAAAATAATAATGTATATGTTTTTCTTTTATTTTTAAATTATATTTTATGTTTTTGCGTAACAAAAAAAAAATTATTTGTATTAAATTTTACATATATTTTCTTAAATATAATATTAGGTATATACGCAAAGAATTATTATTATTATTTGGGTAAATAACTTATATAAAATTCCATATCTATGGTTTGTGTAAATATATATACAAACAAGTTAATGGTATGAGATATATTTGTAATGAAAAGCATAGAGATATATATATTTTTTTGTAATACAAATTTATGTAAAAATTTAAATAAATATTATATATAGTTATTTGAATGTATATATACAAAACAGAACTTTATTAATATATTGTTGATTTAATGCAGGGCTGGGTAAACCAAACGTTAATTGGGCCAAATAAAAATTATAGAATATTATCTTTATATTCAATAATTTTTAATTTTATGTTATTATGTATAAATCAATAACCAAATGAAATACGAACCCAGAAAGATTGAAAAATAACATTGAATTAAATAAATAAAATTTATAGTCCTTTCCTTTGATAATATATGTATAAGAAGGAACTATTTTATATTTAATTTAATATAATTTTGATAATGTTATAATTTTAAAATATAGGGTTTTTCTTAATAAGCAATTCAAAGATGGATTGTAATATACGGATTGGTCAGAATTTCCCCTTAAAGTTATAGTTTTGATTCACTAAATATTTTAAAAATTGTGAGACTATAAATATATATTATATATGTAATAATAAAAATTGTATAATTGCGTTAAATATTCGACTCAGTTTACAAAAATTTACAAAATATATTAATATCAAATTATAGTTTTAATAGCTAAGTCATCATATATACTTTGTATAGTTTCCAATTACATATCAAATGAAATTTTTCAAAAGTATTGATTGTATATATTTTTATAAGTAAAATTACAATTTTTTGTAAAATATATACAAATATTTATTTATTTTGATAAACTCTTAAATATTATATTATATTGGTAAAAAAAATATTTTCTCTAATTTTTTATTCCAACAATATTTTATTACATAATCATTTTCTATAAAAACAAACAACACATAACAAAAATAATATTTTTTAAAGAAAATGTAATGGGTCATATTATGTGTGAACAATAAAGATTATAAACAAGAGACCATCAAGGATATGTTACTATTATGTTTTGTTGCTGTTTTTATAGATCCCTGGAGATTTGGAGGATATATGAAGCCATCAGCATATTATATAAAAATTAATCTATATTTACTTTGCTTGTTTCTTTTATTTACAAGGTACAAGAATTTTATTAAGTTTTTATGTCGCTGTAATGTTTAAATAATGCTATATAAATTACACGAAATCTATATAGTTTAAATATAATTACTAAAGTGAAATTAAAATCATAGTTATAAATAAATTTTGAAAGTAGAATTCAATACAACAATAAATATAATAATATGCGGTCTTAAAATATATTGCGTTTTTTCACCAAATACATAAAATTATTAAAATTTGTGTTATATTATGCAAATTTTAATTGCCATAATCTTGATTAAATCAAAAATGATATTGTACAGAAATCTAGTCGAAAATTTATAAAAATAAAATCTATGAGTCTATTAAAATTGTGATTAAATTAAGTTATGTATATAAATAAATAATAATATTGAAAGTATATTGGAATGCATATAAAAAATATTTAAGTAATCTTATTTACATAATGCATTTTCTTAATTGACAGACAGACATACTTTTGAATTTTATTTCGAGAATTTTAATTTTATTTATTGCCTTAATTTGCTAGATTATTATTTTCATATAAATAAACTTTATAGTGTTTTAGAATATCCTTTGCAATTGCAACTACAACATTATTCCTTAAATTATATATTATAATAAGATAAGATAATTTCAAGTTTTGATACAAGGGATGGAAATAGTGAAGGGTATATATAATATAATCCAAAAACTCATAGTTCTACAACGGTGTTTTGAACCACTTTGATTGGTTGTAATATAACAATTGTCAAATTTCCAATAAAAAAAAAATTGTGATCATGATTCCTTTTGTTCATACTTCCATTGGAGGATTATTTATACCTTATTTGGCGATGCTGAAAAAAGCTGCCGAGGCTCAGTAAATATCTTGCCGCGTGTCGAAGCTGGCAGTAAAAGTATCATGTAGATACCGCGTATGCTGTAGTAAAACGTCACCCAAATTGCACGAAGTAACATATTATTATGTAGATATTTATATTTGTAACAGGGGTAAAATACTAACTTTTACAAATTGTTCTAAATAGTACAAATGTTCTAAATTACAATATATTTTTCATTCTATTTATTAAAAAATATAAATTGTGGCATTATTTCCATCGTATTGGGTCATTAAAAAATCTAAGTTGATTTTGGTTTTAATTTTGATCTCGATTAACATGTTCAAGATTAAGTTTTAAATATGTTTAAAATAAGAAAGCCCTGTATATGAAACTATTGATTTTGGACTCTTGGAACTCTACTCTACTTATGAGTGCTACTGTTTTACCGAGTTAATTTTTATTATATTATCAATTATGAAAGATCGCCTCAATTTTATTTTCATAATTAATAAATTATTAAATTGAAATAAAATTTAATAATGTTTAATTTAATAAATGCTTTTTAAAATATTATGCCTTTTTGACTTTGTAAATGAATGGCAATGAAGCCAAAAAAAAAAATATTTAAATTATTTTATTATTTTCATAAAAGATTGAATGATAAAAGATATACTAATAACTAAAAAGTATCTATAAAAGAACCTTTTTTCTTCTTTTGTAAAATACTTGAAAGAAGATGGTCACATAAAATAAAAAATGAATATTATTTGGGACATTTAAGGATAAGAAGCATAAGCTTTCGCGAAATTCATCAAGTTAATTAATTAAGAGTAAAATTCTTAAATATATTTCAAAATATAAGGAATTTTTAATGAATATATAATTAAATGAAAAATAATCCTTATCAGAATATAATAATAATAATATACACATATTTTAATATAAAATCCAAATAATCACAAATATTTAACTATAGTTAAATATATAAATTGTCATGTCAAAGCGTTTAACATTAGCTTAGATGTAAATATTTTAAATAAAATAAAATCAAGGATTGAATCTTTTAGACCTTTTTTTCATTAAACCCTTTTATATAAATATCTTGAAAAAAAAAAATGAATATACTGACTGAATATATAAAATGAGAAGATTTATTAATCTTTTTAATTTAAATTAAATATTACGAGTATTTATGGAATAACTATGAAGTCTGGTGATGGATTTGATGGTGAAAAAATAGATTTAGCTGAAACATTTTTTGTAGGCGTTTTCGAGATCCGGGATTCCGAAAATGAAAATAAAATTGTCCGCGTTCGTACAATTTCCATGTGCGCAGCAACATCTCGTAGAAACACCGGTTCACACAGACTAAGATGAGATCGATACTTTCAGTTGGACCATGTTAGATTTTCCCGTTTATGTGGAGACCTAAACGGAAAAATGTAAAAAATAAATTTCATACTCCAGATTTGAATGAAATTTGGTTTATAGGTTGGTATCATGATTGTGCACAAGCTGCACGGAGTCCAGAGTAAAATTTCCGATTAAAATTTCAGCTAGAGCATATAATAATTATTTCTAATTAGCATGAAATTTTATACACATGCTTTTTATTATACAATTCTATTGACATATATTACACATATTAGTTTTGTAATGTTGTTGGTCCTATAAAATTTATGGTTGGTAGTTTTAGTGTGTGTCTATCAAAATTACGAGTTCTATAAAATATATGATATAGATGGCTTAAAATATAAGTAGGTTTTAATAAAGTTATGTTTGTTACAAAGATACTATTAATTACAAAACACTGTTGGATACAAATCACTGTTGAACATAACTACAAGTTATCTGCTAACGTACCCCTAATTAGCAGCTTTTTTAATGTTTTTTTAAGAGCGATTCAAAAAGCGATACAAAGTTAAATTGATATTTTATGTAACTTCTTAAAATTAATGTTAATCGAAGAGGTTTCTTATAATTATGATGAAACATTTGAATAACAAGGGTATAATTTTTATAGACGAAATTTAAGTAAAAGTCCATTCTGGAAAAAAATCTAATTTTTGAGTAGGTACATTTATGTATGCATGGCATAGTTCCGTATTATAAATTAATTTGAAAAACTCTGTGTGATGTAATTTATAATATTTTAGTGAATAAAATATTATAACACAATATGAACAAAATTTATTATCAGCTTAGTAAACTTATGTTAGTGTATTATCATGACTGAGTACAGTCAAGTATACAAAATAAAATTGTGAATAAATTTTAATTTTTAGTTTATATTAACATAATGCTTAGCATAGCAATACATAATTTGTTATAATGCCCTTTCATAGTTTTTGATAATGTAATGGATGAGAGCATTCTAGCTGGAGTATTCAGTAAATAACTCCAAATGAAGGGCTTTTTTTCACAAAACATGATAACTGCAAAATAGCTTAACGTGAATTTTATTTATAGTCAGGTATATTAATAAATATTTCGACGTCCTTTGAATTTGTCAATGCGACAGTAGAAAATTTGTATACTTAAAAATATTGTCTATTTTCAGTATGTAACCAAAATTATAGAAAAATATTTAACTGTTTGTATTATAGAAAGATATTTAACTGTTTATGTGCTTACAAACGTCATTTTTCATATTAAATGCTTAAAACTTTAAAATTTTCATTATTAATAAGATAAATTTAATTTTAAGTAATTAATTAAACTTAATATTCTCTACACAAGCGTCATTTTGACAATAATTAATTTAACAAATCTTTTCATTACTTACATACACATAAATTAATATGTCTTTCTTTATTACAAAATAAAAAATGCCAAATGATTATAAATAGTCTTGTCTTCAACTTCAAACAGAACTTTAATGAACTTATAAATTTTACGATGACAATTTCTTTTTGTCATACTTAAACTCCTGGTTTTAGTTTTGTTCTTTATTCCCTTGAATTTTTTATGTTTTTATATTTACAAATTTTATCTTGGCTGTTCCACTTATAATCTGTGATAGTATTTATTCATTGTAGTAGCGTAACATTTATGTAAAGAATAACCGTAAAATTACAAAAGTGCAAAATATTATATCCTCTGATATTCAAAAAAAAAAATTATTTTGGCACATGAAATATTTTTCCCACAAAAGTATCTTTAGAGAACTGGTGCGGCTATAATATTTTTCCATTTTTTTTTTTTTGCATTATGAAAATGTCTGAAATTATCTCTAATGGATTTTTTTCTTTAAAAAGTAAATCTTATTTAAAAAATTCCTTTGTATTTCTGTAAAAAAATCATTAGAATTTTGTCTTTTTTTAGTTATAGTTTCTAAGTATATAAATACGTACTTCTAGACATGGTAATTTCAAAATAAAAACTTATTTAGAAAATATAATTTTTTCATACTTTAGGTTTATATTGCAAAATGCATTCCAGTAATTTATTTTTATAGAAAATGTTATTTGATTTATTAAAATGTCTTGAAAATTTGATGATCTCTAAAGGTAGACTATAAAATTTAAATTTAGTATTACGATTTTTGATGAGTAAAATATCTATATAAATTTTAAAATATTTATAATTTTATAATAAAAATGGAATCATTCAATAGAAAATTATTATTTACAATTTTGTACATTCAAATCATGATTTTCCAAAAAATATTTTGTAAAAACAATACTGACTAGTTTTCGTTCGTGTAGTAATATATTCAGCTGAGTAGTTTCATATGTAATGGATTTTGAATATCGACAGTTATACTTTCTAAACAGTTTTGAAATGATATTACATCAACAATCTTGCAGTGTCATTGGAGAAAACGAAATGTCGTTGACTGACAAAAACTTTAATTAGAACATCTGATATTTTACTTTACTGCTAAAACTTTTCCACTGCAGGGTATCTAATATATCAAATTAGATACATTTCTTGTATTAAAAATTATATTTTCAACTTAAATCCATTTTTGCGAAAGAGCAATTGCTAAAACGTACATTATTATAGTGTCAATAATTTTATTTTACTATTTATGAAACTTCACCGCCTACCAAATTTAATTGGTTTACCTTGGACAGAAAGGCAGATTAACTGACAAAGCGTTAACAAAGTGTTATATAGATTTAAAGAATGCCATAACATTTTTTAAAAAAAAAATACTCTATATATAATATAAAAAACAGACAGACGGTTTTTGGTTGATTAAGTTTTTGGACTAACATACTTATATACTGTATATATATAGTTAGTTATATATCACTGTCTAAAGATAACATTTTCCGACTCTTTTAATCTGATGAATGTTGAAATGAGAATAACGAAGATAAATATTATTTTTGTTATTATTCTATATAGAAGTGAAAAAAAAAATATATGAAAAATTGCTGACCCCAATATTTTCTTTATGAAAATATATAAAAATTTTTTTTGGACCATTGCATGTTGTAAAGTATTATGAAATGCTCTTGGTTTAAAATAGTTAATACAAAGAAGAGATGAAATCGTCTATTTTTCTATTAATGCAATCTATGTAAAAAGCTTGAAACAGGCTATATAAATAATATTTGTTATAACTATTATATATTATATAGAATGACAAACTATTTAGAATTGTATTATTTGAAAACGTTCATAATTTTATCCTTAATTAACATTTTTTATGAAGTAATCACTGTGATGTTGTAAGATAAATGAATACTATAGCAAGCTTGGCTATATTATAATTTCAATAAGCTTTAAGATTGTATTTTAAGTTATTGCACTATAATTAATATACGAGTAACCACCATACCGCGATCGTCTTAAGCTCATCAACATACAATCCCTTGAAAAACGTCGTGAAGTCGCTGACATTTTATTTGTGCAACAGGTCATTTGGGGTTTAATAGAGTGCCCAGCATTCTTAGATAATATTAATATAAACATTAATGCTCGCTCTCTAAGATCTATCCCTGTTTTTCGAATAAATAATCATCGCACGCACTACAGTTATAATGAGCCGTTCACAAGAATGCTACGTAAAGTTAATGCTATTGCAAACCACTTCGATTATAACTGTAGCAAGCTCACTTTGAAAAGATTGCTGTGAATCTAGCATGTTTGTTGACTAATTGCTAATAATTAGCATGATTTCGTTTTATTTAGTTTTTAATATTATTTATTCATTTTTTAAATTTATTTTGCGAACTCGATTCGAATTCCCAGGTGCCTGTGGGGGATACCGTTCTTTTCGGAACAGCTGAACCTGCGGCTGCCTGTTTATCTTTATCTTTATTATATTTTTTGCGACAATAGCATTTTGCATGATTTTACACTAATATTTTTTTAATTCAATTATATTTTTATAATTTTAAATTATACCTTTGTATATTTAATTTTTATTTTTGACGCTAAATTGAATTGGCAAGTGACGGCGGAGGGAAGTAGTATGGGACCGAAAGGAGTTTTACGAAACCTGACGACAAGCAAACCTTATAAAATTTCTTTGGATAGATTTGATTAGATGCGTATGAACATCGAAGTATGGATTCCGAATATTAGGATCTGAATATTCTTTTGCCCATTTTTAAAAAAAACTTTACATTGACTTTGCTTTATTAATATAATATATGTAATTCTAATACAACTTAAAGTTGAGTTTTGTGTTTAAATAGTAAACGCAAAAATTGTTAAAAGATTTCATAATTTGTACATTTATTTCCAAGTAATTGCTAATTAAATTGAATTTGATAATTTTGTCTAGTATGTCATAATAGCAGCTATCTAAAAATAAATTTAAATTACATCAGGTAGAAAAACGATTTAAGTCTTCATGAAGAGATATTCAATCATTCAAGGAAGTAATTTGTTATATATTTTTATATCATATATATATAAATATTTATGTTACTATTTTTAATAATAGATATCACATCATTAATAGAAATAATGAATAATGTAGGGCTTGTAATAATGAATTTATTACTGATTTAAATAATGTTTTATTTGTTAAGTAGATCTTTCTCCATTTCAAGAAGAAAGTAGGAAATCCTAATTTTCTAGTTAAATAAAATCACACTTTGTGGTAGGAGGTCAAATGCTATTATTAGATCATTCATCATTGAATAGAACATCTACTTGAAACCCAGCTTCTTCAGCTTCTTTTTATTAATAAATGTAGAAGTTGACTCAACCAGATTTGTCGATCTATTTATACTATCAAAAACTACTAACTCAAATAGTTTCGATATACTGGATAGTTTAGCTATTGGATGGTAATTAATTATTTCCTTTTTCGATTTCTAATGGATTGAAGCGTAGATTTATGGTCTGAAGCGTAGTTTTTGGAAAGTTATAAGATTAAAAAATGACAGTAGGGTCATTACTTCAATTTCCATTAGAACACATAAAAGTAGGAAATTGATCAGATTTCAAAATAATTTTGGGTTATCAACAAGTTTAAAACACATATCAAAATAATTTTTGTAGGATTGTTCGACTTATTGTATAAAAATATTAAACAAATTTACAAAATTAATACATATAATCATTATTTATTACTTTTAGACTTAAGATATTTATACCAAGCTTATTAACTAAAGGTGATGCAAACTCTGAATTCACAATATTGTCCCAATCTGAAAAAAATATTGTATGTAATTGTCAGGATTTATAATTTTTTATATTTGATATTTATTGCAAGTAATTAGCATTAACATTATCACAAAATGATAAATCAATTTCATTTACTAAATTACTTGGGATCAGAAAAGATTCTTCATCGTGAGCCAACTATTTAATGTTAGGAAGATTAAAGTCTCCACGAATTATTAACGCATTTGTATGACTGAATTAATAACCTTATTAAAATTTTAATATACATCAATACTTAAATTAGGCGGAATGTAGCAATTAATTATAAAAAGTTTTTTTCATTTGGAAATAATAAAATTCTCTAATTCTCTAATGAATTTGAATAAGGTATATAAATTTCAGAAACATTAAACTTTGATTTAATAGCAATTAAAATACACTATCCTCTTTCGAAGAAGGGTTAATCAAATCATTAGATTGTAAATTCTATCTATCTCTTCTGAAAAGAATAAATGATTGATCAAATAAATGATTAATTGAAGAATTCAACCAAGCATAAATATCGAAATCGATAGAAAATACAGTTTAAGTTTTAGTACGCAGTCCCCTAATACTATTCTAATTTTAAATTTTTAAGTCTTTAAGATTAGAATTACTATTCATAGAAATCAAATTAGAATTAATTCGCTTACCTATTATTATCAGTATTATTACTACATATGTATGTTGAAAGGTAAGGTCTATGATCTATTCTAAAGTATGTCCTCAATAGTATTATTTTCTATACAAATTTATTAATTTAAGACACTTATAAAACTTTTTTTTAGAACTATGTTGAAACTTATATAAAAATTAACTTATATAAAAATTCATCATCTATAATTATTAGCAGTCTCATATAAGCTCTTAAATTCATATCTATATGAATTTAAGTGCCGATTGCGACCGATATATAATAAATAATTATATCGATAAAAGTTTTAATTTTCATATTACTGTATATACAATTTTTTAATAATTTTATATCACATTTTCCTTCATTTTATTGACATCTTCGACCAAGATAGTTTTAACTTCGAACTTTCAAATTTTATTTGTATTATAAATAACAACTGAAAAACTGAAATTCTGAAATGTTTAAATTTAGCATGAAATTTTTTGTTCCGGAACAAAAATTCGCTGTACATTTTATGGAGACTTGATGTAAGTGTCAACTGCTATGGAACACTGATGATAATTTTTTTTCTCAGTATCTCGTTTGAACCTCGTTCTGGTGTTGATGAATTTAGCGTATAGCTAAACATTTATTATATAGCTGCGTACCCGGCATTAATATCGGCAATTTAAAAAACTACAGTTTTTTTTATAAGAATTATAAATTTTATTTAAATAATTAAAAAATACCAATAATTTCATTTTTGTTTTAAATAAATAAAATTTTTGAAAATCAAAATTTAAATTTATATTTGACTTATTTTTTCTATCATATTTTATTAAATTTTATTTTAAAGAAAACAAATTAGATAAATACGTTTTTTTATTTAAGAAATTAATTAGATAATTTTACATATCTTCCTAAATAATTACCTAATATACAGGGTGTTCCGCTTTGTATTATACAAAATGTGAGCCTGGCAATTGAAAACAATTATAAAAAATTCTAAACGATTTAACAAAAAAAATACAATATTTTAAAATGACTTTTATTCTGTATCTGTTCATGAATATTTTTCATGAAATGGACCTTACATAGCGGGAAAACCTGTATATTTAAATATTATTTGTATTGCATATTTACGTACCTTCTTAAATATATTTATATTTAAAGTGTTTTATATTTGTGCACGAAATGAATTTTTGTGTAAATGTGCATAGTAATATTTAAATATATAATTTAACATTTCTTAATTTATATATGCAATTTTAACATTTTATTTTTACTGTTCCATTAATCAATATTTTTTTTTTTTTAAATATTAATAGCATTAAATAATAAAAATATTTTTTTATCATGATTATTTATAATATCTAGATTTAGTATAGTGGTGTAAAAATCATTTAATTTAGAGTTAATACTTTTCATTCAGTTTTTATTAGCTTTTTACTTTCCCTCAATATATTTGCTTGCCAATTCAAACAGTCACCAAATTTATCTTAAATTTATATATTTTCAATGCATATCTTAAAGTTTCATCTTAAAATATGAACTTAGTATTACATTTTTTATTCAATTTACAATTTTATATGTATTCAAATGATGTTATACTTTTATGTTTAAATGATGTTAAACTTTATTTTTGATTTTTGGCAAAAAAAATTAATTTATTTTAGGGTATAATTAAATTAATTTTAATCTTAAAAGGATGTTAATATTAAATATATTTATATGTATTGTAAACATTTTTTTTAAATTTTTACAATCTTTAGGTTTGTTGGAATAAATAGAATTTTATAA
Organism: Rhamphomyia laevipes; assembly: GCA_963920725.1. Classification (NCBI taxonomy): domain Eukaryota; kingdom Metazoa; phylum Arthropoda; class Insecta; order Diptera; family Empididae; genus Rhamphomyia; species Rhamphomyia laevipes. The sequence goes on from OY987257.1 coordinate 35,002,622, forward strand.
AATATATAAAAAAAATATCAAGTTATGTTGATATGTTTATTTATTTTTAAAATAATATAACATAAAAAATTTGATGTTGCCAAGCTGGAGCATCCGAACTGCCATTACGATTTATTATAATAAAGTTCGGAAAGTAAAATTTATTAAATAAAATTAAATATTTATTTTTCATTTTAATTAATTTTAGTTATTTTTTTAATCAATTTTAAAATAGTTTCTTTGTTATTACTTTTTGTAGATCATTTTCGATAGATTTTATTTCTGTATTTTGAAAATTACAAAACCATATAAAAACTTCAAATTAATTTCATGACCGTAACTTTAAAAGAATTACTAATTGAATAAAAGTTATAGGACATTTAATTGTAATAATTTTTAGTTATTAGATATTTGTCATATTTCATCTTGCTTCGCAGTTATAAGTTATAATGGATTGTATAATTTTCTCTTCAAGTGAACCATCCTTTACATTTGGGGTGATTTAATTCATATAGGTTTTAAGCGAAGTCAATTATAGCTTTAACTTTAAATTTCAATATATATATATGTATTTCACTCCCTAGTTTGAAATTGGAATAACATTTTGGGAGCTATGGACTTCTTTACAATTGCACAAAATCTCACTATTATGTTCTGCGGTATTATGATACTTATAAGCTAGTTTTCAGTCTTTCTATGTATTTAGAAGGAGAAAAAAAACATCATAGGAAAATTACACTGAAGTGAGTGGCACACTAACTATAACTAGAACACTATAATTTGCTGTCATCCAAGCTTTATTGTAAATAGAAATACAAGTTTAATGGAAACAGCAAACTACAGATTTATCGCAATTTAAACGCGGCAAAAAAGAAAAATAATCCAATTATATTCTTTTTAGCCTGCCCTAACTTTTTTTTTGACATTTCATCAGAAAATAAATATAAATTTTTGAACGAATTTAATAAATTTAATTTAAAATAAATAATTTTGGAAATATTAAACATAATTCGTTGCAAAATTTATATTTATTTAGACAGCAGATTTTTTTATAAATGACAGCAGATTTTTATTAATCAAAATTATGCTATCTCTGTCTATTTATCTCTTTTATTAACGGCTGGGTTTATCGTAAAATACTAGCCTGAAAAAAAGAAAGTATCATTATAAGTGTATTTTTTTGCAAATACGTGATAAAAAGTTTCCAGATATTGGGATACAGCCGAACACTGTAATAAAATTCCTACTTAGATTTTATGAATTTCGCCCAAAGTCCTAATGTACAGACTAATTTCAGACTAAATGTAGCGATGTCGTCAAGTCATGCTGTATTATAATTTTTTCCGTGGATAATTTCAATAATGTTAAGATGGTTACTTAATTATTAAACTATTTAGATTTATATAACCAAACAATTTAAATCGAATATGCAAACCTTAAACAATTTTTAAATATCCTGAAAAAATTTCCTCCATATACCTATACGGTATAGTTAGTTTTCACATCACTAATTTTACTCATCTGAAAATATTAACACAATATTTTCCAAAACTTGTTTTTCACTTTTTTTTTATAAAACAAAATATACGTTCCTATGCATGCATCGTTAAATTATATACGCTTCGTTATTTCGAGTCTGACCTGACCGATTTTTGACAATTGCCGAATTATTGAAGTGAAAAATTATAAATTGTTCGATGGACTTGAATAATAATCTCAAATCATATATGTATGTTCTTTAGGACTTCAGAAGTATAAAATGAAATCATTCATTCAATTAAATTTATGATTTGATATGGTAAAAAAAATAGATTATTAGTTAGTGGGTTGTACAATTTTTTATTCCATCAATATTTTAAGATAATGGAGTCGTATTATAAATTTTTTTACACATAAAAAGTGTTTTTTAAATTTTGTGCCTCATGTTTCACATTTTTATAAATAATATGTACATATTTTGTTTTGACTGATTTATATTCCTTTCTTTAACTAATAAAAAAGCTGGTAAAAACCTTCGCAGATAACTCGTAGTTAATTTTTATACAGTGATTTGTATCCAATAGAGACCGACTAATACTACTTACTCTAAGGCACCAACTACATTAAAAATCAAATATGTGGACTAAATTTCATTAGTATCGTATAATATTTAGCATATGACATATTAATCGGAAATTTTAGCATGAATAAAAGTTATAGTTACTAACTCCCTAAGTTAGTAACCTCTACCTTTAGCCAACACATGAGCAGAGCTGGGTAATACTCGAGTAAAAGTATTTGAATACGAGTAAAAAATCCCTTTTCAAATAAAAGTATAGTATTTTAAAACTTCAAATACTTTATACTTTGAGTAGTATTTGATTTGATCATGTTCAAATACTAATACAGTATTTGAGATTTTATCTCGAATACTTTTATTAAATTCAGTATTTGAGGTTTTTTATTCAAATACTTTAATCGAAAAAAGTATTTGATTTGAATTATCTCAAATACAAGTAAATTATTTAATTTTTACTCAGATACTTTACTTCCACAAAAAGTATCTTAGTAAAATTATATCAAATATTAATAAATTATTTGAGTATTTATTACTCGGGTATCTTTTCTAAAAGTTTTTTTTTTTTAAAAAAAATTATAAAAACAAAAACTGTTGATTTAATTAAACTTTTGTTAACTTAATATATTTTAATATATAAAACATTATAACAAAATTATTACATTTTATTAAAAAGATTTCTATTTGCCTTTAAAAGCACTAATTTTTCGAATTTTTCATCAGACAGCGCATTTCGCTTATGGGCATTTACTATACCTGCAAAGAAAAATAGTCTTTCAACAGGTGCTGATGATGGCACCACAGAATAACATCCACTTAGCAACAAGTACATATATGATATAGATCAGTGGTTCTCAAAGTGTGGGTCGTGACCCACTGGTGGGTCGCGTGCTGACTCAATGTGGGTCGACAAAAATTTTATTATTTAGTTGTTAGAATTATTTTACTTTTAAAAATTGATAGTTTTGTTTGTCGGTACAAAATTCATATCGAATTTTACACACTGCAGCTTTTAAAGTATTACTTCCATTCACAACACGACTTATATGTGAAGTTGGATTTTCCTCAATTTTTACATTAAAAAATAAATTCGCAATAAATTACAATTATCAAACTCACTTCGCCTAAAAATAACTAATACTAAGATAGATGTCGTAAATGTTATTAGCAAAAATAGAAAACGGGCCCATTCATCTCATTAATTAATTATTTTGATATTAATAAATATATGAATTTAAGTTTTTAATTTTTGCATTTTACTTTTTTTACAGGTGGGTCACGAGAACCTTACGGTTTTAATTAGTGGGTCGCGGTTTTAATTATAGATCATTGTATTTTGATTAATACCGAATGATCAAAGTTCATTGCTAAAATTCATTGTATTAAAAAATAATATATTTTGCATTGTAGAAGGATTATTATTTCAGTCATTTTTTGAATTTTAATTTAACTAACAATTTATAAAGTTAATTTTAGTTTAGTTAAAGCAACAATAACTTTTAGAAAAGATACCCGAGTAATAAATACTCAAATAATTTATTAATATTTGATATAATTTTACTAAGATACTTTTTGTGGAAGTAAAGTATCTGAGTAAAAATTAAATAATTTACTTGTATTTGAGATAATTCAAATCAAATACTTTTTTTCGATTAAAGTATTTGAATAAAAAACCTCAAATACTGAATTTAATAAAAGTATTCGAGATAAAATCTCAAATACTGTATTAGTATTTGAACATGATCAAATCAAGTACTTTTTTATGACTTGTATATTATTTACTTTATTTGGTTTATTTAATACATTATTATTTGAATACTTGGCATCAAATACTTTTACTCAACGAGTAGTAAAGTATTTGTATCTTACCCAGCTATGCACATGAGTAATCACGAACCCAACCTGTGTACCAAATTTCATTAAAATTGGATAATATTTACCGTATGATCTTCTGGTTCTGGAGCATATTAAATATTAATCAGAAACTGTAGCATGGACCCCTAAAGCTACTAATCTCTGCTTTAGTCAACATGGATTCAAGTTATGTACAAAATTTTGTTGAAAACGGATAATAAATATTATATGGTGTAGAACATATGAAACATTCTTTGGAAACTAAGCTGCTCATATATTAGTTTCCATTGAACCCATTAAAGCTATTGGGCACAAATTTCCGGAGCATTAGGTAATTAAGTTAACATGTGTGTTGACATAACGAATATTATTGAAATTGGGTGACAGTTACTGCATGATGTCAAGCATGGAACTTATGAAATATACATAATTGGAAAATTCAACATGGACTCACTGAACTACCAGCTTTAAATTTTGCATATAGCAAAAGTACATAAGGAAGCTATCATGTATGTCAAATACCGTTTAAATTAAATACACATGTGTACCTATATCGTACAGTAATTGTCACTCAATTTCAATGATATTACATACACAGTTTCATTTAGTTATATAGTTGTGTGTTCATAGAAAACTATAATATGAGCATCTTAGAAGAATATTTGTTTTATGTTCTAGACTCTAGTAGAGAGTATATAGTAACTAGATAACTAAATGAAACTGTGTATATGTAATATCATTGAAATTGGGTGACAATTACGGTACGATATAGAGTCTTGGACTTATGAAGGACCTGTATCTGGGTATGCTTGTGCACAATCATGATACCAACCTATGTACCAAATTTCACCAAAATCTCAGATATAAGTTACTTTTTGAAATTTTTCCTTAGAGCAAAAACACAGAGGTTCCCATATAAACGGGGAAATCTAATGTATTCCCGTTGAAAGTATCGATATCATCTCAGGATGAAGTCTGTATGAGCTATGTGCCAATTTTCATTAAAATCAGACGAGCGGTTCTAGGGCACATGCATACCCAGACATTGAAAACGCCTAAAAAAAATTTCAACGAAATCTATTTTTTGACCATCAAATCTATTATCAGACTTCATAATTATTCCATAACTACCCGTAAAATGCTAGCATAATATGTAAAAATTTTATATTAAATTTTCAAAAATTTATTTTTATATTTTTATGCTTGAGAAATCTTGAATATTGTATTTTAATATTAGCACAATATATTATATTGAATTCGAAATATAATAATTTTATTGAATTTGAGTTTTTTTTAACTTATTCGATATCAGTTATAGAAGTAAAAATACAAGTATGTATTACTTTAAATTTATTATTCAATTGAAAGAAATTGCATTTGTAATATTTATTAATCTAAATTCATATTGAAAATTTTATTAAATTCTGATAATATAAATTTTATTATTAATTTCAGTTATAGTTAGTGGAAAATAGCAATAAATTTTGATTTGTATAACTACCTAATTATTAATAGTTTGTAATTTTAAGAAATCATTCGTTCAAAATTTAAGTTATAATTGAAATATAAATTTATTTTCATACAAACTTATGTTATTACTAGCTACCACCTGATGAATTATTACTGTTATTACTAGCTATTAGTAGGAGATATAGTGGCAGAGATTGTATCCTTTTAAGTCATTAATTACCTTGAGGGGATACTTTTGTAAAATAAGCTGCACCTCCTCCTTCGGTGTCCAGATCTAAAAAATGAGAAATGGGAACGCAATAGAGCACTGCCACCTATTAAGTATTTTTAGCCCCTATTATGTATTTTTATCCTTAACATAATAAACTCAATATGATGTTTGGGGGGGGGGGGTGCATATTGAACTTTTTCGGTGGAAGGATGCTTTGTCCTAGAAGATGTTGTTTTCTCCTGGGGACTGTCCCATAGTGGCAGAGATTGTATTCTGTGCCGTTTCCTTGTCATTTCGGCTAATAGGGCAGATATCTGTTTCTGCCCTATGAAAACGAACCCGCGAAATTCCAAAAGAAAATTTCGTCATAAAATTGACAATACATTAAGGAAATAAATTAAGGAAATTAGTAATTACTTTGTTATGGGTAGCAGAGTGATCGCTTTCTAGTGGTTCTACCGGATCCACAGTATAGAGGGGATTCCAATTAAAAGATATAAAGGAATCCAAAGAAAAATAAAATGTTATCAAGAAGATTTAAAATAATATTAAAAGGAAATAACAAAATAATATAGTGAAATTATATTGGAAAGCTAGAAATTAACTAGTGGATAATTTCCAGACAGATAGTCATTAGAAAAAAACATAACAACACTACTTGCTTATTATTATTATACACTTATGGTAAAAACCTATATTCAACCTCCTCTATTTCAAGAAGGAGAGAATTTTAAAATTTTCTAAATTAATATTCTTCATAAAACCGGGTATATTTTAATAAGTATTTCGGACGTTGGCTAAAACAAAATATGCTAAAACATTGGTTAAAACAAAATAGGCAAAAATAGGAATCACAAGGAAGATATAATGCCATCTACCATGATTGGCAGCTGCATAATGGAGAGCTTCTGCTAGATTCGCTTGTTAAGAGCGATTCTGGATAAAGAGCGATACAGAATTGGTCCAATTATCGGTTTTTGCGGTATAAAAGAAGATATTAAATCAATTTAATTTAAGATTATATATTTCCTTTGAACATCAAATCTTATTGAAAGTTAATGAAATTGCATACACAAATTTTAATTAATCATAACTTTGAAACAAAATGATGAAATATGTAAACATATTTATAATTAACTATTATTAAACTGTCTACAACTTGTTTCATCTTAAAACTTCGGAAAGTCATGTGTAAATTCAAATCAGATTGTTTTAATATAATCTTGTTGTTCTAAATTTATTATATTGAATTGACTAATTTTATATTATTTGAATATACTAAATACAAATCTTCCTAATAACTTACATTTAACAACAAATGTAAGTTACTTTTGTTACTTTCTTTTTTTGTTACTTACTTTTTAAATTACAACACTTTTTAAATTATATTTTTTCTATCTTTTTTAATTAAATTTTTCTATATTGATTCATTGATTTATTTTAATTGTAAAAATATTATTTTAAATTACTATCTATAACCATATTTTTTAAAAAAATAATTTTAATAATTTTTATTTGAAATTAATTTATGTAACTAAATTGTTAAAAGTATAATTATTATTTTTTTTAACTATGTATTATATTATCGCATTCTCCATTTTTTTTACCATTTCAATTAATTTTAATTTTTAATACTAATTTTATTAACTATAATATATTTTAATAATTGTTTAGTTTACCAATATTTGTTTGCAATACTATAAAGCTAATATCAATGCAATAATTTGAAAGATGAGTCCAGTATAAAACACTTGTGGTCCATCTGTTTTCAAAATAAGAAACCAATGATATAGGAAAAAAAAATATTTTGTTGAAATTTATAGTTAAAATTTTTAATCATATAAAAAATAAAAAATTACCTGTTCCAGAATTGATTAGTTTTTGATTGATCAAATCATCTGTCAATAAAATATAAGAAGTAACAGTTGTTTCTCTCCTTAATGATGGCATCTGATTTATTTCTGCAATACATTTCATATTTAAAATTCCTTTTGCGTTCATAAAAATATGACTATTTAAATAAAATCGAATTTCTAGATTTTGTAATTTCAGATTGAAATCATTTATTGATGTTGTTGTTTCTTGTTGTGGCTGTAACATTTCCGGTAGTGCCTATAGAAAATAAATTTAAATAAGTTAAAAATCAGATAAGTTAAAAAATAAGAAATGCTGTCACATCATGGGTTTGAACTTGAACTGATTTATTACTAATTCAGGTACATAATAGATTTGTTATATTATAGGTTATTTACGAATTTACAATTTTAAAAAAGTACAGTTAAAAAATCTGTGCAACTACGATATAATTGGACTTCCATAATTATAGAATACGTGCAATTCCTTAAACGAATTTAACTTATAGCTAATACAGGAAGGGCCAAATTAAACTATGGTATTTGAAAAGTTCATAACTCTGTAATTTTTACCCAATTTTCTAATTTAATTTGAAGTTAAAAAATTTACGAGATTTAGATGGCTTCTAACAATTTTATCAAATAATCAAAAATGTTTCAAAATTATCAAATAATTCTATTCTTCTACTCAACGAAAATATCATTTTAATACCGCAAAACATTTCCTAGTGGCACATGTTCTGACATTGGTATTTAATTTACATAATTGAACAAGTCTGAATAAGTTCAAAAATATAATTAAAACCCATTCTAAAATATTACGTAGTGTCCAGCCCATTAAGATCTTAACTTCTCTTATTTGATTAAATTATAAATAATTTTATTATATTATCATGACAAAAAAATGTACTTAAATAAATATATAAATATAATAACCTTTTCATTATTAATATACCATGACAAAGAAGCTGGCGGTGAAGACCAATCCGAGGAGCAATTGGCTACAACATATTCATCTATTCGATACGATAAATTTATTCCATTTATTAGAGGATCATGTTGAGGTAAAGCTATATAAAAGAAAATTAATAATATATAAAGAAATATAATAATATTTATTAGAAAATTATAAAAAATTATTATAATAAAATTTGCAATTTTTTTTTTGTATACAATACGGTATAATATCAAATAAATTATCCTTTGAATATTTTATAAATTTATGTTTTATAAATATTTTATGACAACAAATAAAATTCGGTCGTTTATAATTTTTGTTTAAAAACATATTTTTATTCAAAACATTAAATCTAGGTTCTTTTATTAATATTTAAATATCTCGTTCTATAATATGTAATTTATTAAAAAAAGTTGTTTAAGCCTTAGTATTTGTTATATACTCAATTTATGTATAGATTTTTTATTCCATTTATTATATAATTTTTCTTTAATAAATTCGATTAAGATATTTACAACAAATTATATTTTATAATTTATTATATTCCAGCTAAAATGATCAATATCCTTTTGTGTTAAAATTTTTCAATGTATATGATTCGTATTTGCTAAATATATAATTTATATATTGTATAATACCGTACTTATATACAAAAATAAAATATTCCTTAGAAAACACGACAAATAATATTATATATTGTGTTAAAAAAAAATAACTTATAAATTTATAAATTTTTATCCTTTCTTCAGAAGGACAAAGAAATTTTCTTTCAATATTAGTGTACTCGTATAATATTTATAACTATAATATAAAGTATATAAATAAAAAAAAATGCATTAGTTTGGGGATAAAATTGCATCAATAGAAGAAAACTATTTAATCCTTGTCACAGGGAAATATTTCTTTAAAAAAGTATTACATATTTATAATAGAATAGAATAAATATGAAATTTTTATGGGTTATAAATTTTTATGTTAACAACATAAATATAAATATATTCAAGTGCTGTCACGATTATAATAATTTGAAAAAAAAAAAAATATGTTTTTATTTTTGATACAATTTTATATTTTATTTAGTGAAAACGATAAATCCTTTTTGTATGATTTCAAATTTCAAGCTTAAGTAATCCAAGTTCAGTGTAACAATTTCACTAGGAATAATTTTAGTGGACATTACTTTAATAGATTTTTTTTGAATAGTATTATATATATTTATTATTAATAAATTATCATTATCATTAATTTTTACAACTATTAAATGTATTTACATTATAAATGTTTCCACAAATTTTTTATTAATAAGGTAAAATATAGTTTTTCTTCATAATCCATCAAACTTTATAATAATTGTTATTACCGAAATTTTCGAACTTAACTTTACATTTAACTTTTAAAAATCCAAAATTATAGATTTACTTTAAAATAGACCGAATAATTCCTAGCACAATATACTATTCTGTACCATATTGTTCTTAAAGTGAAGTGCAAATTAAATACTGTAGAATGTGTAGAAACAATATTTCACTATGGTCATCATAAGTTATATTTCCCAGTACAATATTGTTTCTGTTGGAATTGTGCCTGTGGAATTGGCCTAGAATAATTTCAAGCAGAAATATGTAAAAATGTCTAAAATTTAGTTTTATAAGTAATATTTTCATTAAATTACAGTTCTTGAAACAATATTGATTTTGAATTGCAATTTGTTCATAAAATCATAAGCTTTGAAAATATATTTACAATAACGAATTTACATAAAGTTTTATCTTCTTATTTATTCATGTAATATTAAAAATATCTTGTTAAACTTTATATTATAGATTATAGCTTAACTACACTTAGGTGTAAAAAACAGAAATGTATAAAAATTGAGAAATAATACACATTATAATATTGCCTATATTTGATTATACCTGCTACAGTCATATTAGACATTCTAGTTGTTAATTTAAATTCAGGTGCATCACCAGACACTTCACATCTATATGAACCAGATGATTTTTTTGTTAATTGACTCAAATCTATACTACATGTTATTTCATTACAAAAATTTTTATCATTATTCACTGATATTCCGTCGACAGGAAATTGTAAAAATACCGGATGCATCATTGGTGAATATCTGGTATAGGAAGATATAAATTGAAAAAATATTTATGTAAAGTTTTCATAATTCATAATTTTTATTTAAATAAAAAAGATTTTAAAATGTTAGATTGCAAAAGATTTTAAGGATGATTTCATAATTTATTACTAATTTTGATTATATACATAAATATAAAATTTCCAATATATTAGAATTAGACTGTAAAACTTTAAATTTTTGGCAGAGCTATAGGTCCTTTTAGAGATAAATTTTATATAAGAACCATATACAAAATAGTTTCATATATATAGTAATTGGTGAAAGATAATATATTCAAATAAATTCTAGTTTAATAGAAATTATAATACAATAATCCATAACCTATAAAATATTCGAAGAATTATAAATATTTATCTATTTTCTACTATTAATAAAAATAGGGCAATATTTTGAGAAATTTAACGAATGCAAGTGAATAGTTGAATATATCCAATAAAGGAATAACTAGATTATACAATTTATTGTGGTTGAAAATTCAGGGATATTTAGATCTGGTACAACATAACCTTTTACAAAGTAATTTAACTACTACTATAATTACAAATTTAACAATTTTAACCTTATTTTATTAATAATTATGATAACACTGTATCAAAAAAAGAAAGAAACGATAGTTTTTTTTAGAAGGAATGAAATTTTTATTTGATTAAAATATTTATTTGTCAAGATATATATTTTTGTAATTTATTTCATCTTAATTTAAGTCAAAGGTTTATATCACTTATACATGTTTAAAGCAAAAACTTCCTAATTTAAGACATTAAACTGAATTTATTTTATATGATAATTAATAATGCTTACAAAAAAACGCAACAATTGATGTTTGTTAAATATAATAATTATTTATTATCTCAACATAAATAATCTTTACATGATAATTTTTTCATAAAAAATGCTACTAATAAATGAGATTTTTTTAGTATATTATGAATAATTGAATATAACCAATTAATATTTCAATTTTTTAAAGATTATTTTTGTAAATTATTAATATTCTCCTAGATCTGTTTTTTTATATATATAAAGAATATATTTTATACAGATTCAGATTATCATAAAAAAACACATAATTGTACACAAAATATACAGGGTTGTTTAAAAAAATGTTCGAGCAATTTAATGGACAGAATCAGACAATGCAGAAATAATATCTTACATATAAAATTATAAAAAAATGTAATATCATATTTCCATGTCATATTCAATGGTATTTTCTATTAATTTTTAAGAAAAAGTATGTACGATTTTATAACACATCCCAAACTAATATATAGACAGATTATCGATATTCTCTCTATGCGGCTACATAAAATCTATACAATATCTTTTTATTTGCCACTGTATACTTATGTGGTATATAAAAATAATCTAATATAACCAATATTACTAACTAACAATCAACGAAGATTTTCCTTGTACAGCTTTTGGAAGCAATAAAGGTTTTTGACATTTTATTACAATTTACCTTATATTATTACTTTTATATACGGATTTTAAACAATAAGTTTCTTAATAGTAAAGAAACTTTTAATTACGACAAGCTAATGGCTTTTAATAGTGATACATTTGTTGTCATCAAATGTTTTCGATCGTTACCATTGACTAATACCAAAAATTATATAATGTATTAGAGCGTCTTTGCTGATACCAATCTTAAAATCACAATTACATATTTTAAATTTTTATTACTCAGTACCAGTTATTGGTAACTTGAATCAACTTAAAACGTCATGAATGCTTCTGTCAAGACTTGCTTTCCGGACCTAATGCATCACATAGCACTATCATCACGCCACCGGAACTAAGTATCACATGTATGTAACTATTATCACGCCACCGCGTCGAACTAATTATTTAGCATTGATTCCAAAATATAGTTATTTTCGTTGTAGAGTAAAAATCCGATGTACAAACTCATCCTGTGTAGATACATAAATTTATATCAACATTTTTAAAAGTATATATATCTACCGTATATGTTTTGTATAAATGCTTGTAATAAACATTACAGCTTGTGTTATCTATCCATCAGTAAAATGAAATTTATATTTTTTTTGTTGGCTATTACCCATATAGTCTTGTACTCCTAATTAATACCTTAAATTATTATACTACAAAAACAAATACATATTTGTTATATTCATTTTCATTTTCTTCTTTTTAGATTTATCCTTTTTTTGTTAAAACAATTCTATGTATTATCTATTATATATTATAATAATAAAAAATATGAGTATATATTCGAAGGAGAATTATTTAATTTCTTTGTTAGGGAACAATACATTTAAATAAAACAAAAGCTTCATTCGTTCACCTTATGGTGTTGAGATTTAAACCAAGAACCAAAAAAAAAAAAAAATATTTAAAATTCTCTTGTTTATTATGATTCTGATGATGTCGGTTGAGTTTGTGGTGCCTTTTTTCTTTCGGAAGATAAATCATCATATACTTATGCAAGGAGGTTTTCATGATGGAAATTAATACTTTTTTTTTGCCTTTTTAGTATATAACTGAAAAAGGGGATTAAAAACTTAACGATATTATGTATACAAAAAAAAATCATACACTCGTATAATATAATTGAAAAAAATAACTTTACATTCATAAAAAAAAAACAATTATTTAGCAAGGATTTATAAAAACCATTACGTCAATCTAGAGTATGTATGCAAATATAGTGCTTTTATTTTACTATAGAGGTAAATGAAAAAAAATACTCACCTGAAAAACTCCTTTTCATCTTTGTACCATTTAACTGAATTTAATTTATGACCACTCATATGATAGCTACACGATATTGTTATACGATCACGAAAATCAGCAATTTCTGGTACTTCAATATGTGTGACAGAAAGCGTACCAACTTCATAACAGAATCCTTTAAATATGTATATATATAAAAAATAATTAATTGAAATTTAAATCTAATTGGACATATAAATATATTATATGATTTTTAACTTGTTAATTTTATAATCAATTATTTATATAGTAAGTAGAGATAATTTGGTAAATTTATAATTTGTATAATTAATGAGAATATTGTATACAAAGAATTTTAAATTAATAATTTATATTAAATTTATAGTACGAAAAATAAATATAATATATACTTGATAATTTTAATTATTCTTTCAAATATTAAATATTTATTCAGGTATCTCGAAAATAGTAATGAATATTTATTTGGTTTAAATTATTTTAATATACTTTATATGAATCTTTTATGTGTACAATTTTAACACATTTTAAACAATTATAACACATTTTTAATCTATATATTTGAAAATTATAGATAATTTGAATATATTCTAATAGAAATTTTATGGTGTTTTATTTAATAAATCAAAAATAAATAGAAATAATTACTAAGAATAAATTTATTGAAAACATTTCAATCAAAAAAAAAAGACAATTCAGTCAAAAAAAAGTTCATACAAATTTTTTGACTAAAATGCCTTTTAAAGAAGGAACTTCAGTCAAAACAAAGGGAATTTCGGTCAGTAAAAAGTTGAACTGAATTGCCATTTTAGTATTTGCACTGAAAAGCTTTCCTCCAGTTTTTTTTTTGACTGGAATATGCCTTTAGGTTCCAATTCATTATTTATTTATTTATCGTTCATTTTCCTTTATATGAAATTCTATGAATCCAAATGAAAAACTCGTAACAGCTTGTAAATTCAAAAGTATTATTACAATAGTATTGATTGTTAATGAAGTATTGCCATGTAATATATAATATCATATCATATGGTAACCAAAATGCCTCGGCAAGTAATATATACAAAGTTAATTTTTCTGTTTCATTTCGGAAAATGGTGTAAAGAAATCTCTTCCCGATAATAATAAAACATCAAACATTTTACTGATGGACATATACTATTCGTACTGTCAAACTTCCAAAAGGAATCCCTGTCAAAAAAGTTTTGACTGAAATACCTTTTCAGTTTTTTGATTGAATATCCTTCTGAAAAGGCAAATCAGTCAAAAATTATTTTGACTAGGATTCCTTATTATTTTGACTAAAATTCCATTTTTTTTGACTGAAATGCTTTTGACTGGTATTCCTTGCCCCCAAACTTAGTTTTCAAAATATTATTTTTTCAAATTATTTTTATGACCATATAACTTCAAAAGTAATACTCAGTTAATAGTATTTGTAAAACCAAGCAAACCACTCTTTCCCCTTGGATGATTTAATTAATTTACAATAGGTTTCTAGTCAAGTGAAGCCTTAAATTTGGAAAGAGATTAATTTGGAGATATTTCATTCATTCGTTTAGGCCATATATACATGTCCAACATTGCAAACCCTAGAATAGTAAAATCTGTCAAAAAAATGAGGGCTCAAATGAATGCTTTTTTCCCTTTCGAATTCGGAAATAACAAATAACTTGTTAATTATTACCTTTAATTTTATAATAACATTAATATAATTATTGTATTATAATACTTAATTACATTAAGTTTACTGTGTTATAATTAATTTCATTTAAATAATTAAAAGTTACTGATAGGATTGAAACTTTTAAAATTAACTTATACCTAAGAACCTAACTTTACGTATATATATTAATATTATGTACATATATTATTAAAAATCTATGGTATATTATATAATACTAGCTATGTCACATTAAAATTAGTGTAAGATCATAAATGAATATGTAGACGCATGCGAATTACAGCATTGGAATTTTTAAATTACAAAAAATGATTAACTATTTCCTTCACTAACTTTCGCAAGCGTAAATTTAAGCCTTTGTGATGTTCCTAGAGGAGGAAAAAGGGTATATATCGATAAAATGATTATACCGATGAACTGAGAAATGATGAAATTTAAAACGATTTAATGAAATTTCACCCGGAATATATCAATTAAAGTTTATGAAAGTCATTTTCTTCCATTATTATTGTTCTCAATAAATATAAAACATAATACTTATCTTAAAAATAATTATTCATTCAAAAATATAATTTTATATTATGCATACTTATATTTGAATATTGATTATGATTAGAGATTATCAAAAAAAAGACTAATAAATAAAAATAATATTCATTTAAGCTTATATAAAATCAATATTTAACATTATTTATGTATATCTATAATAAGAACAAGGATAAATAGTTATAAATTAATAAGAAAATATTTGGTGCGGAAAATATTAATATTTTTAATTCAGGCCCTCAGCACTTACTTAAACCCCAAAATTATCACCTTACACTCATATATATGTATACAATAATTACCTATGCTATTTATATTAATATTATATTAATATTGATATTGCTGAGACATTTACCATTTTGAAATAATTTGGAAAAAATAAGTGAACTAATCCATTTTTTCCACTTTTATTCCATCGAAACACTTTAATTACTTGTAAAATATTAATTTTAATGTATAGATTTTATTTTAGAAGTTTCATTAAGGATATCGTAATTATATTAAATAGTTTGACGAGTTTTTAAAATATTGGGTGCTCATGAAAATTAACTACATAATTTCATATACGCTAATTTATAATCACCAATAATTTTTTTATTTTTCGATAATATAATTTAATTATTATTATATTAATTTATTTTAAAGTTATATTTATTATATCAAAAATACAAAAAAAAAAATAACTATAAAGTATTGATTCCAGAAAAAAATCGACATAAATTTGGTAGAAAAATAACTTTAATTTCAATCCTTTTATTAAAGCAGTTAAGCCAACACAATCAGTATAAAACTTGTAGCCTTTTTTTACTAAAAAAAACTATTTGGGTCCGGAAAAAACGATAAAGAGCTTAAGCAAATGAGCAAAGAATATAAAAAGGTTAAAAGAAAATTCAGTTATTATAGAAATTTAAACAGACCAAGTAGTAGTAGAGTATATAACAGTTCCTTATCAAATACAATAGAAGACACAAACAAACATAGTAGATGACATAACAGAAAAACCATTTATATTAAAGTTTATATTTTTAGCTTTGCATATACTAAATCTACAACTTTATACTGTAGAGAAAAACTAAATGTCTACAGATTATAACAGGTAACAGAAAAGAATATTTAAATGATAAAGTCAACTATTTTTTGCATAAAGTGAATTAATAATACGTTATCATAACAACTTTATATTTTTTATAATATATTTATCTTTAGTTCTTTCGGTTTGTAATAGAAAAATTTCATATTATGATTAAACTACAATTATAATATAGAAAAATGATATTAAAAACACTTTTTCAGAAATATATATATAAGGTTGCATAATATATTATTATAAAGAACATATAAGGTTGCATAATATATTATTGTGATCTTATAGTTTATTTCGTGGCGAGTGGCGTGTAAAAAATTAAAAGTTTTAATTTTAATATGACAAAGTATGTATATATTTTAAATATTTATTTCAGAATATTGTAACTTTTTTATAAAAATTCTATTAAATAATTTTCATTTATTTTTATTTTTTAATTCTATCCTAATTTTTTTCCCATATTTTAATCCACGGGGGAACATAGGGTTTCTGTGCAAATTTTCCATCGTTTTGTGCAGTAACTTTTATTTGCGAGCATGTCATGTTTACTTTCTTTCATCCTCAACCGTTCTTCTATGTACATATATTTTTTAGTCGTCCTTGAGCATTCCAGTCTAGTGCTTATCTGGCATTTGAGATTTCAGGTCTTTAAAGCGTATCACCTACCCATCTTAATTTGCGTGTTTGTATTCGCTCGAGAATTGGTTCTTGATTTGTGATGTGCCATATTTATTGGTTGGTTATTATTTGCGGCCAGAAGGTCCTGCATATTATACGTTGCGAGTTGTTGACGAATACTTGTATTTCTCCTATATCTTGTTTGCTGGCTTACTAGGTTTCGCTATAATATAGAAGCACTGACTTGACGCATGAACTGAATAGGCTTAGCTTTGTTTTATTTGTTATATTGTGAAGATTTCTATTTTTTTTAATCTACGAAATTGCCGTTGCTTTCTGTATTATATTTTGTATGTCTTTTTTTACTCCCCACTACAATATATACAATCCTTCGCGTCTCAATGAGGCTGGTATTTCTTCTTTGGCACATATCTATTGGATGATATGTTGTAATGCGTCCGCAATATTAAAATATACATATTGAAATAATCAATATAACCTTTAAAAAAGTACAAGTGTTTACAATAATTTTAATATTTTGGAGGAATAGACCAAATATAAAAATTTTAAGCGTTATATGTGACAAATGCAGAGTGACAAATAATAAAGGAATATAAATCCGAATTAACTTATAAAGAAATAATATTAGTAAAGTTAAGAATCAGAGATTCAGTAACTAAATGCTTAAATAACTCTAAGAATTAAATTCAATATTTTAAATATAATTTTAGTAATAAATTAAATAGCTGATAAACAACTGTTAAAATGAGTTTATGACACGTGAAGAGATTGCTTTATAAAGCTGAAATTATTATTTTTATTATTATGAAATTATTATTGTAAAAGTTTAAATAAATGAAAGAATAATGCACAATTTATTCTTATCTATTGATAACTCACCGCATATAATTATTTTTCACGGTAATCATCATAAATATAAAGTGCTCTTAAGTCTTTAATATCAAAAGTAAACGCAACGTTTTTAAATCAAATAAAAGACTGGTAGAAATTTTTCTGATAATAATACATTATTGGTAAAATTTGCCTTAAAAAAATTAAGTCCCAAATCCTTTATTTATTCATGTAGCTAAAGTTAATCAAATAAAAAATCATTTTTGTTAAGTATTTTATAATTTTTGAAATTCGTTATTTTTTTTAGCTAAATATTCTAGTTTTTATTAAATACATGTCTTCCATTTGTAATAATTTCTTAAAAAGGAGTGTTTTTTTATAAAATATTATCCTCATTAATAAAAATATGGTTACGCAACTTTTATCCTTTTTTGTTATATGCTATTTATTAGGTTTTTTTGTATGTATTTTTTGAAGTATTTCACAAATGCTAATCAGAACAGACTGTAATATAATCTCAATTGAAAGCGTCCCTGTACAAAATTGGACGGACATGTAGATTGTCGATTTGCGGCATATATTACATATTGAGCTTAAATCAATACATCAGGTTGAATTTATATTATATTCTGATGGATAATAGTAAATGAATCAGATCCTCAAGCATAGGTCATATCTTTTTTTCAATTAAATAATACATAAAATAATAAAGTTTCTATAATTTTCTGAACGAACGTTTTTATTTTAATAATAAATCTAAAACCTTTAAATCTAAAAAAATTAATGAAATGTTCATGAACAATATTTATGTTTTAAAATCAATTTAAAAAAATCTTTTCTAGTAATAATAATAAATATGCATTTTAATAAGAATAAAGATATTTTTAAAATCTATTAAATTAAGGAGAACAAATAATTTAACTTCTGTTTTTTTGTTTTTGTTTGGAGTTGTCTAAGAAAAATCACCCTTCAAATGAAATTTTAATTTGTTTTACCTTTTATATAAAGTTCGTGTTTTATTTTGTAATATTGTAATCTTATTTTGGCTCCATTAAGCTTATCAAAGCAAATACCCCGCTACACGTAGATATTCGTTTAAAACTGTTTTTAAATGAATCTTATACCAGTTCAATGTTCAACCATCATCAGTTCCCCCTACAAATTAACATAATTGTATGATTTTTTTTGGACAATGATACCAAAACAAAGTGAAGTAAAATTTTCATCTTTCTGCGTTCATTCCATACAAAATGTTTATGCTTCCGCCTTAAGGAATTTGCGGTGATTGTTAATAAAATGAAAACACAGAACGTTTCTCAATAAAATAAACAAAAACAAATAATAGATGGGAATTTTCCAACAGAACCAAAACAAAAATTTGTCTTATTAAATTATATTTAGATTATTTAAATTTTCTCGACCAACATAAACTTTACCTGAATCCTTATAAAAAAAATTAGGGACGATTTGGTAGGAAAAAAACTTTTTAACTTTTTTTGTTAGAAATTTTTTTAACATTTATTCGTTCAACAAATTCAATTTATTTTAATATTCCATTTTAGTATAATATTTTCTTTAAAATATGATTTAATCGTGGAAAATTTTTCTATATTGTTATTTAAGTGAAAAAGAAAAATTGAAACCAAATTAAAAAGATTTTTTTAATGGATATTTTAATTTAATAACAACAGAAAATGGGTTAAAATTATTTAAAACTTTTTTATAGTTCAAGTTATGCTTTTAGAAATATTTTTTTTTGTTTGAATTATAAAAATAAAGTTTCAAAAATTTGCAAAACTTTTTGAATAAAACTTTACTATTTTTACCATATTATATTTCTGCGGTAATATGAATATACAATTGATTACATTAATTACTAATTTTAATAAAGAAATATAGTTTTAATAAAATAGTTATAATTACATTAAAAATGATTTAAAAAAAATAAAAATCGGGTAAGAGGATGCGGGGCATATTTTAGCTCTTTTAATTTAAAATTTTTACTGAGTGATTGCTGATCTGCTTCTTAATATTTTCAATCTTCAATCATTTAAAGATTTGGTGCCTTATGCCCTCTTACAACTTAGTGTAGGCGTAGAGACGTATTTAAGTTAATCAGTACTCCGGCTAAACATTTCTTGGTATTATGTTAATCCTGGGGTTATGTTATATTGCATTTTAGGAGCTGTCATGTTATATGAATTCCGAACCATAGTTTCTAATCTTTAATTGCAATGAGCTAATAATTTTTAATAGTGCGACACATTATTTGTTGTCAGCAAATAGTCTCAACCGTCAGCATATTTTCCCCAGTCCTAAAATTTGACACTCTTTTAAATTGAAACATCGAAGTTACTTAAAGTAACTTCGATATCTCGGTCTATATGGAAGAAATATAATTACATAATTCATCAAAACATACCATAGTCCCACTACGCCACCGACGCTAAGAAAATATTTTATTAATCAATATATACAAAACCGTTCTGGGGGTTTGGGGACCGTTCTGGGGGAGACAAGAAGTTGCTACTGAAAACGCAATCTTCCCGAAACATGCGGTTGGGTTAGATTGACCACAACATAAACATGATGGATGATGTGAGGTTGAGCAGTAGTCAGTGGATCGTCTATACTGTATTGTTAAGCGCAAGCAAAAGAATTTTAATGGACATCAAGGACAAGAAAAAACATTGAATTTAGATGATTGATGCGGCAAATTTTAAAATAAATTGCTTAATTATAAATTTGTTATAATTAAAGTGGAATTTCTAAAATGATATCAATGAAACAATTCCGCATTTTTTTATTTCAAAAAATGTTGTAATGCTAAATCTATTTTGAAAGCTGTTAACTCTGGCTATATCCAAATTGACCATATGATTAGGGAGGTTCTGGCTTAGAGTAAACATGACAACATATAAAATATTATTTAATATAATAGATATAAGATTAATTATAATAGATATACATACGATTTTAAAGAATATGCTTTCAAATAATATGATAGAAATTAAGTCTATTTGAGAAAATTTATGATAGTTTATAATAGTTTGATGTTGCATAGATTGGTAGAATAGAAAACAAAGTCCTTTTACACTACACCAGTAGAGTCAGCTACATTGATTCCGTTTGTAATAAAAAATAGTTTTTAAATTTTAAACCATTTTGATAAACAGGAGCTTACTTTGAATTTAAATTTCAAACTCATTTAAATTTCTAAAATTAATTATGATACTATTATTCTAGTTATAAATTCTCCATTAGCATATCGTTATATAAAAATTGAATTTATAAAATTTATTTTATTGCTGCCTATTTATTTTAAATATTTAATTAATGTATATTTTAATCACTCTATAATCCTTGTGCTTTGGTTAAGCAAATAACTTACCTAAAATTCCAATCAGGATTGAATAAAACCAATTAGCCATATTTATGGTAAATTTATTTCTTTTTTCATTCAATTTTAATTATATTTAAATTTTATTCATTGAATCACAATTTTGCCAGTACCAAATTTTCAAAATTTATAATTTTCAAATTTAGCATAATAAATGTTTTTTTTTATTTATTTAATATTCACAATTTATATCATTTATGTTGTAAATGTTTCCTTATTTAAAAATAAAAATAAAATAAGCCAACATTAAATGAAAACTCGTAAACATACAATTTTATGCCTTAGTTACTATTATAAAAAGTGAATATTTAGTTAAAAAAAAATTCACATATTTTTTTTTTTATAATTTTATACAGGATATGTTTTTTTTTAACTTTTTTTTATGCTTACACAGTTTTGCACAATTTTACTAACATACATATATATTTAACACAATGATGGTGTGATTTTAACACAAATGACCTTTATACACAAAAAGTAGTTATGTTTGTTATATCCTTTTTTATTTTGCTTAAATAAATTTTCCGGTTAAATTTATTCCATATAAAACTTTTGTATCCGTTAGGGATTTTTTTATAACTTTTATTTTTTATTTAATATGTAACTATATATATATATATATACATATAAACATTACATTTGGTAGATTGTAACAAACGAGCCTTGTAAGACACACATAAACTTAAACTTATACTATATTAACTTTAAGTGATATATTTATGGGAAGTTTGTAACCACCATACAAGGATCATTCCTTTTTTATATTTGAATTTTTATTATATATATGTATATATATATATGTAAATTTTATGATTAAAATAAATATTTAAAAGGATGCAATAACTTATTTTTTTATTTATTGAACAACGACTCGGACAATATTTCCAGCTGAAAAGTTCACAATTACTGAACTTTTGATTATAACATAGAGTATCATGGACCATATACTAGAGATCTCCTTAAAATCATTACAAATTTACTTTGTTTCTTATACATATACATATATATATTATATATTTTATTCTGCAACTTTTCGGAATTTTAGTAAATATGCAAACAAAAAACCTCAGTTTACGAGAACAAAAGCTTTTATCTCCTTAATCCGATTCTGATGTTAGAAACGACTAGAGAGGAAAACTATTTTTATATTTTTCTGCGCAGGTAAATTGCTAAAATATCTGCAAACTTCAAAAAGAGAAAATATTTTAAAGTTACAATTCCGAAAATTGTTTAATCCTTGATAAATATCTTAAATAATTAATAATTATAGTATCTTATAATGCTTAATTTATGATTTATCATATTTTTAAAATTAATTATTTATTTTTCTATCGATGGAATATAGCTTTATACTTTATATAATATTTTAAAATTGAATTTTGTAAAAGATATGCGCCACTAGAGAGCGTATTTTCAGTTAAGTTTTACTAATCATTTTAGAGTTTGATGTAAAAATACTTTCATAATTTATCTTGCAAGTAAGATATTTATTAAAATCGTATTAGACAATGTCGATATCAATTTAATTTTTTTGTAAATTCAATTCCATTTTTATGTTTAACAATATATCTTTTGGTATCAAGCCAATATCTTTTTAATATACTGTAAATTCGTTGTATACTTTTTTAACTTTTAACTATACATATGAAAAGAGTTTATATTATCTAAACTATTTTAAGCTCATTAGATATAAATATATTAACTTTTGTTTGGCATCTAATCAAAAATAAAATAAAATTCATATTCATAGAAGACAATAAATTTGCAGAAAAGTTTGATCATATTTGAATCAATAGATATTTTTGTAACCAAGATTTTTTTATATTAATAAAATTATGCTTATTTTAAATGTTTATGTAAAAATATATAAAATTATGATAAAATTAATTAAAAAATATCACAAGAAGCTTTAAGAATAAACTAAGTATAAATTTACAAACGGACTTTTTAAAAGCCTATTTTAAAGATGTACAATTGCTTTTAGGATTATAAAAGGAATACATAAAACTAAACTTATTATTTTCCTTATATGAAAATTCAGGTAATGAACAACAATTATTTTTTTTAACACTTACACAAATTTTCTCTTATTAAAATGAAGGTTTTTTGTTTTAAGGTTATTTATTAATTTCTATGACCACCTTAAAAAATGTTTTTCACCGTACATAAATATATAAATTTGTGCATAACTTTGTTTGATATGAGATATACTTCAAGTAGTTGAGGCGATTTGTCATGAAAGACCATAACATCACTAACTAACTTTGGCTTTAAAAATGTAATCTGCATTTTTTCTTGAAAAAATATGAAAGTTTTATAAAATAATTAAACTAAACTTAAAACTTGAAAAATTTATAAACTTCATAATGTTGCAGTGACAGTTAGCAGTTTATGATCGTGAAATTTATATGTATACCAAAAAAATTATATTTAATTAAACATTTATGAAAGATATTTTTTATTCCTGGAATGTGGTTGATTTAAATACTTATTTAAACAAAATTATATATAACTAAATCAAATTAATAATTGCACTGAAAGAAAAACTTTAGTATGAGAAAAAGATTTTAGAAAAATATTTTTAGAACTTAGTCATCAGTTTAAAAAGTCAGTTTAATAAGTTTTAAATATAGCATTTACAACGTGACTGAAAATATTTAATATTTTTAATATATTTAATATTTCTCTTTTGGAATAATTTTTGTATTCACAACACAGATTTCTTTAAATTTTCTGGAATTGAAAATTTATGAAAATCTGAATTAATGTTGTTGGTAAAACAAACTTCTTTAAAATTGACAGGAAAGTATAATAACGAAAAAAAGACCGACCAACTAAAATTAAAATATTGCTAGCAAAATATACTCCTTATAAAAAAATTTCTTAGTCACTTAGTCCAGTAAACCAGAATTTTGCGGTTTTTTTTGTAAGAGTAGTTTTCAGTTGTCATATCTTTACAAAAATCTTTTTCGGTTTTATTTAAAATATAATTATAAAATAAGTTAAATAAGAGAAATTAAAAAAAAAATCAATTATATTTTATTAAAATTATAAAATTCGAATAAAGCTTCTTATAACTAGAAAAAATCAAAAAGGAAATTTGGTTTTACTTTAAGACCATATAAATATTTTTCTATTTATAATATAGTATTTTTTAATATTTATTTAATTTATTTTTGGAAAAAGTAAATAATATTTAAAATACATATTAATGCAATTTAGCAACAAATAGAATTACTTTTATTAAAAATTATATTTTACATGTGGACAAAATGTAATGGAAATATGGAGCATAAATGTAAAAATACAAATAGATATAAGTACAAAAAAAAAAAAAAAATAATAATAATATAAAAATCACAATATAAAAATCTATTAACTCAGTAATTTTTTTTATGTGTTTCCTAGTTGTTCTTTCTTTCGAATACATTTATTTAATATATACGAAAAAGTATCCTGGAAAAAGGTAAAATTGTTTCCAATATTATAACATATATTTTAAAAATAACATTTATTTCTTACAAGTTCTTTTAAACATTAGTTGGAGCTGCTATAAAATATTAGATAGAAAAAGCTTCAAGACAGATTTATTGAAACTTAAAAAATGTATACTATACAGGTAAAATATGAAACCAACAAGAAAAAAATAAAGTATACATTTATTTTAAAACGCAAAAAGATTTAGAAAAATTCTTAGAGTAATTTATATAGTGAAACATTCTTGTGGATAGTTAAGAGTTACTTAATAAAAGTGTTATTTGACGACACCTAAAAAATAAAACAATATTTTTCTGCGTCAATTTCAGTACTGAATAAATTATTTTTAAGTATCTTTTAAATCAAAATCATGCACAAAGTTTTTCATGTATAGATATAATAATATGAAATACTTCGATAGCATAAAATGTAGCTATATGTATAAATAGAGTAACTAATAAATTTTCATTGAATAAAAATATATTTTATCCTTGTTGATGGAAATCTTTTGAAACTCCTTAAATAACAAATATTTACTTAGCAAACAATATAAAAACCACAAAGGTCTCAACACCCAAACAATTTTCTACTTTAGTATAATAAATAAAATATGTATTTTTGGACAAATAAAACCGCAAAAAAAAAAAAAACTTTGATTTGTGTCCTTCACAGATCGATTATATGGTATTGGTTGGGTGAACATTTGATTACGTTAGTTTGATAGATATTGACATTGTTTAGCGGCAGGGAAGTAAAATTGTTATAATATTAATTTTATAAACTTAGGGTTTCGTGCTATAACTGGTCAAATCTATCTCCATTTAAAGGAATATTTTGAAAAATAAGATATGGAAAATTATTCCATTAAGGTTGAAATTGTACTAACAGAGAAAAAACATAATCTTTGTTAGTACAATTTTTGATACAAGTTGAAGTTGGTTACTAATACTTTTATTGTTTTTAAAGTACATATTATCCATAATATAACCGGATTTAACTGCACCAGATTTTTATCTGTGGGGCAATTCAAGGAGAACATTCAAGCTGTGAAGAAATCTTGTGCAATATCACAAGAAACGTTGTGCACTAGCACAAGAAACCTTGGCGAGAATACACAGATAATTTTGTAGAAAGGGCTGGTATTTGTCAGGACACGAACGGTGGACCCTTGTTAGACAATTTTTTCCGAACTTGAAAATATAAAATTTATTTACATATACTAATAATAATTTCTTAATTAATTATATATTAAAATATATATTATAAAGACAAATGGGGTGATTAATTTTGGAACATCCAACAATTAAATATGAAAAACTTAAGAAATAATTTATAAGTTCTATGAATATTTATCGTGTAAATGAATTTATTATTATATATAAATATACCGACAAAAAATATATTTGTACAGAATACTATAAACGATGGAAAAAATATGAATAATATTAAATATATTGTAAATAATTTTCCTTTATGTGATAAATCAAAATTTATTCTATTTGAATAATAAATAAGCAAATATCTTTAAAAATGTATCTAAACAGCTTTGTTTGTTCTATTTTTTGATGATTTTTTCTAAAAAAAAGTTTTCTATGTTTCGTGTTAACGGGTCTAACACAACACATCCAACTACATAATTTTTATTTGGGATGATGAATTATAGTTATTTTATTCGTAACAAAGAAATAAAAATTTTTGGTCAGTTATAAATTTATATTTTGATATGTTTTTATTTATGAAAATTATTATAGCAAAATTATTTTCTTTCTAATGAAAATATTAAATAACTTTTATTTTTATGTTATTAATTCAAAATTATGCTTTATTTTATTTTCTGATCTTCAAACTCTTATTTTTGTTAATGTAATTAAATTACCACTGCAATATAAATTTCACTATCAACTTTAGTTAATATTTTAAAAAAAATTTCAATAAATATGTGTAAAAAGTATAGTTAAATCGATTAAGTTTATAATATTAGGATAGATTTACATTTTACTGGGATCGTTAAGACTGAAGAGTTCAACTTTCCCACACCGCGTCCTAAAAGATCTATTATGTATATACATGTGGGATGTGTAGTGGCAGCACCAGTAATATGTTCTTCCTAATCATCATGTTGGCAGCAACGATTAACGATAGCTATCGACTACAATACAATATGGTTGGCACCACAATTTTTTGCTGACGTTGGTACGAGTGGTGGGACTAACTTCGAAGGTGTTGTGTGGAAGACAAGAAAAAACCAACGCTCTCTTGTAATTGAAACTCGAGTGGATGAACATCGGAAAGAAACCAGAAGGAAGAAAATATTACTGTAGCTTCCAGGAATAGCGATAACTAGATAGTTATTTAGTATTCAATTAGAATTAAAAATCAAATACTTTACTTAAAATTAATACTTTTATTTTGCTTAAAATTAAAACTGGAAATTAAATATTTTGCTTAAAACTAGAATTAGAAATTAAATATTTTGCGTAAAATTAGAAATTAGAATTTAAATATTTTGCTTAAAAACTTAAATTATTAATAAACATTTAAAAAAAAGAATATAACCAAAATAAATCTTTATTTTTGAAACAAACATTAATCGGAATTTTCACTCCCACATACATATACGCTGCTAATATTTATGGTCGCTCGTTATATAATATTACAAAGAAGCTCACAACCTTGCTGAATGATCATCCTTAATATGTTGGGGGTTTAGAAATTCCTTACTAAGTTTTAGTTGTATGCCTTTTTTTTAATTTTATTATGACTAATCCTTAAAAATATAATACAATATTATCTAATACAATATTATCTAAACAATCAGATAAATTAGATTATTTTTAAAACATATTTTATAACTTATAAGTAAAATGGCATTTCCTTTTCATAAATAAAGTGTGTACTGTGTAGTGTACTACACGACATCATATACATAAGAATTACATCGAAAAAAAACATTGTTTTTTTCTAAATATTTTTACAAAAATTGTTTTTTTTTTTTGTCTTTTATCATTCCATTTTTTTATACATGCTTTTCGTTCCAAAATATTCATTAGCGCTAAAATCTCACTTTAAAGTTTAAATAATATATAAAAATAAAATATGAACTTAATCCCACCAGTTTCATGAAGTTGCAATGAGATTTAGTAACCTTTAACAAATTTATAAATAGCTCATTACATGTACTCTTATTGGAATTTTAACTGATCTTTATAAATAGTGAATTAAACTTTCACTCCCATTTTGATAATTTAGTTAGTTAGGGCTAACTCTATGATAGGTTTTGTCTAAGGAGTTATCTGACCCTTATGTTACTAGGACCCTTTATATGACATTTGTAAGACCGATACTTGAATATGGCAGCCAGGTCTGGTTTCCATATCAACAGGTACATATCAAAAGGATTGAATAGGTCCAGCATAGATTTGTAAGGTTTACTCTTCGTGGTCTTCCTTAGATCGATTCATACAACTTGTTGCCATATATAGACCGCCTCAAACTGATCGCTCTTCAAACTCTAGAAAGGCGGCGGGATATAGCTGCCATAGTTTCTGTACATCAAGTTATTTCTGGCATGATCGAATTTCCTTCAATGAGCTATTTATGTACATATATATTTTATGTTTAGATTTATTAATTTTGAGGATTGGTTTTTGCGTGATTTTTGACTAACTGTTATTAGCAGGTTTTTATCTTAATTTTTTAACTTCTTCGAATTGACAGGCGACAGCGGAAGGAAGTAGTAGAATTCGTATCAAAACTGTAATAACTTATTAATTTGGTTGTTTTTTGTCCTATTTTTAATTTCCGTCAAATGGACAGGTGGCAGTGGAAGGAAGGATTTTTTATTTTTATTTTTTTTATTTCTTTCAATTTCTAAATGGCTTGAATCACCAGGTGACGAAGGATGGAAGTAGTAACGTTCTTTTTAGAACTATGAACCCCTACGTTAGTGGTGGCCTGTTTACTCAAGCTTTATTAAGCAATTGTTTATAATTACTAACATTTGTTTGTTTTCGGTGATGGAAACATCAGAGCTTAATCCACTGTGGATAGTAAATTTTTTCTCAGCATGTGGAAAGTGCAAGAATCCAAGCTTAAAGTTTAAAGATATTATATATTATGTGTTCTTCTCTTTTTTGAATAGACCTACTAACTATATCTCTCTTTAATAGTTAGTTTCATTCTTGGGTGTTGGGTCCTATTTTCTAGGCAACGGGAAGGTGGTGTTTGTGTCTAAGACTGATTAGGATTAGATACTCGATTACTGACTAAAAATTTTTATATTATTATATATTTTAGTTGTTGTATATAAATTTATTATTGAAATGATTGGCAATTACATAACGAATAATTTGCAGTGAAAATTTGATAAATCCATACATATTCTAGTATACATACATATTCGATAAATTAGTTATTCACTTATTATTTGAGGAGCTATTAATATAATTAATAAAGAATTCACTTGGCCTAATTTTTTTTCAGTCAATATTCCAAACTTGTTAACGTAAATAAATTGTTATAGTTCGTATTATAACAAAAAGGGTGCGTTAAAATGTTAATAAATTGCCATATCATTCTTTTTTTCTAAGAATGAATGAATAAAGTAATATACCGTATATTGGTGCATCACCCTGTATGAAAATTACAACACTATGAAAAAGTAAAGTTAATATAGGTATTACATATTTAATGAACAAATTTTGTTTTATAGAAATAAATCGCACAACTAATAAAGAAAAAATTATTGTAAAACCCAAAACTAAAAGAACCTTGAAGCCTTGATTTAAAAAACAATTGTATACTTAGTATCCTGTTAAAGATATCGATCGATATACTATAAAATATATAGCCTTATTCAAGTATTATTAAATTCAGAAGATATTACAATATAATTGAAGCTCTGCAGGTTATTTTTTAGAATCATACTAAATAGATAAGTTGTTTTCAATATATTTACATTTTTCTGTCAAGAAGGATTTTCCAATTACCTATATTATCATCTCTAATGGTAAATGAAATATAAATTTACAAAAAAATATAATTTTTGTGCTAATTTATTTGCTTATTTAAAGTTTAAACTGGTATTTTTATGGTTTAATAAGTTTATTACATTCATATTGTTCCTATAAGTTTTAATTAGAATAAATAGAAATTCCCAAAAATTGGTAAACTTAATCTTCACATTCACACATAAATTAATGATATAAAAAAAAAATATTTAATTAACATTGACAAAAGAATCAAATATCATATTTGAATAATATTTGAATATTAATGATATATCCACTTGCAAATTAGTTGTGGGTGTTACAAGTATAATAAATTATATTACATAGATTAAAATCTTATTATTCAAATTAACATATAAATACTATCCCAGGTGTCTTTAGAATTAAAAGGCCCTTTTTTATATAATACATTCTAAATATTTTTTAGTATAACATAAATTTTCTAAAGAATATTCTTAAGAGTTTTCATAAAAAAAAATATTCTGAATCTCATCCTTTTCCGCTACAAGAAGAATACAGGATGTCCCAATAGATATTGGACAATAGTTATGCAGAGTACTGAGATCATTCCATGAAAAAAATGCACTATGCTCGAAAATGTATTGTTATACGCAATGGCATTTTAAAATTTTGTTTAAATACCTTAAAAGTGTAATTTTTTCTATGAAACTACCGGAATTTAATTTACCGGATTAATTTAATGAAATTAATCACACTTTTAATAAATTTTCAATATTCAAAAAATTTATAAAAAAATAGTAAAATATTGTACGATTGTAGTTTTCGTGTTAATACGAAAATTATTACTTTATTACTTTAAATAATTTACAAATTCAGTAACCGCCGTCAATTAGGTAATTTTGTAATTTATTATTGTAGCTTAGGAACATATCTAACAGGAAACCCTGTATATACTATATATATTTGCAAATATTTTTCCCCATTCTAAAAATATATAGAATATTCAAGGATGTAAAAAGAACCTTAGGTACATCCATTCTATTTACATACAAAAGAAAATAGAATATAGAGAAATGACAAATTAAAACACATAATTTTCTATTAAAAAATTTTAAAATCTGTTTTTGACATTTTCTTGTATTATATTTTTGAAATTATGCTTAATTTACATATTTCTATTTTAAGAGATTATTTAGTTTTATTTTTTAAATGAACATGAGAAATTCAGCATTTTAGTATTTAATGTGTTGATGTAATATGATGAGTTTAGAATTTAATTTATTAAAATTTAAAATATATGTATGTATTTTTATTTATTAATATAATTTTAAATAAAAACACATTTATTTAAATAAATTTTATTTAAAAAATATTACCACATAGAGTTTCGATTATAATATCGTATAGTAATATTCAAATATGCTATAAAATAAGGAAAAATATATTAAATTATGGTTTATACTCTTAACATAAAAATAATTTACAAATTTAAATTAAAATAGTTGTACAAAAGTATGTTGTAATGTATAGAAATTGTCCTAATACAGCATCCCACAAGCTGCCCGATATGTGTGTTAAGTTTTTTTTTATGTTCTGGCCGTGTTTAATCCGGTACCGTGTTTAATCTAATAGACTACAAATGTTTGTTTCTTATACCAATAGCTAATTCACGAACAAATGTCTGTTTCTTATATCAATGAGAGAGGTGATGTGGAATTATGTGCTTTAGGGTAGAATAAGTAATTATGCAACGCGTACAAGGGATCCTTTTCTACAAGCTAAAAAAAAAAGTTTTGTTTTGGGTATAAGCTTTAGCGCAGTCGTAGGTCTTATTTTGACTGTCGCGGTAACTATCTTAGCGAGTTATATTTTCTGCTTGTTACTACATTTTTGTAACCGTTGTTAGTGTTTCTGTTTCACCGCCAAATTTTCATATTGGTTTTATATAAAAATATAGGGCCAAAAATATAAAGATACAATATTCACCTCATTTCTCACTACTGTCTTAAATATCATGGAAATTTTTATCAAATTTGGTAATTTATATAATATTTCTTAACGAATTTAAAACACAACTTAATTTTGTGTAAGTGAAGCAGTGGCGTGCAGTAACATTTAGAACTGGGTGTGCTAACATATTTAGTTACTTAAAATAGACATAACCGAAATTTTTGAGTGGGTGAGGTTGATTTAGCCTCTCACTCTACAAAGAAGATTTTCAGCATTAAAACGAGATTAGCATTTAAAAATGAAATCATTGATCACTTCATCGTAAGAACTTCCTGTTGATTATAAAATTTGTGGTAACAATAACATAAGTTAGTTTGGTTAAATCGTTATTAAGTGCCCCAGTTACATCATTTTAAAAAATAGATTTTGGAAGTTCTAATGAGTTATTTCTTTTAAGGTCTCAGAGCGATATAAAACTTGAAACTTGCAACTCAATATTTAATTTAACAAAATCCATAACTATAGAATATTTTAATCATATTATATAATTGCGAAACGTTTGGTAACAATTGCAATACACAATATAAATCGGATAATTCCATAGACCCTTGATACTGATGCTACCTCTACTATGGTAGGCATGTGTGCAACCACGTACCAACTTGGGTACCAAATTTTATCCAAATCAAAGATATATTTTTTTTTGAAATTTTTCACTCCACATAAACCGAAAATTCTAACATATAGTATAGGAGTATAGCCCTTTTTGTACAGGCAAATAAAACTCATTCTCAATAGTCATTACCACATTATATTTTCTATATGAACTTTTTAATCTTATTGTTAATATGCGAAACGCGAAGTGTAGTGAGGGAAACGCATCGGAAATGTAAAGAAAAGTATATTTGCGGTTAATTTTCAAGTATATAGTTCACATTTATTTTAAAAATACATAAGTAGGTATGCTACTAACAATACAGGACATTTTTGAATTCCGAAAATATAAAATCGCAAAAAATAACAAATAATTTTGTTCATATCCCAATAATAATAATACATATGAAAATAAAAACTTAATTTCTGAAAAAGTATTTCAAATTAATAGCTCTTCTACAGGTGAGTTTTCATTAGGTACATATTTTTCTAAACTATTATGACCAAACTTTGGTAAGTCACCCCCTTGTTGTTTGATTTAATCTTTTGTCTGCAAAGTGTCTCAGTAGCTAACCGATTACGACATTTGGTTTTAATGTTATTTTGATTTAATGCGCTCTCGACACAGGCAGACGAATGTGGAATCGAAAAATATTGGTGCACATCAAATCATTAAACTCATTTTTTACCAGTTCCAAAAATATATATACAAAACTCGAAAATTGAGGAATTCCTATAGTACAGATGTTTAATTCATCATGGTCTGCTGCTGCTCTGTACTCAGAATTGATAGTTTCTGCTAAGTCTAATTCTTTATCAGGAAATATTTTTTTAAATTAAAACGTTTATATTATCAGTTTTAGCTAAGAATATTCCCAACAAACAAAATTAAATATATAAAATTTTAATCCGAAATCCTTTGAACAAGCTGAAAGTACTTTTTTCGTGTCGAATGGACTTGGGGATTTTTTAAACTCGGAAGGACGGAAAAAAGCCCGAATCCACTAACAAATATCATCCACCCACGAACCACTGTATATTTTTCTTTCTTTTAAAACCATAAATTGTCTATATGACGTCGCGTTGCATTCTTATTCTTAATGTTACATAAAACTATTGAGCAGAAATTTTGTATCAACAGACTTCATAGAAAATATTTTGATATAAGAATCGTAGCGGTAGACAGTATAGGTCCGTCATGGACAACAATTTCATATATATTTTTAAAAATTGCGTTGCGTTATACATATTTTAAATTTGTATGAACATTTCGTGCTGAATTTTTTTAGTTTAATAATTGTATGAGTGGGAATATTTTTTTAATTTGATAATAAATTAAGATAAAAAATTATTTTATAGGGTAAACATATTGGGGTTGTGTTGTAAATGCCAAGAATCTTTACTAAATACCGTATTGTTTTTATTAAATTTTATTTGAAGATTATTGGGAATTCACGAGGGTGTGTTCAACACCTAAAGCATCTTAGACAGCGCGCCAATGCCACTGAAGTGTAGTTAATACGTATGAAAGATGTTGTAGATCTAGATACTTTAAATTTTATACACATTCCTGAAGTTTCGAAATAACCGAACTGCAGCTTTTTTTCATTTGATTATTATTATAATTGATTTTGTTCACAAATTGTGTATTTATAGTATATACCAAATTAGAAGAAATTTAAAATAATTAAATGACTAGTAAATATTTTTTAGTGATCTTTACAAATCGATAATATATTTTTGTCCTATCACAGTTGAGAATTTTTCATTATATGAGAATCACAAATTAAAAAATTATAATTTAAAACTCATGTAAGTGTTCATGTATAAAATTCATACATGAGTGCAATTTCTTGAAGAAATACTATCAATTAATTAATGAAATGGTAAACAATATTAAAAGTATTGACCGTAAATAACAAAAACTCAAATTTATATGAAATTATATATTTTACATTAGTTTCAATATAAATTTTGTCCATTAATTAATCCCAATTTACTTTATTTTTTTTGACGAGCATATGTGAAAATAATTAAAATTGATTATATAATTTAATTGTTCAATAATATTATTATTTATCAATAATTAAATGATATATTCATAAATAACATAAATTAAATTAAAAAAAAAATGTCTGAAAAATAATCCAATTTTTCGTAAAAATATATTTTTCATGCTAGATTGTGCACAATAAAAGTTTTGTAATTTTAATAAAAAAAATATCATATTCTGAATGATTTTATATTTATAAGAAAATTTCCGAAAAGTATTAAACCTTTTAGTATAGTAGAATGACTATTTGAACAGTTTACAAACTAAGTATAATAAAAGACATTTAACTTTCAAATAGAAAAGAAGATTTTTCGGTATATAAAGAGTGATAAAAGTTTTCCTGTTTATTGCCTCCAATAAAAAAAAAGGGTATCTAAAACTATTTTTATATTTTATTGTTCCTTTATAGTTAAACTTATTTTGAAGTAAATACATTTGAAAAATTATGGAGAATAATATTGTCCTATTTATTTATTTATCCTTTAAATTCAAATAATTTACTTAATATAATAATTATATATAAAATTATATTAAAATAAAAATACTGTATAAATAATCAATTATAATTTCTTTAATTTTGTATCTCATGGAAAAATTTCATTTGACTGAAGTTGTAACTATGTTATAAATTCGTTAAATTTATATTATATGTTTTATGATTCGACCAAGTACTGGGGGGAAAGATGGGATTTTAAAATGTTGTTATTTGATCTATACTTATACTTAATTGCAAATTATACTTAATTGCAAATTTTACACCCGAAAAGAAATTTAGAGTTTTTTACCCGTAGAATATCTGATGAATAACCCATCACCATGTTGGTGATTGTCGAGAAAATAACCCTTAAATAACCATGATTTGGAACACCTTGGGCAGGTTCAATTAACCGTACGAAGATCGTACAGCCTTCGTTCGGTTATTAGGTACTGTAAGATGCACGCTATAATTTAAAAAAATACGTCGGTGATATGTAACATATTTTTGTAGAAAATAAGACTGACTAAACGCACGGTTATTAAATAGATTTTCGGTTTGGTGATTTGTAGGATATTATATAAAGCTTTTGTATTAAGTTTTGTAGAGCATAAGACCGAATAAATGGTCGGTTATCTATATGACTTTCGGTGGCATGATTTGTAGGATATTACGTGAATTTATTGTGTGAATTTTTGTAGGGCATAAGGCGGAATAAAAAGTCTGTTATTTATATGACTTTCGGTGGGGTATATAGCAGTATTTAAAATGGTATTTGGGACTACATATTTCAGTATATATACCTCAGATAATTTTCGGTTAACAATATAAGTAAATAGTAGGATATTTTATTAGATTCATAACCAGCGTAAAATGTAATAAAATTCGTAGATTTACGAGCGATTAGTTTGGTCTGTAATTTATAATTCAGATATCGGATTATTATTATTGCTACAAAAGTGGTGTTAAAACACTTAGGCTAAAGTAGCTTTTATTGAATAAATATTCTAAATAAATAAGAATACATGTTCAACAAAAGCTGCTTGAAATTGTCAAGATTACTGTTTTGAATAGTAATAATAATGCTGTAGGTAGATTATAAATTACAAACTAAAGGCACTGCAAGTAAATCTATACATTAAAAATTACCATGTTTATAAACCATTTATCAAATGAGATATTTCATAAATTATCTAATATTAAAAACCAAAAATCAGCTGATTTCATCTTAACTTATATGAAGCTCAATAAAAAAATTTATATAATTTGAAATTCCATATAATCACATGAAGATATCTGTGAAAATAAAAAAAAGACATTTAACTATTTTTTATGTTATTTAATTAAATTAACCTTAAATATACATAAAATTTAATTATGAAAAATAATAACTTCCTCAAACAAAAAAACAATTTTTTTTTAAATCAAAGTAATGTTTGATCCATTAATAAAATAAAAAGAAATAAAAAAAATAATTATCAAAATAAATGATTTATAAATTTTCAGTTATCAAATTAATGATATTATTATTAATAAAAAAAAAACGGACTTTACAATTTAAAGAATTAAATTTCTTTATTTATTTTGCTTTTGTTGTTGTTTGGCATATTGTACCGATGATCTTTTTAGAAACTCTTTAATAGCCTTTTTGATTGTGTCCGTGGTGACTGGCATATCTGCATTAAGATAGTTTAATATATTTTCTGATAGTGTAATTATTCCGATATGTTCAGCAAATATTAGCTTTGTTACATCTAAATCAAGAATATTTAGAAACGCATTATTAAATTGAAACAAATCTTAAATTTTAAATATTTTTATACTTCTTGACAGTCCACATTGTCCCGACCAGGAATATTTACGAATTAATTCGTAGGTAAAAAGATGTTCAAATACATTTTTGATCGTTTGGTTTATCCCTGTCATCTTAAATTTGAATAAGCGGATAGTCTGTAAAAAATTTAAAAAATTGGTAAAAATTAATTAAAACTGTTTCAAAAATATAATTTACCATTTGATTTAAAAAATATTTGTCAGATAAGTTTTGGTTGAATTGTTGTAGTTCCTCAACTGATGTCATCTGAGTTTTTGGATAATTAAATTGTGGATCCAATTCAATTTTATTATTTTGAGTTTTATTATAATGAATAAGATTTTCCAACATTTCCATAATTTTTTTTTGGTTATTTTTTAAACATTGGATATCTTCCCTCATTATGCTATATTTGTCAAGAAATTCCTTTAAAACTTTATCTGTTCCAATATTTGCATTATCTGAACTTCGAAAAGTGTTTAAAAGAGTATCTTCGGTTGAAGTGCTTGTATTGGAAAGAGTATCATCATCTGCAATATATGTTTCATCAACAGATATTTTCATAGCATTTTTAGTTTTTTTGTAGAAGAAAGCTTTCGGCGATTTAATTTGAGGGCTAATAACTGATTTGGAAGTTAAAATTTCAGTATCTTTATTTATCGGCGTGTAGCGATTTTCAATGTTAATATTTTGGATTTCATTTCCTCCAGATTTTTCTAATGATTGTTTTTCAGTAGTTATTAGTTGTGTAGTACAATTAGGAGATATATTTTCTGTAAACTCTAGCTTTCGATTTTTATCTTTATCATAAAATTGATTCGTAAGAGTAGATGTAATTTTTTGTAAGGATGGTAAGCAAAACGCATCACATTTTCTTAATTTGCCTGGAGATTTATCAAATCGGATATTTACATCTGATACTTCAAAAGCTGTTCTTTTTTTACGTTTAGGTGGTTCATTTTCATTTTCCATTTCACTCTCTGTATTCGAAAATTGCTCAAAATGTTTTTCTGCGATAACAGCGTTTTTAAATGATGTAATATCCTTGCGTAGAATCTTACAGGTATATGACTTCCAAGAAAAATTCACGTCAGCGTTTTTGCTCAGAGCCTGTTTATAATTTGGAGGCCAATATACAATATTATTTTGAATCCATTTGGAGAGCACGATAGATACTTCTTTCTTATCTTTATTGGTTGTCTCTACGACACAAAACATTTTTAGCTGTAAAAAAAGAAAAATGTATTTAAACTATAATATGTTCCTATAATATAAATATTAAAATAAAATTTATTAAAAAATTGCTATTAAGTTGTTAGTTGAGCTAATTAATTTGTTATTTAACGTCAACATTAAAATCATATAAGAAATAATTTGTGAAAATTTGTATATAACCAGTAATAATACCTGAAACCGTCTTTTAGCAATGTAGAATGGGAAAGAAAACGTAACAATCATTTTCATTATCATGCATAGCAAAAAGTTTATTTGAAATTGAATCCAATTTTATAAGTTTCATTTCTAAATTTATATTATCTGACTTATATATGTTTAATTTTTTTGAGTCAATTGGTAACTTATAAAATTCCTGCAAATTAGTCACTTCATTTGCAGAAATATATAAATCTGCATTTCTGATTTCTATATGTCTGAATTTAAAAATTTGTTGATTTTTTGTTAAGAACCATTGGTTTTTTCTTGTATCGCTTAGAAAAAAATTTTCGAACATTATTTTTTTATATATTATTTGATTATTTTCCAACATTTTTTTTCTTAATAATGGATATTTAATTATATCAGATTTATCCTTATCGGCACTAGCAATAGTTGCATTATTATTTTCTGATATTCTATTACATATTTGTGCAAGAGGTTGGCCTGGTTTTCTTATCATTGACTTAACAACAGACATATAACTTTCGAATCCAAATGCTGAAAACTCATCTAGAGGAGCCTGAAATTGTCTTACATCTTCAGCTAAATGTATTAGACAGTGCATGTTATACGTTAAGTGTTCTTTCCCATATATGTGTCCCACTCCTAGAAAAAATTCCCTCAACAGGAAATCCGCAACGTCTGTTTTGGTTAAAGAATTAAATTTGTGACATAAAATGTGAACTGCTACATGAAGTAATAAGAAATGATTATATCTTTCTTGTGATAAAATATTTTTTAACACAAATGGTCCAGAATATAATACAAACACACGAAACTCAGATCCTTTAAAATATGATAATTCTGACAAAGGTCTAATTCGTCTTTGAAAATCGGATGGTTGGGTCAACATTATACTGTTTAATTTTTCAGATATTTTAACTACATGTCTATGTGGTAATAGAGAACATGGATCTCCACAAACCCACATTTTAAGTAGTTTTTTTACAACTCCTAAGCAGATCAAATGCAAGTAGTCTAACGGAAATTGTTTAATCAAATCTATGTCTAGCTCTTCAAGTATTGATATTTTTTTATGATGGTATTCATCTTCTTTATTTCTAAATGATTCGTTTGTTCTAAGTCTGGAATTAAATCCCGGATACGTCATACGATTATGGAAATGGACTCCTTCTTCGCAACATTTAAGGCAACCAAAGTAAGCTGTGTGCGATTTTGTTCCTAGGATACCAGATCTAGCAGGTGCGTCGCACACAAAAGCTCTAATGTTAACTGGTATACTTTTATTGTTATAAGTTATTCCATTCAATGTTAAATGTTTAACTTCATCTACTAATGGTCTTAAAAAATTATTAAAATCATCTGGTTTATTTTTCCCATAATAAACTCCAGCAACAAAAATATTTTTTTTTTCAAAATTACATGTTCTTACTAAAATGAGCCAAAAACAACTTTGATTACTTTTACATATTGGTAAACCATCTATGTTAAAATCTAAAGTAATTAAAGCCGGTGCATAAGTAAGATTTTCTAGTAAAGATAATAATCCACTTTTCACAGTTAGGTAACAATATTGTCCAGGTGGACAATCTATTATTTGTCTACATTTTGGTGTACTAAGCAAAGTTTTGCTATTTCGAGGTAAATTTGGGAAATTGGTATGTAAAAACAAAAGCAAATCATTCAATGCATTAGCTTTAATATTATATTTTGTAGCCCATGTAATAAGAAATTCTTTAATATTTTTAGATTCATCAAGTGGAAGATCAATTTCTAATTCATGGGAAGTAATAGAATTTGGATCTGCACGAAACTGCTCCGCGGTGGTAGTAATACTCAGATCCTCAGATGAGCAATTTTGTGGTTGGTTAATTGAATCACAATTTTCTGGTTGCCTTTTCTCTTCATGACCCGAACCACTTTCCTTATTGGAGCAGTACAATCGACGTTTAATTGACTGTTTCGATAGATTCATAAGATTTTTATATTTTGGCATCACAAAATTCTGGTTAATCTATATTTTAATTTTTTATATACAATATATTTTTTTTATAAAATAATAGAAAAATTACTTACCACTACTTGAGGTTTTACAGTATATATATATTTAAATTCAAACTTTAAATAGTTCTTGTTGAATATTCTGAAAATATATAAATATATTTATAAATTTGACAATCCCAAAACTATAAAATCTCTACATATTATTTTGTTCTATAAATTAACTTTTATAATTGAATTTTTATAAATAAATAAAGAGATATTCTAATAAATAACGATAAGCATAAACTTTTTAATAATCATAATAAGAAATCATGATTTTGTTTTATATGGCTTAATTAGCCATATAAAACAAAATCATGATTTCTTAAATTATCTTGATGGAAATATTTAAATATGTTTTTTATGCATCACAAAACATTAGAAAAATATAAATTTTTAGAATTAAAATACACTTTACATTTTATCGAATAGTCAGAAATTTTGATAAAATCAAAATTATAAAAATCCTATACTTTTATAGATTGATGTTTCTATTCCAGCTGTGATAACTAAAAGTAATTCACAAAGTAGCCACAAAGTGACCATATAGTAACCTTACAGTACCATCCATGGTTTTGAGACGTCTTTGTACCCGTATGATTACTGTATGTTAAATGTATGGTTACTTTAAGGTTACTGATAAAATCCACAGTGTAATATCCATTTTAATTATGTATTTTATAATTAATTTTTAATTCGAAATATAATACCTGATAAATAAGTAATTTAACCATAAAGTGACCATACAATGACCATTATAGTAACCATTCAGTAACCACTCAGGTAAAACAAAGACATAATACCACAATGATATTAAAATAAAAAAATCATAAAATTATTCAAATGCGCTTTTTATGCACGTAAATAAAAAAAAAAATACTAAATATTTTATTTACTAGAATTAAATTAAATTTTAATTAAATATTTCTAGTTTTCTTGCAATGTGCCGATAAATTGTGAAATAAAAACTAACACAAACAAATTTCAACCGATAACTTATATTTTACCATACATTACCCATATGACATAATTATTGCATATTATAAATAAATGTAATTTTTTTTTTGATTATTGCATTAATTTTTCACTAATTTGTTTGAATATTTTTTTAGACTTACAATTCACTAGCTTTTTTAATTTAATAATTCAATTAATGTTTGAGTTTTCCAACTTTTGTTTTATTTTACAAAATGGCCACTGCACTGCACAATTATTATTAAGAAAAAAATATTATCGATTACAATAAAAAATTTAAATTGAAGATACAATTTTATTATTAAATTACAGAAACCACATTTAAATTAAGTTTATTTACCAATATTAAATTTAAATTTTAAATTTACATAATTAATAAAAACACTTACTGCAATTGGAATAACAATAATAATTTTTTATTTTTTTTAACAAATACTTTTTCCTGCAGCGATAAAATAAAACTGATCACTATGAATTTATTTTGCGAATGAACAAAAAAAGCGTCGTGTTTCTGCGTATTGGATTCGGTTATACTCGTAAATACTCTTAAACGTTTTAAATTTATAAGAACTCTGTTGGTTTTTTTTTTGTAAAATTACGGTTAATATCACTTTTTTATATAAAAAAAAGAGAACAAAAATCTTAATAAAACGTTTATAGCATCGGATATTACAAGGTTACTAAATACCATATAATTTCCGATATGTTTATTTATTTACGAAAATGTTATAAAAATCACAATTAATACAAAATTAAAAGGGTAATTTGTTTATATTCCTGATTTTAAAATTATTCACTATTATACATTACTTTAAATTTTAAGTAACACTATTTTAATAAAATGCTTATTTTTTTGAAGATACGGTATTCGTTTCTTTCTCGGA
The DNA here is from genome assembly GCA_963920725.1 of Rhamphomyia laevipes. Taxonomy (NCBI): domain Eukaryota; kingdom Metazoa; phylum Arthropoda; class Insecta; order Diptera; family Empididae; genus Rhamphomyia; species Rhamphomyia laevipes. The sequence goes on from OY987257.1 coordinate 35,044,746, forward strand.
TAACTTCGTTGATAATTTTTTATGTTTGTTCGTTTCTTCGTACACATTTACATATATTTATATAAAATTTTGTGTGTGCATTCAACTTCGTGTAGTTTCGACATTTTTTTTTGAAATTTTATAACCGAGACACGGGTGATATTTCACCCGATGGGGTACAAATTTCTTTTCGGGACAGTATTGTTAATATACAATGGTAATTGATATCTAATGCATTTTGATTTATAATATATTATAATCATCATCATTATAATAGGTATAATACTGGTTCAATATATAATAGAAACTAGTTTCTTGCAGAAACATTTAGTTGCAACAATATTGTGAGACATTGTCAGCAAATGGTCTGAATTTTAAAATCACAATTACATATTGAAAATTGGAGTATACTCATTTAAAGCTAGAACTTAGAACGACATCGATGTCTTGGTCTGGAATTGAAACCGGGTCTTAATGCATCACATAATATCACATTAAAACTATGCTACTGACCTACTGTCAAATATTGCCATATAAAAAACGGTGGGAAGGTTCACTATTTTGTTTGCTTGCCATTGGACGTGGAAAATTTATTATTGAAAAATATTCAATAAACCAACGTGTTTTAATCGTATCGTAAAAACCTTTTATCAAAATCAATAACTAATTACTGTGATAGTTGACATTTATCAGCATTTAAATCATTTTGTTTTGACAACGTTTTTTGGGGAGACGATAGACTTCTTTAATGAAGCTAAGTTTCTAGGAGTAACCCTGGATAAAAAATTAAACTGGAATTTCAACTTGGAGGAAACCATAAAAAAGGCACAGCTATCGCTACGGACTTGCAGAAGAATCTGTAGAAGAACATGTGGATATAGTCCAAAAATTGATGTACCTTACAATCGTACGTCCGATAATAACATATACGCATCAGTGGTTTGGTGGTGAAAAGTCATTGTACAAAAGAAGATAGAGAAGCTACAAAAAGTGATATTTCTCGGTATTACTGGTGCTATGTAAACAACATCATCAATTGCCATAGACGCAATGCTAAATCTAGCCCACATAATTGGTAATTGAAGCGGAAGCCAGATCAGGGGCGCTGAGAAATCAATATTCTCAGAAACTAGATAGCCATCCTGCAATGTGGAAGCAACGGTTAATGTTACTTAACTAGAATGCCTAAAGATAACTGCATTACTTTACCAAATCATTCAAAGTAGTTTTGCGGACTGGCAAGCAGAAAGGCTAAAAGAAAACAAGACAACGGAAGGAGTTGGATTTGGAGTTTATGGAAAGAGTCCAGGATACAAAATATCTAATAGCATGAGCACTCTCTCCTTGGTCTGCCAAGAAGAATTATATGTATCGGATTTGTGTATACATGAAATCTTAAAAGGAAAATACGTTAACAAATCCATCACAGTATAATTAGATAACTAGGGTGCGCTTAAAGCAGTAAATAGGGCTATTAGTGGTCCTCCCTGTAAAATCGAATCTAATATAATCTACTGTTCAGGAAAAGAATAAAAAATTGTTGTTCAGGAAAAAATCTACTGTTTAGGAAAATAACAAAATAATACAAATATCCCTTGTGTAAATTGTACAGTTTTTAAAAAAAAATAAGTTTTATATCACACTCTTAATAATTTCGTCATACAAATGTTGCAAAAACAAAAAAGATACTAGTTGAAAGCCAGAGTTGAATTGATTTTTCCACCAAACAGTGCTAAACAAACAGCCATTGAAACAAAAATGACGCATTCGAACTTCAAACAATATTAAGTATATAATTTATAAGTTAGTGTATTGCATATTAAAAATAATCGTTTTCACAGCTATTAACATAATATTTTTTATTATCAATAAATTTCTTGATGGTTATAAATTCTTGTTTCAAATTTTTTAAAATGCTTACAACAAATAAAAAAAGAATAATTAATGATTCTATGTAATGTACACAACCATAAAACAAAAATAAAAGTTATTTAAACAAAATTTGAAATATAAATAAAAAGTTTATAAGAATAAAAATAAAATACTTAAATTGTTTGCTTATAAATCATGTTTATTTATGTATCTTTTGTTATAAAATTTTAAATCTTAAAAAACAATAAAATTACTATTTTTTTAAGAAAATCAATTTAACTTTTTGAACTTATAGAAATTCCAAAAAGTATTAAGTATAATTGAAAAGTTTTGTAAATACAATTTTACATAACATAAATAATAATTATAAATTGATTTTCCAGTCTATAATAAAAATGAGTTTTCATTGCAAAATCATAATTTTTAAAATTTAAATAATTTACAAAAATAAATTATAGCATAACTTTCGAATTTATAACAATTTCTATTGTCATTAATAGTTTTAAATTGGAAAAGTTCGATTTTAATTTTATAATGTGATTATTTACATAAAATTATAAATGTAGAGAAATGTGATTCGTTTATGATGCAATATTATTTTGAATAAAAATTTTGTGGTATTTAAAATATTTTTATTGTTGTAATATTTTAAGATTAAATTCATATTTATTTTAAACTTGAATTAATAATTATTTATGTTTGTGTAGATAGGGGAATGAAATTATTTGTGTACAGCTAAAATCGTAATTAAAAATAAAATGAATTTAATAACATTAATAATAATTAATTATTCAACATTTCACATACTGAGGCATTTCTTCATCAGGTCCATTGGAAATACTTAACCACGACAATTTAACTAAGCCATGCCAGCCACTTTCGCAACCCAAAATGAGGATAAGTTCTCATGTACATAATGTTTAATAAATAACATTATGAACCTGAAAATATTTATACAAATACAAAGCCATCGCATTATAACACAGAAAATTGCTGAATTACCTAACACATTTACAATGTATCGTTGTCCTTTTAAGTGTTGCCATAAAATCTAGAGTACTGATGTGTATATTGTGAACTGTGAAAGCATTTTGACTAATCTGGCCTATATTTTTTAGTAATAATTTTTCATTGGACATCTCAAGATTCTGGTAAATTTACCATCACTATTAGTATTAGCCACATAAAGTAACTCATTATTTTCGATAGCATTTAAAATTTAAGTGTTTCTTAAATAAAAGTAAATGCTTACACGATTTTGAAATTCTTTTAAAAATCATTTCCTATTTATAATTTATAATATTATATAACAAAAACAACTTAAATTCTATTTAACCACACGCAAATATATAATACTTGTAAATATATTGGAAATTATCACTGATCCTTAAAAATGTTTTCCATATAATAATATATGTTGTTAAGGATAAAATTACATCGAATTCAAAATGTATACATATAACACCAAAAATTGATAGATATAATAACATTTTCATTTAGAAAAACTTCTCTCTTGGGAAATGACAAGGATAAATGTTTTATGAACGGGTTTTACTTGTTAAGTTTAAATGTTATACTCAGTAAAAAGGATATAAAAAAATTTATACTATATATTTTTACTCTTGAGTATGGTCAATTTTTGTTTTGAAGACGTGTAATTTTATATTGTGATGTTCTGACAATAAAATGGTTTCCTATATAAATATATTTTATATTATACATACTATATAAATATATATAGACTTTTATTAAAATTGACCTTAAAGATTTATTTTTAGGCATTTTCTATTTATTAAAATCGATTTGGGATAAAATATATTTTTGGAAAAGGATAAACTGCAACATATCTGAATATAATAAAGAGATTTTTTTTATACGATGCTTTGGATATAACTATATTTTATATTAGGAATTTTTATTTTATTTATGATTTCTGTTTAGGATTGTTAATTCTATTTTAATGGAACCCTAGAGTAGAGTTTTACAAAATTTGATCAATTCAAATTTATATTTTCAAATTTTTAATTTAAATTTTATTCTGTTACATAATTTGAGTCAAAATTAAATTTTAATAATATAAAAACGTATTTATTAGCACTAGGATCTCAAAGGAGCATACTGACTGTCTTAATTAAAGCATTTACAGATGGGTATGCCTTTAAAAATTGACCAATGAACATGGCATTAAGAAGTACAGTGACAATATTTGGTGACAATTTACCTTATTAAATAATTTTATAAAGTTCAATGTACTATACCTAGTGGTAATAGCTGGAATTACATAATAACTGAGTTCTGCAAGCAGTCCACTAAATTACTTTTTCAATTATGTTGATATACAGGGGCGTGGATAATGGTGGCCATTTGCTTTTTATATAAAAAGTTACAGAAGGTTATACCGAAATTATAAGTACAATAGAAATTAATAAAAAGTAACATCAAAAAAATATAGAACATATATACACGAATAAGCAGCCGATGCACGGAAGACTTAAGAGTTTTAGGACTCAGTTCTCCTATCTGAATAGCTACGTATTAAAAAATACCGGAACAGTTGAAGATGTAATAGCAGATTATGTGAAGATAGATTATCATTCAGAAGGATATTCAAAACATATGTGTTAAATCCGCACTCTTGTACGGAAAAGGAAATGGAACCATTACTGAAATATAGATATTGGACGACCAAGAAATACAAGGAAATGGAGGAGAACAGAATCAAAAGAAATCAAAGGAATTGGACAAATATGTGAGGATTATTATACATTCCACAACATAATCTAGTAAGATGGAAACTCTTCACTGGATATTTATGAACTACTATAACATTTTAAAATAATTTTTAATACTTATGAAATTATTCCATTCAAACTTAAACATTTAATTAACAATGCTTCATTTCAGTACCTCATAATTTTTGCAAAAAAAAAAAAATATATATAACTATATTTACGCAAAAAAAAAAACATAAAACAAAAATACTAAAAAAATGTCCTTGATTATGAACAAAGGAAATACATAATGTTACAAATTAAAATATAAATTATTACCCAATTTATAAAAACTATTGTTTGTATTTACAGATGGATAAAACACTAGCTAAGTATAAATAAAAAAATATAAATGAGGAAATTTATGTAATCGAAAATTCATAGTGTTCTTTGCGTCCTTAAGGAGAAATTTGCGACTATATTCTCATATCGGACTATATTTATCACAGTGACAACTTTTTGTTCTTATGTAATATAATTTTTCTATTGGTTAATGATAGAATGAAGAACAATAGATAATATTTATATCTTTATTGTAGAGAATAAGAGATCACTGGCGAGACAGATAATGAATTTAGGGCGACAATCTAGAAAAAATTACTGCGATAAGAATAAATTTCATCATATCTCAATTCTAAAATATACTTCCTAAGAATATTTTATGTTAATAACTATTTGATTACATAAAAATGTTTATTAATTACTTACTATGTTTATGTTTATTTCTTCTTATTTGACGATATATAATATTAAAAAAAATATGTTCATGTCATCTAAGTAAATTATATATATTTTTTTTAAATTATATATTACATTTTTTTATGGAATATTTTATTCTATGATATTATGTGCCAAAAAAATATCTTATGAAACTGATGAGCACATTATTTTCGTTCAGACTATTAGATATAATTTCCGTTAAATTGGTGGTCGTCGATCAAAAACCGGTGTTGTTTAGGTGAAATCGGGGATTTACAGTGAAAGTAGAGGGTATCATAAAAAATACTCTCAAAAAGTTTTGGAATACAGATTAACTTGGCCTATAGTTAATAGTTTCAGCTTTACAGTCCTTTTTTATGAACGGGGATAATAAAACAATCCATCCATGGAAACTTGGAAATATTCCCACGGAGAGAGATCTTTTAAAAAGAGCTGTGAGCCGCGCAAGATTATCACTGCATTTCTTTAAAACTATTACGGGCAGCCGCTCAGGACGAAATGAATAATAATCTTTTAAATTGCGCATTTTATCAACAACCATTTCAAAATTAATAATAACAATTTCAGTAATTAATAATAAACTAAATGATTTACAAATGTACCGGGTACGCTTCGGATTTTCTTTTTATAATAATAAATTTCCAAAAAGTTTTTGGATGAAAAATAATGTCAAATTGCATTATAATAATTAAAATAGAGATCTTGAGATAATACATAAAAATCGTTTGATACGCTAACATATTCCGAAAAAACACAGTAAGTTAAAAACTTATGCCATAATTTATTCATTATTTCTTAATGAACGAAGTTCAATTTTGTACTATGGAGGCGAAGAAACAAAGTTTTTTTTGTAGGTAAATCAGAACTGTTTGTGCTATGCACTGAAAGATTAGACCTAAAATTTAGAAATTATTAAATCAATATTATCATTAGAATTAAATATTATATCAATGTTGACATTACCGAGTAAAAAATTTAATTTATCAAAATCAGTTTTACGGAAATTGAAACGATACGGATTACCATTATTATTATTATCATTACTATTACAAATAGTTAAGGACAGTGGAGTATAGTAAGCATCTATAACAGATAGTGATTTAGAAGTTTCTACAACAATACAGTTTTGCATATCAGTTGTTAAGATCAGATCAAGTTTCGATTAAGATATTTTTAACACTACTAATCTGGAATTGGCAACAATATATAATATATGATATTTCAACTAAAGAAGTTGCATTATATGCAAAGTAATATGATTCATCATCCAATTTAATCCAAATCAGCCTAGGAAAATTAAAAACACCGACAATCAATATATCATTGCAATCATCCATATCCATAGTACAATGCAAGAAATCAACAGCATTTAAAAAAATTGGTAATATTCAATGGGACTAACAGGATGAATATACAATAACAATAAATATTTCGACGACCAACAGAAATTCTAACACAAATAATTTAATATTAATAATATTAGGTAGGAATATTATTAATATTCCTAATAAGCAAGAACTTTACAAAATAGGGAAACAAAAATCAGAGGTAAAAAGTTCATTATCGTGGTAAAAAGTTCATTAGAGTCAGTTAAATAGATAAATTCGTCTCAGTTAAAGCGAAAAAAATTGAGATTTTAAAAAGACTTCAGCTACTTTGGTTCGAAGTCCCCTAACATTTTTATAGGTATTTTAGTTTTTTGAAACTGGAACGGGAGAATTTAGTTGAACTATAGAACCCGGAGTACGACACGGTATAAATTCTTTAATAAATAATACCATTGGGCCACGATGCACACAGAAAAGATTTCCTCGGAAACACTGATCTTAAACCACACAACGTGAGCAGCTTGTTTGCTAACTGTATGGCATTTAATATTATCAAAATTAATATATTTATCTATTCTTTATAAATATTAACACTGCTTCAGGCGTGGTTTCAGAATGGAAGTGTGAACAAAATATTTATAGTTTTAGGACGCGACACAACACTTAAAAACAACGCTAACGAAGTTGTACAAACGTTACGATAGTTTAAGATAAAGATAACAAGATAATTTAAGAAACATATAATATGAATTTCATACTGACCAATTCGGTAATACTAAAATTACTTAACATATTTGTCCAAATGCAAAACACACACTTAACGAACATAACATGAATTGGTTTCGATCATATCAAAAATACTGTTGCAGATATAAATTCCAGGGACACACCAAACATAAAATAATATTTAGAATTTAATACAATAATAATTTTGTAGATTTACTTATGTCAAATTGGCATGCTATGCCTTGTGGAGTAGAATATACTAAACAAAAAATATTAAAACTTTATGGACGTTTCAAACATAACTACAAACTTAAAATTGTGAAGCTAAAATTTTGTAGTTGTTGCGGTCGTTACATCTGTATGCTGTATCTGTATCGTATCTGTATATCTATAAAATAATTTTATAATATAATCTAGATCTTCTGATCGCCACCATTATTTCTTTCAGGTAAGCTAAGACCAAAGAAACCTTTTGTTATCAAAATAAATATCATTTTAAGTTTATCTATAATTAATGAATTCTGATTTATAAATACGTGCTTAAACGAAATTTACTTAATTTTTTTTTTTTTTTGTTATAAATTTCCGATTTAAATTGATGGTTCTGTGAACTTATTCCTTTTCAAAAAAATCATCCAGCCTGAGGTAAAGAATATGATCATTAGATATGGAAAAAGATACGAATCATTGTAAAAAACTAGAAATGGACAACAAACATTTGGTCATCGTATAAGTGATGAGGATAATGTCCTCTGGGTATCAAAACAACATCTTCTCTATAAAACGATATCGAAAAGAGATTTTCCAATTTATATTATAAAATGAAAAGGAAAATTATTTGTATTACCGAGAAAATATTTTTTGGTCCTTTTTTTAATGATGAACTTCAGATAAACAGAAAGTAGTATACGACATAGATTTGCTCATATAGATTGATGTATATAATTTTTTTTGATGTATTATAAATTTGAAAAAAAAAATATATATATGTATATAAATATAAATAGAAAAAAAAAAACTGAAGGACATTTTTTACATTAATACATTTTTTTGTGTTTGATAAGGATATAAATTATTGATTCAAATTCAAATTTACTTTTCAACCTAAAGTAAAAAAAAATATTAAATCAAAACGGAAATGAGGATTTTTTTTAAAAATAAATGTTTTTCTAGACTTATAAGAAAAACATAACTGGAATTTTCGAGTTCCTGTCTTGTCTTGATGATGGATTTGAGTTTTACGTTTGACCATGTAAAATATTATTTTATATTATATTTGTATTTATTGTGCAATATAAAAGTAATCTTTCTGAATATTTTGACACCAAAAATAAGTTAATCATATAAAAATATGTCGCCGATATGGTTTGTAACCGGATATTAAAATTTATATTTTATCTTTTTATAAAATATAATAGAGAAAATAATTTGCTATCTTATATATTTTACCGGTTTAAAACTAGATTAAAAAAACTCCATATTAAATTATATAATAAAATAAAATGTAAAACAAAATCATTCATTTTTTACTAATTCGAAAATTACTAATTCGAAAAGGTTCGAAATTTTTTATTATGAAAAACTAGAAAATGTACAAAAATGTAAATAACAAATATAAATAAATAAGAAAATAAAAATATAAAATTACAGTTTTGCAAACTGATCATAATTTCGTATAACCAATTTTATACTGTTGCAAATCAGTGTTGGCTATTCTGGGTTTTGAAGTGATTTAGTGGAAATATGAAATTTAAAATTTATTACTCACGTAAAAGAGTCACCGAAAACAATTATTCATTTAAATAAAAAAAAAGTGAACAAACGAAACAAATGATATGAACCGATAAAAAATATAGCTTCGGTTACGGTTTACTCATATCTTATTTTTTCGTTTCGGTTAAGTTCATCAAAATTTTTTTTTTTTGGTTTCGGCCAAAAACTAACAAATGTAAGTAATAGACGCTACTGCCTAATACAATAACTTAAATTAAATAAAAATACATTATATAATTAATTATTCGGAAAAAAAAACAATAAAATTTCAATTAATTGGCGTCGGCGCTTTGCCGTAGTTAAGTTAACATTTTTTTGAAAAAAATGTTCTTTATAGTAATTTTTTTTGTTGGTTTGTTGCATTACACCGGATGAAGTAATAAAATATTTATTTATAGGTTAAGGTTATTTAAATATATTTTACATAACAAACACTAACTTTCATTAAATTAAAAAGTATTTAAAAAATGAAAGGCTTAGTAAAGTAAGAACTTCAAAGTGTAAATGTTAAAACTATTTTTTATGACAATTACATTGTAGATTTGCTGCCATATTCAAGCTTATGTTTTCACGTACACAAGGAAGTTTCAATCCGACGCCTATATTAAGAACACCCCCATATTAGTTTTCAATTAATTATTTCTGATAATTATAATTAATAGAATTATGTTAAATTACGTTTCGCTAACATAATCAATTACGTTAAATGTAGTGTACTTAATTGTACACAGGTAAATTAAACTAAATGTACCATATATTCAAAGCTTATTTTGTTGTAAATTAAAACCTGAAAAAATAAAATTTCCTTGACAAGAGGTGTGCAAGTGAATAGAACTATACATGTGCATTTTAAAGAATTTTTCAAATTATGTAAAAAAGAGTTGACTCGAGATGGTTCGTCCACATACTCATAAACTTTTTATCTTTCTTCTATTTAATATGACATATTCTTAGGTTCGTACGGTATGTTAACATATTCTTAGGGGTTTTGTTTTTGGATAATTATATTATTTTAATGTAATACTGATGATGTAAATGTAATTGTAAATTTGATATACCTGGTTGATAATGGAAAATAAATTTTTAAAAAAATAAATTTAATATGTACAAATAAATAATATAAAAAATATATGTACATATGTACATATATATTATTTATTTTACCATTAAAGTCTTTAATATACATATGCGAATATCCAAAATGGATTTTATAATACAGAATATCTAATACAGAATATTTAACTATAAATTTTAGATATTTACTTACATGACAGAATAATAAAGTATATAAAACTTTTGTAGCATATTAAAGTCACTGTCAATATTGATTATGAAATGACGAGAAGAAACTATTTTATGTTAAAACTCTCTAACATCATCTAATAGCAAAATCATAAAATCCATTTTGGATATTTTTTGGATAATTCAATTGAAGATTTTTCGATAATCAAAATTATATAGAGTTTTGTCAGTTTGCTACATAGTCAGAAAATGAAAAATGAAAATAAATATTTGATCTATATTGGAAATGAAACTATTTAATAAAATCAATTTTGAAAATTTATTAGAATGTACAGGAAATATTTGGGTTTATAAATTTGTTAACTTATATATATATATATAAATATATCGTGATTGAAAGGTTCCAAGTGCGTTGAAATGTTATAAATTTAATAATTTTTTATGGACAAATTGAATAAATTGAATTAGAAGTTTTTTTTTGTTGCGAAATTGGTTAGATTTTTTTTTTACTAAATTTATTTTTATAATAACTGACTGAACGAATAATGAATTTTTATATGTTATACTTCGTTTGTTTCTAAATTTATATAAAATTATAATATAAATTGTATTCCTTTATCCTATTATCCTTAAGAATAAACCACATAATAATTAATATATCCTTTTACAAACGATGTGCTAATTATATATTTTCTTGAAATAAAATTATAAATTTTAAACACATTGATGTCTTTGTGTATTCATTATATATATAATTTGAAGATGTTTCAATTACCTCTTCAATTACTATTTCATATAACGTCAGACGAATTTACTAGTGGTTGATAAATATTTTATGTTGGATCAGATTAACATAGTAACTCTTAAAATATATTGATCACTTAAGTTTCTCATGTCATCACAAAGATAATACAGTTTAAAATTCAGTAATTACAGAATGTGATGGAAAAACTGCCATAAAAAGTGAACTAAATCCCATTCCCATTTTGAATCAATTTTTAATAAACGTGTATCACACGTTAGGACACATGAAACGCGTATTCGATTTTTAGATAAATTTATTAGGTATATAATAAAGTTTATCTTGCTTCCAGATTAGGAAACCAAATAAATATATTTGTCTCTTAACTATTCTATGCGTACATTAGAGCATACCGACACTTTTTTTTTAATTTTGATTATATGATGGATGAGGATGAATAAAAAAACTCTTTCGTAATAATTTCGACTCTATCACAAACTGTAATTACTCAATTCATATAAGTGAAATATATAAGTGACCAATAGCTTTTAAGAGCGACTATGTTAATTTGGACAGACCCTTAAAAATTTATTAAATATACGGAGTTATATTACTAAATTATATTCTTTTTTTATTGAATTAATTGTAATACTATATTTGTTGGCATATGTGACAAATAAGTAATGAAGTGACGGAATATTTATGTTAACAATATAAACCATATTATATGTGTATATTTTTATATATCAATAAATGTATATAAAGTCAATGTTATACTATTTGTACATATATTTATATATGTATAATTATATTATAGCACACGATATCCTTAAATTGTATTATCATTTTCTATTACCTGGGAGGGAAGATAATATCATTGTTTTTATATATCATGTGTGATATAAAAGTTTTTACGATAAAAATTTTTTAATTAGAATTCGGTCTTGTGTAAGTGTAGTTCAATTAAACAGAATTTAAGATTTGAGATATTTTCAAATAATATTTATCTAGATTACAAATAATATTTAAAGTAATTATAAAATGTGACTTTATTTAATTAATATTATGTTAAATTGTTTCATATATATACCATTTTATACAAGTAATGTTATGTATTATTAATTTAAAAGTGTAAATGTAATTATCTTTAAATAAAATATAAATTTTTTGAATTAATTAATTATAAATGATTCTTATAATTAATTATTTATAAAATTAGTATAATATCAATAATATTAAAATTAAACTTATTATAAATGAATTATAACAACTTCAAAGTTTTTATCAAAAATATGTAATACCTAAAATAATTGAAATAGACAGATAATTCCCATTAATAGCATTGATTTCTTGATTTGTAAAAAACTGCGTTTTGTATGAAATTTCAGAAATATATTATTCCTTATACAAAAATTTCAGATCTTTTAAGACATCAATTATGTCTTTTATATGATACCGGCATTTTTGCATAGTTTCAGTGAAGCTACCAAATCCAAATTTTAGAAGCACAAACTATTAAAATACATTAACGTGTGTGCCAAAATTAATTTAAATATGAAAACAAATAAACAATTCATAAGATATGACTAGTAACTGCCATTGGCACAATCTAGTAACTTTCGGCATGATTCACCCTAATTGAGGTAATATGATGAAGATGATGTATTGAATATGTATTGCGGAATGTATAACCTATAGTTTTATTGCTAGATTGACGGTTGCCTTTTTAAACAAATATCCATAATATTTTAAAAACCGTAAATAGAATTGAAATTTTTGTTAAGTACCTTTCTATTTTAGAAAAACTTTCTATTGAAAAATGAAATTGAATATATTCTCAAGATTATGTTAAATAAAAAATACTCATCACATGTCAAATTTGTGATTTTTAGTGATTTATTTTTATAAATTATCTCTACGTTTTTCTTATATATAAATTTAATAAGAATTATACATATTTTTTGAAAATGTTGAATCCTTTTTTCTATTGAATATATAATTTGATTAAATTCAATTATAACAAATAAAGGACTTTGAATAAATTAGTTAATTAAATAATTTGATAAATTTCTAATCTACATAAAATTATATATTTAATCTTTTTGAACTATTTTTTAAGATGATAAGTCATACTAATGTCACAAGTACATATTTTGAATTTAAAATAGAATAATATATAAATTTACATATGTACATATTATATATATTAGACTAAAAAGGTTGATAATTTTACAAACGATGATCTAATTAATTACTATTTTTTTTTTTTTGTTAAGATAATTAACTGTATTACTAAATATCCTTTCTGGCAACTTTTCAATATTTTACTTTACATTTAATTAAAACAAATTTTCTTACTTTCCGAATTCCAAAATTAGTTTTGTTTCCTTATCTTGGCGTTCCCTGAAACTTTTCTGATCATTTTTAGAATTTTGCATGTGTACGTACGTTACGTATATGTATATCAAAATACTAATATCCAATAATTATTATCATGGAAATAATTTAAAAGGAAAATACATTTGTTAATTTTAAAATTCATGAAAAAAGTAAACATTATCGGTTTACTTGAACCGATAATGGTAAAATCGTAAAAACCATTATAACTTCAAAAATAAGCTATAAGAAGCTAATATAAGCATTTAAAAAATATTTTGAAATATATTGAAAATGATCAACAAAATTTAAAAACAAACTTTATTTTTTTTAAATTTTAAAATAGTAGTGACAGTGTCAAATTTGAGTTAAGGAAATGTGCGATTTCAGGCGATTTCAAATAAATTGTATTTCCTATGAAGCAAACCATAATAGAATTAAATTTTCGTAAAGTCATTTTTCGGTTTCCGTAAATTAAGATACAACGCGATCAGCAAACACTGTTTCTCCCTCTTTCTTTGCGACATATGTAAGTTATAAAAAATATCTCAAATTTGAAATAAACATGAAAACCAATTGACGTACATAAAAGTCTATTATCATTTGCTTACTTTTTTTTAATTTTTGTTAAGTTTTTGTTAACTTAAGTTGTTAATCCTATTATGGTTACGGCTTATGAACGTTATATATATATGAGCTAATGTGGTTGGTATATAAATAATGAGAGTTCAGAAGTTTTAATGTTGGCCAAATCGGATTTTTTAATTTTAATCTTAAAAAAAAGGACAATGATATTTCTGGATTCATGTTTTGTATGAACAAATAAATATACTGATAATAATTGAAAACTCAAAAAGGTTTGAATAATTTGAATAAAGGTCAGAAATTTAAAATACACAGAATGTTACTAGTTGTCCCTTTAATATAAGTTCCAAAGTCGATAATTTAAAATTCAAAACATGCTAAAATATTATTGGTACCTATATCTACGTGCCTATACGTAATGTATGTATATTTGTACTACATGAACCATATAAAAATTGTATATTTATTGAATTTTATAAAATTTTTACTTATTATTTTTCTGAAACTTTCAATTTTAATGAAAATACTATGAATTAATTTATTAACATAAATATTAAACAAAATCATTAAAAATTGATATTAAAATGTTATAGATATAAGATTATTAATCAGACAAATGTTAATATTTTCATAATAATAATACAGTTTGGAATATATATTTCCATTGATTCATTTATGGTTACCATGGCATAATGCCTCTACAAAAATATTGGTTCAAATGAATTGAAACATCAACTATTAAAAAAAATTGGTATAATTACGCATATTGTTGGCAATTTTATGCCAGATCAAAGGTAATATTGAGAAAATACATAAGATTGTATTTTTACAAAGGCAAAAAATCATGTAAATTCTTAAGTATAATTTTTTTACAAATCGTTGTTACTTTACAATTGGTATTTAAAATTTTATGTACCTTGTTCACTTCAACGGAACATAAGAACCTGAATGATAGAAGTTTCGTGACATTTTATTGTGATTTGTACCTATTAATTTTATATGGATTCAGAACCATAAGTTTCTTTATATAGTGAAGAAACAATTAATTCCAACAATCAATGACTTATTAGTAGAACGGTGAAGCATTTGTTGTCAGCAAATACCCATAATCTTAGCATTTTTCCAATTGTTAAAATTGCTTACATATTGCAAATATTTATTACTTGTAATCATTTAAAGCTGATTCAACTTATAAGCATATTACAATACCCTATTACACTATTAAGTACATTTGTAGATATGCAATCTACAAACTATTTTGAATTACAAATTGTGACGTAAAATGATATAATAAGTTGATTAATTTTAAATAAATGTTGATAGGTAGTTCAATGATATTGATTTTACATAGCTTTTTGTTTCTATATCCCGAAAAATGTTTATAATTAATAATTAAAACAGAATTATAATTATGTTTATAGTTTAATTTTTCTCAAATACTTTAATATTTTTTTTAAATTTTACAATATATAAAAATTAAAAATATTAAATTATATAAAAATATACATGTGGTTATGTAGTTCGATTCGGTTGGGTTTTTTCCAAACAATTCAATTTTAGTGAACCTATATATTATTATGTACTTGGTTTCAATGAAATATGGTGAATTATGTAATCGAATTGTCAAAAGAAAACAAACTATACATAATTGACGTGACAGATTTTACGAAATTCTAAAAAAAAAATCAATTTCCGAATTATAAATGCAATGTTTGTATGACAAATAATAAAAAAATACTTTCTATAAAGATTTTGTAATTTTAAATAAACATTAATTTATATATAAAAATTAAAAATAATATATAATATTCGTATTTTAAAATATTTTATCAATTAAATATATTTTATTCAATAGATGCCCTCATCTGATAAACCGCACAACATTTAATTTCCCAATTATTTCCCTTTAATCAAAATTCTTTTGATCTCCAAAAATCCTTTAAATTAACTGTGGTCTGTGGTGGAGAGCATTTGATTTGACAATTTTTTGTCAACTTAATATATTGCTTTGTGATTCTGCTTAAGTTTGTTATAGACTAAAGTTTTTCTGAAAATATCCAAAAATTCATTTTATTTCAATTTTTCTTTAACTTTTATTTTAATATTAAAATTCTCATTTTAATAAGTAATAATAATAAGAAAGGAAAATTCAATAATTAATAATTATATAAAGTGTTATTTCATATAAATTCTATATATGATGTGGAAAAGTAAATGTTTAAAAATTAAATGCTTTTGAAAATAATGAAGTTGATAGCGATGCCGAACTCAAATATGTGCACATGTAATTAATAATATAAAGTTGATCAAGCCATTAAAATGTTTTTTACCTTTTCTTTTATTTTAAAAGCAAATTAGTTAGAGATGAGTTTACGATTTTCAAAAGTTTTGTGGGCTAAAAGTACTAATTATGCATAATAACTAAACTTTATAATTTGTTTACTGGGTTTACTGTTCTATTGACCATATGTGTATGATAGCAATTGATATACCACCGCTTTCAGTTGCTTAGTACCGAATACGCTATGAAGTAAAATTAGCATAGGAATTTAAGATTGTCAAATTAGAATTGAAAAATTCAGATTCTTTATAGTGAAATAACTATTTTATTGAAAAAATTGTTTTATCTGTCAAAAATTTCTTGGAGCAAAGGTCTATCACTCAATTTGTCTGTAAAAATGTAAGTAGTAGAAATATATGTAGTTGAAAGTATGGTAGCATTTAGAAATATAGTAGAAAACATTCTATAGGGAGGGTTTATACCTGATAGCGTAAAAATAGATAGTCAGTATTTTCTATTCTGTAAATTTTTTTATCCTTATCCCTCCGATAAAATCAACATCAAAATATAAAGTAAATTTATTTTTTAAAATTGTTCAAATTTCTGCTGTCTTTAATATTTTGTCATTTTCAGAAAATTATTTTTCATATCGATTTTATTTCATCCTGGCTCTTATAAATATTTACAAATTACACTGAATCAAATTGTTTGTTTATTTAATGAAATTGAGAAAATTTCTGAAGAATGCTTTTCCGCTTGTTTTTATGAGTTTATGTTATTTTTTGATAACAATCTTATAAATATTTTTGTTTCTTAAATTTACTCGCAAAATTAAAATTCTTAATAAATATAAATATTTACAATATTTTTAAATTTTAAAAAAAAATATGTTAATTAGGGGTACGTTCGCACATAACTCATAGTTATATTCGATTTGTGTCCAGCAGCGTTTTGTTATTAACAGTATGTTTGTAACAAACAATACTTAATTAAACCTATCATATATATAATATTTAATTTATGCCGATGATTTAAAGATTATCATATCATCAAATCACAATCCAATTCATAATTTTTGCAATGTAAACTTAACGTGTATAAATGTGTATGTAGTATGTAAGCTTACTTTTTATAAACACTATGACAAAATTCAAAATGATTGGGAAAGCTAATAAAATGCCTTTTCTGGGACCCTGCCTTTTTAGTACACTCTAATAGAATAGAATCAATTCATAAACAGTTCGTACTCTTTGCATTAAGAAATCTATATAATCCCCGAGATTTTTATAAATAATATACTATCTTATACTTACAAACTTTCACTAATTAATCTTTCATCCATATTGTCCAGGAGAATCATTTCAACTTCCTGTTTTCTATTCGATGTATTAAAAAATAATATAAAAGTTGAATTCATTTCAAATAAAATTACAATTAAATGAAGATAGTAGACAAACGAGAGTTATTAAAACATTAGTAGGATTGTAATGTTTCTGGTTTTACAAACAATTACTTTAATTATTAAAACACCATTATTATTTTTATGTAATATATTTTAATTTTAATTATATATTTATTTCATTTAATACAATGTTTTGATTTAATGTATAATTTATTTAATTTATTATATTTATCTAATTTATTAATTTTAGGTTTAATTTTTACTAGCTGCGAATTTACTTCTTGAGTATTGATAATTGACAGTGGTTTTCGACGATATTAACAGACGCTTATATTTGATAATCGTTATCAATCGATATATATTGATAAGAATTGTTATCATTATAGAGAGCGATTTTTATCTCTCCACAATTGCAATTGGTGGTTGGAATCTTGTGATGTTATACATAATGTGATATGACCATTCTATATAATAAATATATGATAAATTTATATAGGGTAAATTTAGATGATATTATTGTACCCAAAGGTATTCTCATCGTACAGAATATGGTCGTAAAGCACATATAGCAGAGTTTTTAACAAATTTAGTACCATTTACTGATCATCAATAACAAAATATTCTTACAAAAAAATCTTCAAGCCCTAGTAAACCAACCGTAATAGCTCCCAATGTATATTTCAAATAAAAAAGTAATTTTATAGTCTTTATATAATAAGTTGTTAAGTAGATTTAATTAAATTGTAAGAACTTGTTTGATTAAATAAATAAATGTTAAAAGGTACCAACTTTAAATTTTACATGTGCCAAGTACATAAGGAAAGGAAATTATCAAATTTAATAGTAATTAGATTATTATTTAGATAATAATTACTATATGCTCTAGCTAAAGCGTTTGAAATTTTAATTTGAAATTTTTCCATGGACCCGCTGAAGCTACAAACCTGTACCTGAAAACGCTTATGCAGAATCATCATGATACCAAGCAATGTACAAAATCAAAATCAAATCTGACATATGAAGTTTTTTTGAAATTTTTCTGTAAAGCAAAGACACATATACATACATTTGTCTTCATAGAAACGAAGAATTCTAACATGGTCCCAGCGAAAGTATCAATCTAATCTTTTACGGACATCAGGATGCAGTGTGTGTGAGGCTGTGTACCAAATTTCATTAAAATATGATGAGCGATTTTAGGAGATGTTGCGTACGCGCACTTCGGATACTTTTTGTTTGTGGCACTTCGTAAACGCATAGAGAAAAATTTTCGGCGAAATCTATTTTTTTACCATAAAATCGATCACCAATGCCATAACCAATCGTAAAATAATATTTGTGGATAGACAAAAAGTTTAAAAATAAATTATAATTAGTAAGAAGATACATTATTTGAGTTAATAATTTTAAGTGCTTAACCAACTTGTGGAAACATAATTAAGCTAATTGTGTTTCATCTATACAGATAGATTGAAAAATATTGAATTCCGACATAGAATATTGTGTAACTATATCCGTTTAATTTCCTGGAAGAAGTGGCGGAGATCCAAATAATGTGAACCCTTAGTTTCGCGAGGGGAACGAGTGGATTATGTAATACATAAATAATAGATTTCTACTATTAAAATTGTTCTGAAATTTAACGCAAGACCTCATATTTTTATAAATTCATATTATGGTACCACCACTGCACAGTGTTCAGTAATTTAAAATAACCTTTTAAAGGACTTAATACCGTATATTGAAATTACGTTTATCATTTAAATTTAAATTTTCATAAATAGTTTAATTTTTAATAACAGCAAAAAAAAAAAAAATTAAATTTTAAATTTTTTTTATAAAAATTTAACAAGGAATATTTTCCATTTCCGTATTTTTTCTATAATGGTATTGGAAGTGTCATAAGCCAAACCACTTAACTCCACTAAATAAAAATTTGTGAAAAATGATCATTCTTTAAAAACAGAATTAAAAAATATTTCTTATAGTTATAAAAACAAAAAAGTATTTAATTGACCTCTTATTAATAAGTGTAAGTTATAGGATTATAAAATTGAAGAAAAAAGATTTTTAAAACATAATTTTGATTCATTCATTACAATTTAAATAAAGTTTATTGTTTTGGTAACTGAAAAAATCATACGTCCCCCTCTAATTTTGTATTCCTTACCATGTAACCAACCGGTTATAATTTTCTTCATTTCTTTTCCATTTCGTAGGATTGCGATCTCTTTTACCACCAATTGTTATAGGATTTCGTTCAGAGTTTTCTTCGTACGAATTACAGGATGTATCCGAATAGATACCGAATATCAGTTTGCCCTATACCTATTATTTTTTACTAATTATATCATCACTACACTATCCTCATCAGTATTACCCATTTTTGCTTGAAAGGATAATTAGAAATTAACCATTTATTGATATTGAATTTTATAAATATTTTTTTAAGCTTATTTAACTTTCTTGATACAGCACGTTATATCAATGTTTTAAATGTCATTCTTTCACGCCGACGCTTTGTTGCGAAATAAAATAAATTTATACAAACTTAAAACCAGAAATCTA
Source organism: Rhamphomyia laevipes (assembly GCA_963920725.1). Taxonomy (NCBI): domain Eukaryota; kingdom Metazoa; phylum Arthropoda; class Insecta; order Diptera; family Empididae; genus Rhamphomyia; species Rhamphomyia laevipes. Next base: position 35,065,111 of record OY987257.1, read on the forward strand.
AATTTTTAACATTCTGTCCGTACAGTTTTGTTACAGTTAAAACGTGATCTATTATCATTTTTGTATAAACCGTAATCTATACAAAAATAATTTTATTACATTATTGTAATCACCAAGAGGGAGTTAATTGGAATGACTTCTGAAATAATTTTAATAAAATTCTAAAGCCATATTAATTGTTGCTATTTTTCGTGTAAAATAGTAAAAATGCAATGGAAAAAAATATTTTTAAGGAATTCATAAGTGTTGATTCACTAATATCGAAACTAAGAAATTTTCAAAAAGTGGAGTTAAGTGGTTTGGTTTATAACACGTCCTATATACTATATAGAATGTATATTAATGGAAAGTTATATATTATTTCACTTAAAAGGATTTTCATGTATTTAGCAGAATTTTTAGATATTCTCAAGATATTTTTATTACTGAATAAATATAAGTGCATCGGAAATGTACACGGAAACAGGGGTTCTACTAAGATAAGTGGTTCTACTAAGATAATTTATTGTTATTTTAACGAGATAGTTTAAAGGACCAGCATTAAAACAAAAGACACAAAGACTGGGAAAAAAAATTCTTCATGATGATTAATGAAATTAAATATAAATTTCTTTCAATAAAAAAATCCTAAAATGTTAAGAAATAAAAAAATTAAATAAAAGTGCTCCTTAAGTAACTATTAAGAATTTTATTTAACTTTGCTGATAATTATAAAGTGCTAGCTGCTAGAGAATTCAAAAATAAGTTATTCAAATATAATATTTAAAAAAAAACCCTTTTGACAACTTTTGTCCTTTCGATGGAACATGTTTTTTTCGAACCTAAGATATCTTGGTATTTTAATCTATCTAATTTTGTTAGGAAGTTTTGATGTAATTAAAAATGCTCTTATTAAAAATAATCTTTCCAAAAAAATTTAAAATCTCGTAGGAGACCTTTACGAAAATTTCAGTTTAAGGAAAACGAATATTAGTTTGCAATTCCATAAAATTAACATAATTTTTATAATGTCGAATTAATACAATTCACAAGATTTAATCACAATTTATGTTATTCGTTTACCGCAAATCGGAAGATGAATTGTCTGCCCACATAAACACACTGTCGTGATGGAAGTCACACAGATCTAGAAACGACACTCTCCTTTGCGTATTATAGAAATTTAATCTATTGTGTGAACTTAATTTCCCATTGTATAAATGTATAATTTCCTTTTTTGGGAAATGAGATACATGGACTTTAAGTCTCCCGAATAATATTTTATTGATATACTTTTCCAAAATACTTACTATTCCTATATAATACCGCAAAATTCAGTTTGGTAAACTTATAGAAAATATTATGCAATTCGTTAATTTTACTTTCATTTTTATTGATTAGATTTTTTATCTCATCTGTTAAACTTGTAAGAAAAAGTTATTTATTTATTTATTTGAATAAATTACAAATAAACATCGAAGTAAAATCAAATAATAAAATCTAAAAAATATAAAATTTTTATTTAAAGGTTCCTGATAAATAAATTCTTACATGTATTAAAAAAAAGCTGCTCTGATGTATATCCATTATTTTATGGTTTATTTAAATTTCTTATTTATTTTACAAGCTTATAGCTTATCTGGAAGTAAATCTTCTTAGTTAAACAGCTTAGAACAAATATTTTAACATAGTATAAGACACAAATAAAAAACACTACTTTTTACAGATTTTTATTAAATTTGTTGTAATTGAATAATTATTTGTTATTATAGTAATTTTATATTAGGATTAGATTTGGTTGCCAAGAATTTAGTCTACTTATTGAAATTATATATTTTTAGTACGATTGTAGATTGTTTCAATTAAAACAAATGACAGCTAGTTGACACATTTGAAATTTCTGATGCAATAATAGATATTTTTTTGATATTGTATAGTATATAACAATGCAAAATGAAAGCTACTAAATAAAATAATTATGATTTTTGTTGAAAAATTGAAATTAATCATAGATATAATTATAAAAGAATACAATATATCAATCTCAAAACTCCTAAAATAAATTAAGATAAAATAATTTAGTATTTTTATTTGGATTGTTAACATTATATAGAGAATAAATAGAAACGTGCAATGAATAATATGATTAATAAAAATATATATCGAAGTGAAAGCTAAAGATAAAGATAAAGATTTAAACTAAATTTATGAAATTCAAAGAAATCTAATATTATATAATATATTTGTTTTATTAGCTAAATAAACTCATTATCCTTCAAAGTCACGTCGTAATCAAAGATTGCAAACGGATATATCAAAACAAATTAATTTTAACTTACTGAATAGTGTATTGTATAATAGTTAGTTATCTTTTAATAAGAATTAATGTTGATATATAAATGATATATATATATATATATATATATAAACATATACGAGCCCTAACCAGTATTAGTTCGGACACCTATAATCTTTTAGGGTCAGTCATATTAATAAATTTATAAAATATGTTTCTTAAATAATTTTATAAGACTATTTATGATTTTTGAAAAATTTGATTTATTTCCTACAAATGTAAAAGAAAATCTTTCAACAAAACAAAAAATACTTTTTTTTTTAATACTAAAATTTTTTGCAATTATTAATTCGGACACTAATATTAATATGGTCTAACATTCCACCATCAGTTGCTAAGCTTTTATTTGTTATAATCTGAAATTAAACTTAAAAATTTTCTTCATATATATATATAGTTTTACCAAAAATTGCATTTTTTACTTAGAACATAAATTTGTTAAGTTTGTGTTAATTTGAATTAAAATTAATTGTGAAAATTAGGTGCATTAAAATTATAATGAGTAAGATAGAACACAATGAATACGACAGTGACTCGACGTATTGCTCTGAAGTTGAGAAAGGTAATTATAATAATTGATTGTTTAAACATATATTAAAAATATTTTTTCAGATTTGAAATTGATTCAGATTGTACGGAAACAGATAGCGATGCCACTTACTGTTCAGAATATGAAAAAAGTAATTTTATAGATCATATTTATATTATTTGTAGTATATGTATATTTGTTATATTAATTTCAGATAATGATGTAATCTATATTGAAAATGAGCCTGAAGAAATTATAACTATTAGTGACAGCGACAGTGAGGAAGACACAGAAACCCTTTTTAGTAAAATGTAACTAGCTAATCTTTTTATTCAAATGCAATAAAAATATAATTATAAAATGAAGAAAAACAAAATGTTATGCATTTTTATACTTTTTAATAATTACATAAAATTATTTATATGTTTTTGGTAGTACTAATTGATGGTTTAGCAATAAAAAAAATATACTCAAATATTTACTTTGGTAACTGAAAATATCAAGTAAAATACTTACTCAAAAAAAATATATGAGTAAAAATACTTCGAATACTTTGTATTCAAAAAGTATTCACAATAAATATTCCGATATTTTGAAAGTATTTGAAATTTTTTGAATAAAATACTTTTCTTAAAATAAAGTATTTTAAATATTACTTCTACAAAAAAAATTATATATAATTACTCGAATATTTATTATCAAATACTTTTACTCGTCGAGTAGTATAGTATTTGTATTTTACCCAGCTCTGGCTGTTGGGCAAAATGGACCCGTCTAGTTGGAACGTATATTCCCCAAAACAACTGAGTTTATCAATTGATGGAATTAACTTGTTGTCCAAAATGTCAACGTATTTTTGAGCGTTTACTGTACCATCAATAAAGTGCAAAGTGCAAACACCCTACACCTTTAGCAGACATACAACCTCAAATCATCATACTACCTGCGAATTGTTAGACAATCCTGTTTTCTTACGAATTACCATTTTTCGACAATCATCTATACACACATCAAATTTACTCTCATCACTAAATATAATGGAATTCCATTGTCTTTGTGTCCAGTTAATCGTTCTTTTGCCCATCGCAACCGTCTCTTCTTCTGAGTATCGGTTAGAAGGGGTTTTTCTTTTGCCTGAGAGGTTATAAAAAATTGAGAATTTAAGCCAAATAAAAGAAAGTTATATGTGTTATAAATACCATACTCTAGTTTTGTAATCCATTGTCGTATGGACTCCCTAGAAATTGGTTTATCCAATTTCTGGGACTTTTCCGCAATGTCACGTATATTATATTAAATGCAAAATGACATTTATATAAACTTTAAACAATCTCTTGAATAGATAACCGTAATCAGCCATCGACTTGAAAAAAATATGTCATGGCTATGGTAAAATTATGTCACCGTGAAATAATCATCACACTAAAGTTAAAAAAAAATTAAATGTAGTATGTATCTATATGCTATTATGTATCCTATTCCCTCTCTATCCTTCTGCATATTTTGTAGGCGGTAATAATATCAAAAAATAAAATGTCAAAAAGATCATATTTTTTCAAACAAAAACTATCATAAATCTAACCAAAATATAGAATAAACTAAATATGTAAGAATTTAAGCAAAACAACATATTATTAAAACAAAGTAACATTCACTTTTATTAGAAATAATAATAAAAAAAAATAAAAAAAAATAGCAGAGTTGTGAAATAATGAATTTTAATAGAATTAGTTAAAGTTAATGCATTATTTTGACATTGATGCAATATTTTTGAATTAAAAATTAAAAATAATAATGCATTAAAAATAATACATTATTTAAAATAATTCAAATTATTCACAAAAATAATTCAAGTAATTTTATAAATTATTGTTTTTAATTCTGAAATAATTCAAGTAAACAAAATATCCCAGTAAGTGAAACTCAAATACATTGTATAACACCGTATAAGTTTAAAAAATGATTGAGAATGCAACCGAAAGTGGTGAAACTTATGGAATTTGTAGATTGAATTTCAAAATTATGTCACTAATTATGTCAACATAATTTTATTTTAAAATTATGCAGCATCAAAAAAATTATGTCACAATGACATAAATTATGTCACGTTGGTAACGCTGACAGTAATTCTTTTGTTTAGAGACAGAAAATTACAAAATTACTCGTACACTAAATTACATTAGTGTCCGAATTAATAATTGCAAAAAAATTTTGGTATTAAAAAAAAGAGTATTTTTTGTTTTGTTGAAAGATTTTTTTTTACATTTGTAGAAAATAAATCAAATTATTCAAAAATCATAAATAGTCTTATAAAATTATTTAAGAAACATATTTTATAAATTTATTAATATGACTAAAAAATTATAGGTGTACGATCTAATACTGGTTAGGGCTCGTATGAAGTTATTTCAATTCAAATTTGATTTTTTTTTTTTTCAATAAGTTTATTAAATATTTTTTTCACAATTTTTTATTTAATTATATATAATGAAAACTCAAAGTTTGTATTGCAAAAAAAACTGCTAATTAGGGATTTCTTAGCAAATAACTCGTAGTTATGTTCAACACTTAATTAAATATTTCATATCTTGTAAGACACCTTTACCTATAATTATAATGTCGACCCTAAATTTTATGGATACAACTAGATTAGAAAACTAATATATGTACCAAATTTCATTAGAATTGGATAAACTTTACCATATTTACCATATAATCTCATTCGAAATATTGTTCGGATATTTAAGAATGGACCCGTTAAATAATTATCCGATTTCAATGAAATTTGGCACACAAGTTGGAATCGTGTAATTATTTAAAATTATAAAACACGTAATTATATAAAATATGGAAACTAAAACTGCCTATTGAAGAACCCCTTTGAAGGCACATACTCCAAATTTTAAGAACAATAACTCAATCTCAAAATTAGCCAATAAGTAAAATTAAAATATGGATATAGGATATCAGCACTTACTTAATGGTCTATATATGAAATATTAATCGGAAATTTTACCATAGAGGTAAAAATATTGCGTACGTGAACCCCGGACTCTTTTTTATTGAATTTTCGAGCTCCCCGACTTTGAGAATGTCTAGAAAAAAAGTTTCAACCAAACCCATTTTTTTGACCATCAAATCAAACACAACACATCATTATTATAACTCGTAATAGAAAGTACTGGAGCACGATACACAGAATTTATAAGGTAATATATTCCGAGTTTCTATTTTGGTTTTTACTGCGCATGTACGTCATCCGGCGACAACTATTTTAAAATATAACTGAAAGTTAATATAAATATAAAGAAAATTATGTTCGGATTCAAGTTAAAATACTTAGAATAATAAAATTTAGAAAATATCAACAGTATTAAAATATATATAATATTAATAATTAAAATTGTGTTAATAATATAAAGATAAACAAAATCGTGTTTGGAGTCAGGTTAAAATATTTAGAAAGACGAAACGATGGCGAAAATTTGGGCAAACAAATGCCAAAGAAAGGATAAAATTAATCTAAAAACATCTTCTATCTGCTCTAAACATTTTAAACCAGAACATTATATACGTAATTTGCGGCATGAGTTCCTTAAATATTCGCCCAAAAGTTCTAAAAAATTAAAACCAGATGCATTTCCTACAGTACATCTTCCATCTAGTTTTGTAGTAAAAAATCTTCCATCTACATCTACTAGCCAACGATGTGAAAGAATTAATAAAAAGAACATTAAATCAATGATTAGTGATTTATTAAAAGAACCTGAAGAAGTTTTAATTGAAGAAGTTGTTGAACCTTGTTTGGTTTTAAGTAAATCTGACAAAATCACAGATACCGAAGATTTAGAATCTGAAAGGTAAGCGTAAGATATTATTACATAATTTCAAGTATATACTAATTTAATATTATTTATTACAGTAAAGTGAATATGATGTTGAAGGAAATTATATTTTAAAAATATAATATTTATATGGTTATATTTTAAAAAAATTTAAATTAAAATATCCAGAACTATTTGCTGAATATTCGGAAATGCAACCATCTGGATTTACTTGGACGGACCACATCAATGAAGGGGGACTACAAAGACCAAATAATATTTTTCTCGAAAAATTAAAATATTTAGAAGATATTTTTAATAATTATAATACTGAAAATAAATTAAAAATAGGTAAAAATTATATTAAAAATTTAATGGAAGCATCGAAAAATATTGATCTGCATGCAGATATAAAAAAACTGTTTTTTCGATGTAAAATGTTTTTTAAAATAAGAATTTTAAATTCAGATTTACAAAAAATTTTTTTTAGTAAAAACAGAAAATTAAATAAAACCATCAATTAAACTAAACTGTAAATTTATGTTTTTTTATTCTTCAAATATTTAAAAGGTTTTTTTTTCAGATTTTACAAGAAATCTATAATTAAATAATATGATATTTCATATATTTCCTTGTCGCCGGCTGACGTCATAATCTCATAATGTGTGAAAGAGATAAAACATACATGCGCAATATATTACCTTATAAATTCTATATACCTTGGTACTGGAGAAAAACTAATTTGAAATGATCTTCAAAACTAATATTTTTCGTGTGTAAGTCGTGCGTCAGTAATTTACATATATCTCTATATTTCCGCCTATGATGCATTAATATTAGATTTTAATTTAATTATAACAATGGAGTTAAGAAATGTCAATAAATATATATTTCTGGAGGGAGAGCAGTATCTATCCTAGACTAGACTAGACTATAGAATAGAGAGTAAAAAAAATTAATATAAGAGGAGCGTTCTGTTTGAACAATAAGTATATGTATTTGGTGGCATTTGTGATGAAAGATTATATTTATTTATTTATATGAAGACGATTTGCATTACGTTATTATTTATTCTTCTCAGATATTATCTATCTATAAAAGTTAAATCTGAATTTTGGATTTGAAAAAATGATCTTGAAATATGAAATTTGATAAAAATTGCTTTGATTATTTTATTAGCACAGAACTTTAATTATGGTTTCCATAACAAAAACAAGCTTAACAAGATTATCTCTTCCTAAACAAGGTTAGGAGATAACTCGTAGTTAGTTTTTAAACAGTGATTTGAATCTAACACAGTGCATTGTAATTTACAGTATGATTGTAACAAGCAGGACTTCATTTAAAAGTACTCATTTTTTAAGACATATATTATATATTATGTATTTTATAGAATTCGTAATTTTGATAAGGTCACCAATTGCAATAAAGAATCGGCACCAATTACAATATAAAACTATGTAACCAACTACTTTATTGTAGAGGTAGTGGTTAGCCTATGACCATGGAGGATTTTTTTTTATTATTTTTTTTTTAACCTAGGAACGACGGGCGCCAGGTCTAGAGTGACCGATCTCAACAAAATCACAACCAATAGTTAGACCGAATTTATATGTCAATAGTGTTTCTGGATCGCTTTGGGAGTTCCTCCAAGAGTTTTGCCAGCTAATACCTCAGCCTGTGGGGCGTGGGTCAACCAAAACGATCCTACTCACTTCAAATCAGCAAATACCTTCACTTCTTCATAATTAATATTAACAAAATATTAACAGGAAAAGATCTGGGCAGAAGAACAGGGATACTTACATAATCAACATTTTGCGATTTTTATGAGTTTAGTCAGTCATATTAGCGGTTTCTTGAAGCTGAAAATAACAATTCACCTTTTCCCAAACCCTAAATAATACAACGTAATGTTTCTTTTTAAACGTTATAAATATATTTTTATTTAATTAAATTATTTATTCTGGTTGTTTTTATTTATATATTTTACTCAAAATTTAAATTATGGCATAATTTTAGGCGTTAATGATTTTCTAGCCATTAACAATTTTAAATTATTAATCAATTATTTTTAATTTTGGAGATTAATGTTATTTTTTTGTTCTATCTATTAATTATTTTAAATTTCGTGTTCATATATATTTATATATTTAATTTTTGATATAAAAAAAAAATATATAAGTTATCAAAAAAAATTAGTTTTTACCTTTTTACTATAATTTCCCCATCCCATTCCAAGTTTTTTTCCTTGCCGTGCCTTTAAATTATTTCCTTTGGCTCCACCTCGGATTTCCCTATTCCCTAACAAAATCCTAACTACCCCCAATTTTTAGAATCGATACTTTATCGATTTCGCGCAATTGATTTTTCTTGCCAATTTTCTTTTGCAATTGATTTTATTATATTAATTTGGCAATACCAATTACATATTTTTTTTCCATTCTTATTCTTCCATTCTATACATTAAGCCGGCCATTGGCGATATTTAATATATATAATATAGAATTATATATATATGGATATAAAAATCATGGCTGGACAATAGCCAATTATTTTACAGAAGTTTCAGGGAATCACAAGGTACGCGCATTTTTATTTTAACTACATTTTTCTTTTTAGGTTTATATAAAAAAATATATACACAATTGTATCATTCGACAAGGAGTACAAGTATATTTCACTATTTGTCGGGTCACAACTTATATGTGTAACAAATTTCATTAAAATCGTCTAGATCTAGATCTAGAACATATGGAATATTAATCGGAAATTTAAGCATGGACATAATAAAGAACTGTCTCTACCTTGGTCAACACATGTGTAATCACGTATATAATCTACCTATAACATATTAAATAGTAATCGGAAATTTTAGCATGGACCCCTTACAGTTACTAACGTATGCCTTGGTGAACACATCACATGCGACATCAAGAATCCAACCTGTGTACCAAATTTCATTCCAATCGGCTTATATGTACCATATGATCTAGATATATTAGTTTCTCACGAACCCAGTGAAGCTACGGTTACAAATTTCCGGATAATTAATATGATAATTAGCTCAAGCCTCAAGCTGTGTGTGAAATATAATTGAAATCGGGTGACAATTACTGATGTAGAGCATTGAACTTTTGAAATATAATTAGAAATTTTAACAGACACCCACTGAAGTACCAACTTTAAATTAGATAATAATTACCTCAGTCTTTGACAGAGGCTACAATTCTAGCTCTCTATGGTTCAATCAGGAATTGAAGTCTGAGAAATAGTTCGTGAGAAAGTATTTAAAAAATAAAAGTGTTGAAAATTATTACTATTAGATATAAAATATAAGATCTCCATATATAAATGATATGATGTTAGAAGTTAGGAAGGATCATAAATCTTTCTGGAAATGTGTGAATTCAAAAAGGAAGGCCGATCAATTTCATAATTTTATGTCATTCAATGGTCAGAATTCATATGATTCTGCTATTATTTCTTTAAGGATTGATTTACTAGCACTTATTCTATAGTAGTTCGTTTGAAGCAGATGAGGAAATTTTTCTCATCCAACTAACCTTCCAGAAATTCCAGTAACTTCAATTGATTTCTCAGTCATACAAGTTAAGGAATATCTAGATAAATTAAATGCTGATGTATTCCCTGGACCAGATGGTGTACCAGAAAATTGTTCACAATCAATTGCTTTTCCACTAGCTACCTTATTTAAACAATCCCTAACACCGGGAATATTTCCTGATTTTTGGAAAATACCATTCATTAGGATTAGTCCCACACACAAAAAGGAGTCGAAAAATAAAATTTAAAATTATCGACCGATTGCAAAATTATCTAGTTTTCCTAAATTATTTGAATTAATAGTTTATGATTCAATTTACAGTCATTGCTGTGGTTTTTTAACACCTAACCAGCATATAAATATGAAAATTTATAATAAACTTAATCTTATTTTGATTGATGACACTAATCTGCTTCAGAACGTTTTAAATTGATTTAAGAACTGGTGTAATAACAACAAACTTATGTTAAATATTGATAAGTGTGCTTTAATTCCGTACACCAGTCGCACCGCATCTATAATTAAGGAATATCAGTTTTATAATATTAAAAGAGTTATGCAATTAAGAGACTTAGGTGTTATCGTTGATGACAAATTATCTTTCAAACAGCATGCAGACTCTATTATTAATAAAGCTAGCTCTATGTTGTGGTTCATTAAGCGATGGGCTAAGGAATTTTATGATGCGTATATCCTATCCTAACTGCTTATTCACTTCTTGTGTTCATCCAATTCTAGTATAATCGAAGCTATTCAAAAACATTATCAGGTTTGCTTTGAGTAACTTACCATGATCGACAATCAACTTTTGTGTTTTTCTATTCGACTGGCGACTGTATAAAAGCAATGCTACCAGTCTTAGTCCATACATTTTTTGATTGGAAATATTGCGTTTTTCATATAGCGACCAAGCGATATTTAAGTAATTTTAATAAATAATGCTACATAATTCATTTCGTTTTTCGTGTTAGGGTTACATTGTGAATAACGTTTTGCAACTTAGATTGTTAATATATAAATGAATACATATTCATATTAATATATAGCTTATTTTCGTATAAATAATTTTGATATACCTACATAGTTTAGTTTTTAATTAATAGCATAAATATTTGAAAAAAATATAATTAAAAGTTATCTAAAAGTTTATATCCAATTAAAAAATATATAAATGTTAAATGTATTATGTATGTATAAATATATTTTCTTTTGTTTTTTAATAATTTTAATTATAAGAGAACCGAGCATGTTATATGTATTGATTTATAATATGAACATAGTAAAAACAATTTATTCCCATATTGAAAATTATTTAATATTTATGATACGGTATGTAAAATTTTGTTTTATGTGTCAAAATAGAGAAGAATAATGTGTCAAAATAGAGAAGAAAATTGTTTATGATACAATGTTCATAAATTTTCGAACGTGACTATAACACGTAATATTAAATTTGAGATAAAATTAAATAATATTTTATTTAACTTAACAATTGTTTCATTGTTGCTTGGAAATAAAACATATTTTTAATTATAAAAGGTTTTCCTTTAATATTTTGTAATTAAATTTTTTTTTTAGATAATGTTGATAAGTTTTAAACTATAGGTACATTATTCCATATTTTTATGTATTTATGTTAATGTAAATATTACTGAACAACGTATAAATATTTTGTCATTAACTTTTTTTTTTGGGTAAACGAAAATGCATAGAATCTTTTGGTTTCCGATACTTAATACTACATTGGAATGTTTAACAAAATTGGTTTTAATAGGTATAGTATAGCGTATAGGATGCATTATTCAATTTAAAAAATCATAGATTTATATAATTATATTGCGTTACAAAGATGTGTTAAAAGTTTTATAGATTTCGTTTACGAAAAAACTTTGTTTATACATAATGTATACCTATGTAATGTACATAACCATTGAAAAAGCGTTGGAGTACAGATCGTCAATAATGTTTTTTTTTTCAAGAAAGCTTTATTGGCGATGTAAACGTCGCTTTCGTTGTGAAAATGTGCTTATTTTTTTTCTTCTGTTTTTCTATCTTAAATATAATATAATTATTGTAATTAAAGGTAATCTCCACCAATGCACCAATATATGACTTTAATTGAGTATTCTACCTTTTTTTATAATCAATTCCGTATTAGTCGCACTGTCGAAGTCGCTGTTTGAGTTGCTGCTAGAATTTTCTATCTCTTTAGACATTTTTCTGGTCGTATATGTACATCTTTTTCTGGTTCAAGCACAAGGTTAGACAACACATTCAGTGGTTATGTAGATGAAACTCGGTCCGGCAACTTTATCGACATTTTATTTTTTAGGAAAAGTTATAGTTGTGTGCTGCTGGTCCAGTATAATTGTTCGTTATTAGTATACATTCACTTTAGTAACTAATTTCAAAATAAATCAAATAAATCTTATTTCAAAATCAAATTACAAACACAATAATGACAATAATATAGAAATGCAAAAATAAATCATTGAAATAAAACACTGCCAGACACTGCCATGCCAGCCATAATAGTCCATATACTATACATGAAATGACCATAATACCGACAATATTACTATTAAAGATATGATGTTGTAACTTGGACATATTAGAGCATAGATTGAGCTATCTGAACTTTTACATTGAGAAGAATTGTGTCTAAGACTAAGTAAAATAAAATATATGTAGGGCTTTTTCGGAAAGTCAGTTTTAACTTAAGGCCTGTACGGAAGTCGAGTGAAATGAAATTTTAACGCGATCTCCAAAGCTCTCCAAAGTCTCCGGTGAAATAGTCGTGAAAAAGTTGTGAAAAATAGACAGGTTAATTTGACATTTAGATAATTCAAATATTTTGATAATTCAAATGTTTGTTTATGTTTATAAATTTTTTTTAATTTAAATTTGACTTAAAAATCAAATTTGAGCAAATTTAAAAATCAAATTTAAATTATTGAAAAAAAAAAAAATGTAAATGTCAGAATTTCATCGTGAAATAATGTTCAGAACATTATTTCGCTATGAAAAATAATTGTAGACTTTTTGTGCTCCATCTGTTGTAAAAAAAAAATCATTTTTTATCACAACTTTTTCACACGACCTGCGTACGACCAGAGCGAAATCATAAGCGTAAATTTTCATTTCTGATTTCACGATGTAAAATTTGTATGAAAATTTCATTTCACTCGACTTCCGTACAGGCCTTTAGTTCTTAATATGTACTTTGTTCTTTTAATCAGCACTGCGAAAGTGCGAAAAAAGTACATTCGAAAAGTAATCATTGCAAAAGTAGAGTGTTCGGAAAATGTCACTGCGCTTTTAATTTCAACGCAATTTTAAAGTTTTTGTATTGTAGGGGCAATTTTATTTTTTATTGTGAAATTAAAACATCGCAATTTTAAAGTTGTTGCTCAAACTTATTTGCTACAAAAGCAACCCGCACAATATTTGCAGCTCTATAATAATGCGTAATAAAATTTTGTAGTTTTAACTTAGAACTTTAAGCGCATGCTGCCTACGGGCTTTTTCGAAAATGCAGCATGCGCTTAAAGTTAAAGCAGTGACATTTTCCGAACACTTTACTTTTGCAATGATTACTTTTCGAATGTTCTTTTTTCGCACTTTCGCAGTGCTGATTAAAAGAACAAAGTACATATTAAGAACTAAGTTAAAACTGATTTCCCGAAAAAGCCCTTATTATCTTATAAATTCGTACTTCAATCGAAAAATTGTTTAATTTTTTAGTTTTCGTTCTGTTAGTGTTCTTAGGTTTTCATTTCTTTTATATTATTATAACTTGCCCGTGCTTACTTGTGCAATAAATTACTTTATTTTAAGAATATGTTATATAAATTTAAATTATCCTGAAAAATCGGCCTATATTGTTAATTGATTATAATTGCCTTGCCTTAGTTCATTATAATAATCAATGTATAGTTATAGTCTAATTATGATATTATGAAGCTACGATCGAAGGGAAGTATTATAATTCTTTTATTGCATCTATTTCATTATTTTTAACTGGAATACAATATTATTTTCTTTTGTATATTAAATTGATATAGTATAAAAATTATATGATTTTGTTTTTCTAAATTTATAAATCTTTAAAATAAAAATCTATAGAAAAACTAATCAAAAAGTACAAAGAAAACATTTGATTTCTTAATGAAAAGTTATTTTCTTGCTGACGCAAAAAGTGTTATGGCTTTTTGATTAGTTTTGTTAGTATAAAACAAAGTTGAAAAAGTTTTATTTTTTTCACTCTGATTAAAATGTTAGGTTGCACGTGCTTTGAGTTTAATTCACCTATATATAAGAAAATAATTAAAAACCAACAAATGAAAATATAATATATAATATATTAAATCCTCATCGGAAAGTTTTAATGATCAATCAAAATGAATAGAAATAAAATTCATACAAAATAAAAGAGGAAAACCAACTAGCATTACATATAAGATAATTAATTTCCAAAAGTTTTTTTTTTCAATAATTTTCCAATAGTTATTTAAAATTGTTTCTTTTTTTAAAGAGCTTAACAAAATTTTAATATAGATTAATTATTATACTTAAATAATTATCAACTTATACATATTTAATGATTAAGAAAATTATTGCTTTTAAAGTATAATAATTTCCTTGCTACTAAAAGTTAATAAAAATTACAATTACTTTAATTTTCTGTTATGACACATTATGACATTATTGACAATTATGGCATTATGACACTTTCTGTCTTTCAGGCTAGTTTGCTACGATAAAGCCTAGCCGGGAGTAAAAGTGATATATAGTTTTCGCAACACAGAGATAGCATAATTTCGTTTGAAAATAAAAACAATTACATATTTTTTATAATAATAAAATATTGCACATAATCATATATTTCATTAGTTTGAAGTTTTACCAAAAATAATTCGCCATTGCCAGCTTGTATAGTTTCCAAACAATAAAGAATTCCCAAAACTTTAATAGTACCTTTTAAAGGTAATTTAATTGCTAATCTAATGATATTTAAACCAGACTTCTCCGATGATGCATTCTGATTCTGAAGCAATAGACCCAAAATATTATACTACTTTCTTTTAAGACTGTTACCTGAAAAATGGTCTGTGTCGGAATGGGGAAAGTCCGGGAAAATGCCCCCACATTTTTTTGATTCCAACACTACCATAAACAACGTGGTATACCGTTGATCAATTATTTAATGTTCACTCTGTATAATATTTAAAAAGTATTGTATTAAAATATTAAATATAACTTTATTATTATACATTGCAAAATTCCTGTTAGCAATATTTTCGTTAGCAACATTTTGTTCAAAAATTCGTGGATAACTTACTACATGTATACATATTTTAATATTTATAAAGTTTCAAAATTGCCTTCAATAATATCGTATTCTTTGTTCACAATTAGTATTGTACATATAAAACAAGGTTTTTGCAACATAATTTGTATAAAGAAAGATAAATATTTTATATTAATTTAAAAAAAATATGCTCTTTACCTGTCCGAATTCTAATAGAATTTCTGTTAAAAAACTTAATATCAAATTTTATATTCGTTTTCTATTTATTTTTAATAGCATTTTCATTTTAATTTTGTAGACACCTTTCAAAAAAAAAAAAGACAAAATTTATTTGTTTTCATTTCATCAGAGTGTTTTATGTTGTATTTAACAGTTGTAAGGTTTTTTTGGATAAGTTTTTTTTAAATAATAAATGTACACTAAATTTTTATTGTTGATCTATATGAAAGACAGGATATTTATTGTTGTACAAAATATATATGTATGTGTGTCCTTTAATTTTAATATAAAAAATTTCAAAAATATAAATATTATATAGATTTATTTAAAGGTTTACCCAAGGAACTTTAATATTATCCACAGCATCCAGTTTAATTTTATTAGAATCCATTTGAATTTATTATTATTATTTATAATATTATAAAAATTCAGCCTGTAAACGTGATGTTTTAACATTAAATTACTTTATTTATTTTTGTATTATTTAATTAAAAAGAAATATTAAAATTTTCTTTACAAAAAAAAGAAAAATTCCTTAATAGGTAAAACAAAATGAAATTTTGCGTTGTAAATGGTTGTAATAATAAACTTCTTTATTATTAAATTTATATATTTTTTGAGTTGTAGAGAGGTGGAGAATGAATTTAAAATAAGATTTATTTATTTGAAATCTTGTATTGTTGAAATGTTAACGTTTATGAATTAATTTAATGAATACTTTTTTTATGTACCTATTTATATTATTATTATATTATTATATATCTAACATTTAATACCGCAGTTTATGTAATAAGAAGGAATTCAGTTACCTATTAACAGAGTACAGAGTTGTTAAATAATGAATTATTTTTGTAATGCATTATTTTTAATAATTAATAATTCAAAATAATGCATTCATTTTTATGTAATTCGATTTCATAATTATTTTTGAATTAATTAATTAAAATAATGCATTAAAAATAATTCAATACTTAAAATAATTCGAATTATATGAATTAAATAAGAATTATTTAAATTATTTTTGAATAAACAAGAATAATTCAAAAATAATTCAAGTAATTCAATGAATTATTTTTTTTAATTCAAAAATAATTTAAATAATTCATTGAATTACTTTTCTTAATTTATTATTTAATTAATTAATTCAACAATAATGCATTAATAAAACAAGTAATGCATTATTTTAATTTAAATTGAATTATTAAAATAATGTAATGAAGTTCAAAATGCATTACAAAAATAATGCATTATTTAACAACTCTGACAGAGTATACATTCGGTACAAAGTCACAATAACAGTAAGTATGATTTATGTAACTTTTGCAAAATCTTTCAATTAAAAAAAAAACTTAGAAATGACAATCGAATTAGGAGGAAGTAATAGCATACTTACTTACAGATCATAATCTAAATTTAACTTGTCGCGGACACTTTATGTAGGACAGGAATATTTTTTGTAATGCTGAAAATGTTCATAAAGGTATAATGCAGCAATTACAGGGATTCAGTATAATTTTTAACATATTACTCCCGAAACTATATAAAACTATATATTTCTAAAAAAATATATAATAATTTGCTGCATTATTGTAATTTTAATTTGTGAAACTAATACAATTTGTACACTATTCAATTATTAAAACTGTGTCACTGTGTAATTATTTATGGGCCTTCCCAACTAAATGTGATACAGCATATAGTTGGGAATATACGATTGGTCAATGATATATATATTTTTTTTAAAAAAACTATGTAAAACACATTCCGACGTGAAATATGTAAAAAAAAGAAAATAAAAGAATTATTATTTCATATCAAAATATAATGTACATTAGGAAAAACTCCGAGAATTCAAATAGAAATAGTTTTAAAAATTAATCCAATAACATTTTAATTTGTATAATGTATAGTCGAAAGAAGTGTATCTAAATTACAGTTATCTTTTTTTTTTATATATTCTGACTTTTTTATATATAACATATTCATATGCAAGCTACTATTTTATATTATGAAGAAGTTGTTCCAAAATTAACAGAAGGTCAATTACAATTTTTTTTTGATTTTTGTTAAAGATTAATTTTTTTTTTTTAAATTATTTTATAAGTCTGTATATATGATATGACTTTAAATAAGTATAATTTTTGGTTTTTGGCATTTTAGTTTACAATTTAATATTCATAAAAATGTGAGAATGCTTAAAAATAAATATAATAAACAGAATCTCATAGGAAGGATATTGAACAGGTTATAAAATAAAATATGCAGAAAAAATAAATTCGAGTTTCAAAGTTATTTACAGCAAATTCTTAATATACATAAACATCATTCATACTGAATCTGTTTTTAGCTATTTAAATCAATATTATAATTCGCAATATTTACCTCTGTCTGTAGTCTGTTAAACCATACATCGCAGAAAATTTAAATTTTCTCATATTAGAAGTATATTTAAGTTGTGATTGTGAGTCATAATATTGATATTACTTACAGTTCGGGATATATATACATACTTTAAGATATTAATATGAGGTAGTGATGTGTAATAGTATTAATTGACTCTCATAATACAAGATAATCTTACTAATAATTAGCTAATACATATATACTTTAATATATTTGTCATAAAGTTGTTAAAATAATTAAAAAAATAAACACAATACCATACTTAAAATTTTATTGCGCTCATATATATTTTGATTAAATATTTTTTACTTTTTTTCATATTTCTTTATATACAAGGTAAACACTAAATAGTTGATCGACGGTATACCACGCTATTTGTAGAAGTATTCATGAAAAATTTAGTGAAATTATTCTTTTAGAATAAAATTTTCGCTCTTTTACTCTACGTGCCAAATAAAAAAAGCTGCTAACTAGGGGGAGCAGATAACTCGCATTTATGTTTAACAGCGATTTATGTCCAAATGTTTTTTGTAATTAACATTATCTTTGTAACAAATTTCATTGAAATTGGATAATATTTACCCTATGATATAGAACATATAAAATAATAATCGGACCAATTAGCATGGACCCTTAGCTTAGACTACTAACTTCTACCTTAGTCTACACATGCGTAATCACGAATCTAACCTGTGTACCAAATTTCATTGAAATTGGATAATATTTACCATATGATCTAGATCTAGAACATATGAAATATTAATCGGAAATTTTAGCATGAACCCCCTAGAGGTACTTCTACATTAGTCAACACATGCGTAATCACAAACGCAACCTGTGTATCAAATTTCATTCAAAATAACTGTTTTCTAGGAACCCCCTAAAGGTCTCCAAATTTCAGAAGAGCCAACTAGATCACAAAATTAGCCTATATGTATATATAAAATATCTTTGAAATCGGTTAACAATTACTCCATGCTGCAGAACATATTTAAAAAAAAAAAATTAAAAATTAAAATCGGAAATTTAACATGGACCCCCTAATCCTACTAACCTGTAATTTGGTCAATCATGAACTCAACCTGTGTACCAAATTTCATTGAAATCGGATAGTAATTACACGCTGTAGAATATAAAGCAAATATTCTTCGGAAACTAAGTTGCTCATATATTATTTTCCCATGAACGTACTAAACCTAATAACTACAAATTTCTGAAGTATCAACTAGATAACTAAATGAAACTGTGTATGCAATATCATTGAAATTGGTTGAAAGTTACTGTATGATATAGATAGAGCGTTGAACTTATGAAAAATAATTACGGACTTTTACATGGACCCACTGAACTATCGACTTTAAATTTTACAGACACCAAGTACATACGGAAACTATCATATGTACCAAAATTTATGCCAATTAGATAAAAATTACTATATGCTCTATAGAGCATACGAAATTTTAATCGGAAATTTTACCCTGGACCCCCTGAAGTTACAGACCTGTATCTAGGTAGGCTTGTGGACAATCATGATACCAACCTATGTTTTAAATTTTATCCAAATCGGAGACATGATTTTTTTTTACATTTTTCCGTAGAACAAAAACACATAGGTTCCCACATAAATGGGGAAATCTAACATGGTCCCACTAAAAGGATTGATCTCATCTTGTAAAGATACCGGGTTGAAGTCTGTTGGAGCCTCTGTGCCAAATTTCATTAAAATCGGACGAGCGGTTCTAGGAGATGTTGCTGCGCACATAAAAAGCGTGCGCGTACTCGTACGCGTTCCCTGCACAGTTTTTTTTTCATTTTTGGACTCCCCGACCTCGGAAACGCATAGAAAAAAATTTTGAGCGAACCTTTTTTTTCGACCATCGAACGCCAACCCATCACCAGACTTCATAGTATTTCATACTACTCGTAAAATTCTATCAATCTATGTATCTGCACGTAAAGCCTGATATACCAATGACAAATAATCCATGCTTCTCCATTTCAGCTATGTTCCCAAGTTCTGTTTAAAACCGAACGAGAAAATGGGCAATAAAATGGGGGCCCAGTCCCGGAAAGTTACCACGCTATGTGTAGTTGAATACACATAGCGTAGTGTAGTAGACTACTGTCGATCAACTATTTAGTTCCACAGTTCCACCCTGTATATTATTTATGTAATAAATTTTACATATAATATATATTTCTTTAAATTTGTCTTCCTTCTGTTTCAAAGTATACAAAAAGAATATTTACGATAGTTACATGAAAATATCTCGTATATTTGAAAGCATTTGTGCAATTTATGATTTCGTTTCTGCAGGATATTGCACTTGCATCGTAAACATATAGCTAATATTATTTCTTCCGGTGCAAATGGTATCTTGCTGTTGTTGATTGTGTCACTTGAAAATGTTTCAAGCTTAAATTATATACAATTTATCTGTTTTCATAATATATAGTATAAAAATATTCTTTATATAACTGAAATTTTCAATAATATTCATTATCATTACATAGATACATACGTACACATAATAAAATTCACAATAATTTTTAATTGAAAAAGTTGTTAACTTTTTGAGTTTAATTTGTACAATGTTTTAAAATTCAATTTTAGAATATTTATAGTATCTATTTAGGAATTTGTTAGTAATTTTTGTCTTAGAACTTTTCAATTATATAAGCTACCATCAAAACTAAATACTTTACTATTTTATTTACAGTATAAGAGAGAACGAATGAGGGGTGAAAGTGAAACTTATTTTTAATTTGTCACATTATGCAATACCACAATTCAAAATTGTAAAATACAACCCCGATATTTATCGGTCTTGTAAATTGTTACAGTTCATTAATTCGTTTCAAATTTAAATAATTTAAATATCGTAGTTTTTTTTTTTAAGGAAATTATATTAATTTTTTTTTATTTTTATTTTGTGAAAATATTTAAGTTTTTTGCAATTGATATAAAAGTTTGGTATTTATGTATATATTTTTAAAATGTGTCGGAAACGGTAAAAATATGTTTAAAAATCTAAAGTGCTAAAATATTGAAATGAATATTTTCTTGAAATGTTTTCAAATTAATTTTTTTTTAAGTTAAATTAGTTGTATCATAAAAAGAATTGTTGTAATACTTTTTAAAAAATGTTTTACTTTTGAATAATTCAATAGAAATTTTAGAAAAGGTAGTTCAAAATTAAATATAAAATGTTACATAAAATTACTTTAAAAAGTTACATAGAATAGCTTTCCAAAATTTGAATAAAACTATATTAAAAATTATAATTGGTGTCTGTAAAATTTGAAACCGGTAAGTTTATTGACCTTGCTATAATTTCCGAATTATATTTGCTAAATATGCAACCGAAGAAAAACAATACGATAATTACAGCAACACTCTAGTACAGAGAACAATAAAAAAATATATCAAGCAGCCCAGTCATAAAAAGTAGGCCAATAAAGAAATTAAAAACAGACGGCATACCATACCAGTTGAAATTCTACTGCTTCATGCCGAAACCTCATCTACAGTCACACATCGCAAGACAAATTGCAACTCTGCTTAACACCATATAATATATTGGCAAACATTGATAATATATATCAATGTAAGAAATAACTGGCAAACATTGAAAAGATAATTGGAATTGGAATCATAAGAGCAATATAAGAGGATGCAGAATTCTCAGTGCTCCATAAACCAAGAGCAAAGTAAGTAATTAATTCCGACCAATGCTTTGATAAAACCAGGATGCCATCTACCACTCCAACTATTCACAATCGTTATAAATGATATCATGACGAAAGTTTGCTTAAAGAGAAGGAGAATAACCTGGAGACTGTCACGTGTCACGGCAACTGCAATACTTCGATTATGCGGATGATATCTTTACTCTCGCACAGTCGAAAAAGATCTCCAATTTATATGCAAAAATAAACTGAAATATAAATACAAATACATAAATTTATGAACTGTGTAGAAATTTTTAGTTTTATTATTTTAAATAAATTTTGATGTTTTAATTAATATTTTTACATAATATTAACAAGGAGAAAATTGCAATTATTCATCCTGGATATATTATTTAATGTATATTTAAATGATTACCATTTAGTAAGCAAAGACAAAACTAAGTAATTTTGTCAAATTAACAAAATATTGTAATATTGAAATTAATTTCTTCGGTTGGTGTGACATGACATTTCATTTAATTTTTTCGGTTGATGTAACATGACATTTCATTTATAATTTATTACAAGAAGTTTTGATATTATTGAAATATTAGTGTTATTTTGAGTAATATTCTTATTTTATTTTGAAATTATCTGTTTTATTTCTGGCACCCATGTTTTCCATGTATAACTATGAAATATAACTGGCCATCTTCTAGGTTACAGGATGTCATAAAAGAATACATGATGGGTTGGTTTAATATGTCTTGGTTTGGTTTGTTGAACGGATTACGGATTACTTACTTTTTCATTGGACAGTGTTGTACAAATAATAACATTAAGAGTTTTGAATAAAATTATTCAGAAAAGTATGTGTTACTTACTTTTCTGAATAATTTTATTTAAACATTTTCAAATTAATAAAAACAAAATTTTGAAAATATAGTAAATATACACATACTTTTTATACGCATGTTTAAACTATATCTCCGTATATAAAAGTCCTGTTTAATCCGTGGATGAAAACATGTTATCCGCTTATTAACTGATATAAACTTGAAAACCCTCATGGCTTCATGCCAAATGTCCGGTATAGTATTTGAACTAAGAGTATACAAAAAGCCCTGATTAAATATTGACCCGTCAATCTATAATTACAATTATTATTTTTATATTTTGTCGTGTTTGTTCTAAATTTACATAATTCATGCGGATAATTAAAAATTTCAAAATCTACAATATTGAAAAAGTTGAGAAAGTAATTATTATAGATTTTTTAGCTTGATAGATTTTATGAATTAAGAACTTAAATACATAATTTTCTTAAGTTGTATAAATATATATAATATATAATAACGTCTATGTATATAAGAGGCTGTGCTATGTTGGAAGCAAAGCGTAGACTGTGCAGAGTAGAACTTTTAACTACGCGAAGAGTTTTGCATTTTAATCCACATTACTTTCATATTTTAATTCTATAGAAATTTCCTCCCAATTTTTATGAATTAGCAGGTAATATTATTACTTTGGTCCCACTAAGGAACACTAGTAAAAACTAATAAGAACACCACCAAATGAAGGGCAAGGTAATTCAGGGATCGAAAGAGTTAATCACAATCAAAGTAGACGGAACAATGCAAGTTCCGAAAAAGAACAAGTAATGTATAACAGCTGGCAGAAAAAAGAGCAACTAAAGCAAATCATAAGCAATATGTAGCGCCGAGTAAATCATCTATGTAAGTAATGAAATTGTTGAAATTAAAAAAATAATCAAGCATCTAAAAATAATGAAAAATAATGATTCGTTTACACCACCACAACTTAAATAGCTAGTCCAGCAAGAAACTATTACTTCGGTTAATCAGCAGAACAGAAAACACAACAGAAGAAAAAAGAGTTTAATAACGAAAAGAACCAATAATAGTGGATGATATCAATAACCACGATGAGTTTTGCGAGAAAGTAAAGGCAGTGATACAGTGGCAGAGAAATACTTTAAAATTAAACTATTAAACTGGTGGAGAATGCATTCGTAACTGTTGGTGAATGTTAACGAGAATGTTAAAAGAGAACATTTTAGTTGGCATTTGTTTGAAAAAAAAAATAAACAACTGCGACCAGTAAGAGTTATGGCTAAAAATCTACATCATTCTTGCAAACCGGAAAAAATAATAGAAGTTTAAAAAACAGAGAATATAAGATTACGGAAGCATCAAATAAACTTAGCTGGAAAAACAAAGAATCACCAGATATATTTGTATTGGCATTTAACGTAGAAGAAAGTATGAAAAGAATATACGAAATCGATCATATACTGAAATGTAAAGTGAAAATCCTTCCACTAAAGAAAAATAAACTTGTACCACAATGTAAAATATGTCAGGCTTATGGAAATACCTAAAAATATTGTGGAAAAGCACCTAAGGACCTAAGTGTGTTAAATGTACTGGTAAACATCATTATATTGAATACGTAAAACAAAACGCGAGACAACAAAGTGTATCCATTGCGTTGAGCCACATCCAGCTAATTACAGAGGCAGTATGATCGCAAGAGATGCAAAGAATGAAAACGAATAAATAAATCCACAAAACATTCATTATAGGAATAGGAGCTGAATGTTGCAACAAACAAGAGCACCGGAGGATAAAAGAACTTTGAATAACCTCACACAACAACTGAGGAGACAAATTAAAGAATTCAAAAAGGAGATGATCAGCAACTATTTAAAAGAACTAACGAATGATAAACATACATATTACTCTCTCTGGAAGACAACGAAGAACTTTAACTCAAATGAGTCAAAGTAAGTTAGATATTACAATATGAAAAACATACTACCAGAACATTTGGAGCCGATCCATTTAGCGCTTCTATAAGAAGAACATATGAATTGTTATATTTTCTTACATTGAAAATATAAAAGTATGTACAATTTTGTGTTTTTTCCGTTTTTACGAGTAGTATGAAATACTATGAAGTCTCGTGATGGGTTGGATGGTCAAAAAAAAAGTCCGCTCAAATTTTTTTTCTAGGCGTTTCTGAGGTCGGGGACTCCGAAAATGCAAAAAAAAAGTGTCCGGGGGACGCGTACGCTTTTTATGTGCGCAGCAACATCTCCTAGAACCGCTTTCGTTCTACGGAAAAATATACAAAAAAATTTCATGTCTCAGATTTGGATGAAATTTGAAACATAGTTTGGTATCATGATTGTCCACAAGCCTACCTAGATACAGGTCTGTAACTTCAGGGGGTCCATGGTAAAATTTCCGATTAAAATTTCGTATACTCTAGACTAGAGCATATAGTAATTTTTATCTAATTGGCATAAATTTTGGTACATATGATAGTTTCCGTATGTACTTGGTGTCTGTAAAATTTAAAGTCGATACTTCAGTGGGTCCATGTAAAAATCCGTAATTACTTTTCATAAGTTCAACTATCTATATCTACAGTACCTTTCGCCCAATTTCAATTATATTGAATACGCAGTTTCATTTAGTTATCTATTTGATACTCCACAAATTTGTAGTAGGTAGGTATAGTACGTTCATAGGAAACTAATATATGAGCAACTTAGTTTCCGAAGAAAATTTGCTTTATGTTCTACAGCGTGTAATTATTATCCGATTTCAATGAAATTTGGTACACAGGTTGTGTTCATGATTCTGCATAGGTTGACCAAATTACAGGTTAGTAGGATGTTAAATTTTCCATGTTAAATTTTCGATTTCATTTTTAATTTTTTTTTTCTTCATATGTTCTACTCTACAGCATATAGTAATTGTTAACCGATTTCAAAGATATTTTATATATAGGCTAATTTTGTGATCTAGTTGGCTCTTCTGAAATTTGGAGAACTTCAGGGGGTTCCTAGAAAATAGTTTTAGTTTCCGAATTTTATATAGCCGGAAGAGGCGGGGTTTTAGTGGGTGCGAGTCCCACACACCGGGTTGTATAAGTCAACCTGATGGTGCATAAAGCATTTCATATGCTCTAGCTAGAGCATATGGTATTTATTATCTGATTTGAATGAAATTTGACACACATAGTAGCTTTCTTATGTACTTACTGTCTGTAAAGTTTAAAGTCGGTAATCCAGTGGGTCCATGTTAAAATGTCCAATTATATTTCTCAAGTTCAATACTCTACATCATACAGTAATTAGCACCCAATTACAATTATATTTCAAACACAGGTTGAATTTGTGACCTACTTATTGCTCCAAAAATTTGTATCAGGTAGTTTTATTGTGTTCATGGGAAACTAATATATGAGCAACTTAGTTTCCAAAGAATATTTCATATGTTCTACAATCTACATACACCATATATAGTAATTATTATCATTTTGCAATAAAATTTGGTACATAGGTTGGATTCGTGAGTACGCATGTGTAGCCTAATGTAGACGTTAGTAGCTCTAGGGGGTGCATGTTAAAATTTCCGATTAATATTTCATATGTTCTAGAACATATGGTAAATATTATTCAATTTCAATGAAATTTTGTACACATGTTGGATTCGTGATTACGCATGTGTAGACTAAGGTAGAAGTTAGTAGCCTGAGGGGTCCATGCTAAAATTTCCGATTAATATTTCATATGTTCTAGAACATATGGTAAATATTATTCAATTTCAATGAAATTTTGTACACAGGTTGGATTCGTGAATACGCATATTTATACTTATTATAGTTATTTTAATAATATTATTTATTATTAAAGAAATAAAAATATAAAATTGAATCAATAAATAATAAAGATGAGCAATTTTGAAGAAAGCACTGTTTATTACAAAGATAATGTTAATTACAAAAAACTTTTGGACATAAATCGCTGTTAAACAACATACTACGAGTTATCTGCTCCTCCTAGTTAGCAGCTTTTTTAATGTTGTATTATTAAATATTTCAAAAATTTATCATAATTTTTGCAGAGTTATATGGCCTTACTCTGAGTTAAAAACTGAGTTATTATTACCAAAATTTGTTTGAGCTGATTCTGCTTGTGTAATATAGGGGTTTAAATAATTTCCTAGATATTGAAATAACTTAATTATAGCAATAACTACAATAAAAATTTAACGATAATTAAGTGTTAAAAAGTTATTTGATGGTTAATATATAAAATTAAGAAAAATATTTTTATTACCAGAAAAAATCATGAAAACTCAATATTGTTCCATATCGACAATATGCTGTAGAATTTATTTGACTCTTTTTCGTATTATTTTTTTAAGTAATATAGTATAAATTACATATTTATTTATTTGTTAATAAGTTTTTATTTTTTTAAATTTTTATTTTAATTTTTTTTTAACTTTTTTATTAGTTTATCAAATGATTTTCTAAGATTTTGTTTTTATTCCGAATATAAAAATAGCAAGTAAGTATTTGGAATTCTATATTTTAAATAAAATATATTCAAGAAACATTTTATCAGTCCATTTATGTTATTCAAAATGTTTTTGATCACAAAAAATATGTAGGAAAAATATATTAATAATGCTATAATAATGTTCTATATGTATATTGGAAATACTTTGTGGTGTCCAAATAATTGAAATATTAATCAAAACAAAAATATTTATTCGATTTTAAGTATTATTTTATACGAATAAGAGACACCTTTAAAAAAAATCACATCATATTTTTTGAACCACAAATATCTACGTCGAGATATTATATTCTAATAGTATACAGGGTGTATCAGTACCTAACCGACAACGCAATATGAGATGTTCCTGAGTCAATTTCAGGAATAAAACTCCACTGAATTATTCACCCTGTATCTCGGTAACGGTGCATTTTCGGACATATCTGTAGTGGAGTTTTATTCCTGAAATTGACTCAGGAACATCTCATATTGCGTTGTCGGTTAGGTACTGAGACACCCTGCATACATAGTTTACAGAACTAACAAAAATTAAATAAATCACTAACCAAAATATCTGTAAAAGCAAACCCAATAACAACATAGCATATTAAAATTGGATATTTCATGTTTTAAGTCCAGCAGAAAATACTGCTGCAGAGTATAAAAATTACTGTTTGTATAAAAAATCACCAAATTTGACTGTTAAACTTAATAATTTTGTTTTACCTGTACGAAATACGATAAAGAAATTTTTTATCGAATTAAAATATTAAAATCATTGCTGCATTTGTATTTTTGGCTACCTGGAGGCAATGCATCGTCCACTCAAATTCATAAGATAAGATAATTTCCGAAATATATTTGATGTGTTCTAGATCTAGTTCTAGAGGATAAAGCATACAATTTTGAGAGCATATAAATTTTGTTTGGTTTCAATAAAATTTGGAAAATAATATTAGGTTTGCGATCAGTAAAAAATAAAGAGTAACGTCTATCAAAAAATTCCAAATTAAAAATTATATACACTCAAAAAAATAATACCGTAAACTCAAAAGATTTTATTCGTAAAATCAACGCAGAAGTACGTTGGAACGACCCAGAGGACTTTGTTGTTGAATTCAACAACAAAATATTGTTGAGTTAGGAAGAAATTGTGTACCGGTAAATTCTAATAACTTTTTGTTAAGTTTACAACACAAGTCCGTCAAAACAATTTAACAAAATTGTTGTTGAATCTTACGTAACAATTTGTTGATATTGTTGATAAAAATTAAATGGTAAACCTAACAAACAATTGTTGAGTAGGACGGTAAGATTGTTAAATTATTTTCTTAAATTTCCAACAATATATTGTTGGGTCAACAATTGTATCCTTAAATATTATACGGGATTATTCGTAAAAACTATAGAAAAAATTCTTAAAATATCAAGATTGTTATTGTAATTATTTAATAAAGAATTTTGGACTAAACACCAAAAAGGTTACCTGAAAATAAAATGATTCTATAAGAAATACAATACAATTAAACATTAATTTATAGATATTTTTTATTTAAACGTTATAATATAATATTATAATTATAAATGTTTGGAATTAAGCTGTTTTATCATTGATGTTACAGCAGAATTTAAATTATCATTTTTGAAAGCTATATTATAAAAATAATTTTGAATAAATACAATACAATTAAACCTTGACATATAATTAGAGGTTGAATTGTTTTCCCATATATGGTACTTAATTTTTCTTGAAGTTTATTCGCGTCATTTATAATTACGATAACAGACGACTGAGAATCTTCTACAGTAAATTTTTTAGACGCTCCTTCCAGTTTTTATATACATGCGTCAGCTTTAAGATAATATGGAGAATGTGTAGCAGCATTGCATTCTTGCTATCTGTAAAAAAAGATGTAAAATAATATGTTAGAATAATATCTAATATGTTATATATATACCAAAATATTTTATATGTAAGGTACAATTATTTTTAATTTTCACATATCTCACCTGTATTTAAATTATTTTCATGCACAACATAATCTTGAAGCAAAGAATAATAATTTGAAGTAGGAGGAATATTATTTTTAAATATTTCCCCGATATATTTTTGATATATTTCCCATTTCAAATAAAAAGTGTTGCCTGTTTGTGGGAACATATGCTTGAAATCAATATCGATCTATGGAATATAAATATATTTAAGTTTAGTCAGTGTATTAAGTTTGTTATAATATTAATATAAAAGATTTAGTAAAACTTTATTAAAAAGGATTATAACTTACTAAAATTTATTATGGTACACGTGTCATAAATATGCTCCTAAAAATAAAAAATAACAAATATAAAAAATTTCATACCATTAACCAAATTGGTAGAACACTCACTGACTGGTTCTTCAAAATTTTTAATTGATATTTAAATCTGATTTTGTCACCTAATTGATTTTTCTCAAAAAGTAACTGTATAGTATCACTTTCTGTCGCTTCTCTCAATTTTGCAATTGACCAATTTAATTCCACAAATAAAAAATGTAATCAATATCAGAATAAAAGATGCTAAAAATAATCACCTTCCAATTTTTTAATGGTGTATAAGTTTTTTATTCCCCAACAATCCAGTAAATTTTTCAGTGCTCCTAAATGTTTTTTATTTATATTATCTACACTCTTTTTTTTAATTAAATTAATGTTTTTATTTTCTTTTTTCACTTTTTTAACCAATTTGTTTTTATTTTTTTGTATCACTTTTATTTTCATTATAGAACTTCACTACACTATTGATGAATGTTGAAAACCAAACTAAAATGCGTCTTTAAATTCTATAAATTATAAATTAATTACCGAAATATCCGTAGCTAAACTTAGTAAACCACGAAATGCTTGTATAATTACAAAAATGTCTGTAACTTTAACGGAAAACTCCGTTAAATCTACGAAAACTTTCTTAGAAGTTATGAAAATATTAGCAAAGCTACGGATATATAAATAAACTTTACAGAGAAATTGTTAAAAATCAAAGAAAATGTTTGTAGAATACTTTACGGAAATGTCCGTAAAAAAACTTAGTAAGTTAACAAATATTTGTATAATTTAAAAAATGTCTGTATATTTTACGGAAATTTCCGTTAAATCTACGGGAACTTTCTTAGGAATTAAGAAAATATTAGCAAAGCTACGGAAATATAAATAAACTTTACAGAGAAACTGTTAAAAGTTAAGGAAAATGTTTGTAAAATTCTTGTAGAAAAACTTAGTAAATTAATAAATATTTATATAATTTAAAAAATTTCCGTAAATACAACAAAACTGTCCGTAAACTCTACGCGAAGTTTGTTAAAAATTAAGAAAATTCTAGTTAAGCTATGGAATATAAATAACATATCCTGAAAAATTTGTTAAAAAAAGGAATAAAATGTTTGTAAATGAATTCTTTACGGAAATTTCCGTAGAAAAAGTCTATTGAACTTCAAAATGTTTGAACAAATTTACAGTAAAATTAACGGAAATCTCCGTGAAATCTACGGTAGCTCTCAAGAAGTGAAAATTATGTAATATTATATTTAAGGGGCTATATCTCCGGGGGATATGACCCAAATTAAAAATGATCTATGAAACGTCCCATTTATTTAGGAATTCCTTTTTAAAAAAAATAATTTTCGGCCCTCCCTCAGAAAATATGCCCCAATATTAATAATGTCTTTAGGATGTCATAAATAAGAAGGGGGCATAATAATACAAAAAATTGCTCTACATGTTTAACTATATTTTTAATATCAATATTGTATGCAAATTTTAAGTTGAAATCAAAAATCTTAAATGGCATGATCGCATTTAGTTTTAATTATCTCTTTACTTTCCAAGTTTTAAGTTCTAAAAATTATGAAGTCTCATCAGATTTTTATGTTTTTCCAAAACAATAAAGAATAAATTGAAACCTAGAATATATAAACTGTATTTTCTCTAACTATAACTACGAATCTCATATTTGGTTCGTACCGCAATACATTATTTTATTTTTACCATAGCCAATTCAAGATATTTTTATCTATAATATTTCTGACAAACCCTTTGTTTACACCTATTTATATTTTATTTATGTAATATAATGTAAATACAGAATTAAAACGGGTGTTTACAACATATTTTCTTAAAACTTACCACTTGATCCGTATTAAAAAAATCGTTAATTATTTTTATTCAGTAAAACTATTTGTTTTTCCGTAAAATTTGTATTTTTTCTGTAAAAACAAAATAATAATTTCAACGGACGCAAGTTAACAATTCTTCTGGTTTTCTGTAAAAATGTATTCATGGTTTTCTATAAATTTTGTCCGTTATACTGACTAATTTGATAAAAATCAACGGAATATCCGTTGAAATTAACGGATACGGACATATTTTTTTTCAACGAACATTATCCGTCAGTTATTTACGGAATTATTTTTTTGAGTGTATTCTTGATGACTAAAATTATCTGAAATTGTGTACGCGCTCCGCTCCTGAAATAATATTATTACAAAGCATCTTGATTTGAACATTTACTTGAAAGCCTAAGGAAATATGGATTTGAGCGAAATCCATTTATTTTACTGCATAGGTATATTCCATAATTATTCGTAATAATACTAATGCATTTACGAAATTTAAATGGATTTATCATTTGCCATTAAAAGATTTTTACTTAGGTAACTAAATACATATGTACAAAAAAAGCTGGAATTATAGTGAAATTTTGATTTAGTAATTACAATTATAAAATTCTGGTGTACGATATTTAATGCCACTTCTAGTTGGTATGGTATCCAACTTTATATAAACTAGATAGAATTCAGCGTTTTTGTTAAAAAACTAGAATGCTGTTCTGTAATATAGAGTTGTTTTAAAAAGGTGTATAAATATATTGTTTGTAGTAGAATCTAAGTGAATCTAACTTTAAAAATGGATTTTTTATGAATTTCGTTCATTTTTTCGCACTATTTTGAAGAAATCACTGTTAAGTGTAGAGTGCAGATTCAGTCAAAAAATTTCGTGTTACAAGTGCGCATAGGCATAGTAAACAAAAAAAAAAAACAATAGAATGAAAATTATTTTGCTATTGTCTAGCTAGCATAAGGAACTCTTTTAAATACCATGTATCTCAAATAAAAATTTTTGTAATACTTTTTATACATTTTATAAAAACTCTTAAATTATTTATTGCGATTTTTGTATTTCAATGTTTTCAGTTGTACTCTTTTTGCATACCAAACGATTGAAAAAGACCGGAAGATCTGGATTTTATATCTTTATTATTAGTATTTTTAGAGTTAAACAAAATGTGTATATAATCATACCAAGTACCAAGTACGAAATATTGCATTAATTATTATTTCAGAATAAAATTTTAATTCTATAAAGACTTTAACTAAAAATCAAAATCTTCATCTCCACAAGTTATAAATTTTCTTCGGACATTAATTTAATTTAGAAAAAAATATATTAGTAATGGCATTTAATTTATTTTAAAAGCCATAAATGATCTACAAAACTCTCGATTTCATGTTTATCTCTCACAATTACAAAGTCTACCTGAAATTATATTAAATAAAGCTATCTACTGGCTGATTACGAATGAGTTCTATGAAAATATCACTTTTATAAACAAAATTTATATATTATTATAAATAAGAAGTAAGCGGAAGCATGAGTTTTATTTCTATTTTACTCTTAAATGTTTTCAATATTTTACAATACGTATAAATTTAATATCCAATTAAAAATCCATATAATATAGTAAATAGAATATTGTAAAATCTGATATTATGACCAGTATGAAATAAATTTGGCACTGTAAATTAACGTAAAATGAATTAAGGCCACTGTGCCTTTATTTCACTTTAGGGTGGGAAACAATGCCGTAATAGCATTATGGAATTATATCTCAATATACATGATGAGAAATAAAACCTTAAAAGTAATGTATTGAAGAAAAAATTATACCACAATCTCCTGTATTCCTGCGGCGTTAAATCATCGCATCCTAGAATTTTATTATTGTGGAATTCAACAACGTCATTTTTATAGTATTTTTTTTTAAAATTTTATTAATTTTATTGAAGATAGCTTGGCTGTGGTTGTAAAACTTTTTTAAATGATGAAATAAAGGAAGTTAATATTTAAAACACATTTGGAGTTTTAAACAAAATCTTATATTACTGTATTTTCGTCAGTCTGTTCAATTTTAGACAAAAATAGTAAGTACTATAAGTTTTTAATTTTAAGTTTGGAATTATAAAAAAAAAAGGAAATAAAACTTTTAACACATCTACAATTTTAAATATCTATAATTTTAAATTAAAAATATTCTTATATTGAAGAAAAATCGTGATAAAAAAAATCCAATTCCACCCATGAAAATAAAGCAAAATTTTATGTTTTTGTTTTAGATATTGCTTTGCTTGATTTCATATAAATAAAAGATGTAAAGATTTTTTTTCAACCATGATTTCCGTGATTTTATGTATTGACTATGGGTGTTAAAAAAGAAAAAATGCCGCTGTCAGTGAATAAGTAAGTATTCCGACAGAAAAATTGTTATCTTTTTATACATTTAGAAATTGATAGTGTGTAAAATTGGACTTCTCAGATCGTTTATTAAATACTTGAACTGTTTTTAAAAATACTTTTGCTTACTAAAATTTTTATTTATGGATGTATTCTGCTAATGGACTTTTTATTATTTCCAGTTTAATTAGTTAAAAGTTAATTTCTAAAGTTGTAGTTTTTTGCTAAATTTTTTTTTACGATTATTGAAAGTTAGTCAAAAAATAAAATTTATTTGAAACTTAACAAATATTTTATCCAATTAATCATATTTTGAAAAAAGTAAAAACTTGTCGTACTTATATATAAGTAAAATTCCCTTAATATGTTAATGATTTCTAAATAAGCTTTGTTTTGTTCATTGTATTTTTTTTAATTTCATTCTAAATTGATCGTATATATTTCAAAACCGTGTACCAATGATTCGACACTAGATTGAAACCGCAAAATCAATGATTATTGTTCGCAGTGTGTTCCTCTGCTCAGTGGTGAAACAGCGATACTATATATTACTTCTTTTTGTGTGAAGATTAAAATTAAATAGAGTAAGTAAAATTTAAAATTATTGCACGGAAGGTGTAGCGCCCACATGGCTTTAATAACAAAATAAACGTTGCAGTTACTAGAAGGAAAAGATAAACCAAAAGTTTTGGAAATCCTCATAGGGAAAAAACCATTAAGTGGTATGGTATGGTCTTATATAGAATAATTTACATCAAGATCCGGTTATTTAAAATGGGAAAATATATAATTCAGCAGATTCACATTTTCTTGAATTGCTATCCACAATGCACATAGGAAATATATCATCCTCCAAGTTATGTAGCACTACTGGGTAAGTGAATCTGCGTGTAGAATCTCACGTGTCTGTATACACGGAA
This sequence comes from Rhamphomyia laevipes, assembly GCA_963920725.1. Lineage (NCBI taxonomy): Eukaryota > Metazoa > Arthropoda > Insecta > Diptera > Empididae > Rhamphomyia > Rhamphomyia laevipes. Next base: position 35,099,814 of record OY987257.1, read on the forward strand.
CTACAAATCGGATATTTATTGACCATATGCTTAAGTCTAGATCTACAACACATCAAATATAATTACGTAATTTTTTTATGATCTAACATCTAACTAATACTCGTACTGACATATCGATCATCAAAATATCTTAATAATTACATACATCAATAATTTTGTTATTTTGTATCTACAGTTAATGAATATATTATAAAAGTGGTGAAGAGTAAATTTTAGTACACCAATATGTCCAATATAATATCGTAAACAATAATTAAAGAAACAAACTAACTTGAATTACTTAAAAATGTTTTTAAGAATTTCCTCAGTATCGAGCAATATTCCACTTTACGACTCGCATTTTTCCACCTTACGTGTATGTTGTATGTACTTAATTTTCGGTTTTCTTCAAAAAGTGGAAGATAAAACCATAAAACAAACAAAACTAGATCACACAAAAATCCTTTTGAATTATGTATAAGTTTTTAAAATAATGTCGGGATAATTTAACATTTTATTATCACAAATTTACATTGATTTGTCTGCTGTTTTTTGTGTGTACTAAATATTGTTTGTTTTTTGTGGTGACCATAAGGAAAAAACTATAAAAGTTTTTTTATTATAATATTCACATTCAAATGAAGAAATATTTATTCATGTTCTTTGAAATCGTTATAAAAAGGGGTTACATTTACGATTTGTTTCATTTACTTAGTTTTTTGTTTCTAATTTTCTTTTTCAAATGATAAAAAGTTGAGAATCTTTTTTGTTATAAGTTATAATATTTAAATTATCGTAAAAATATTCTTTGATGCACAAGTAAAACAAAATGTTTTGAATAAAATCACTCGACATTTTTACAGTCGAAATTAGTATTGTTAAAGTTAAATTTGAATACGATTTGAATATGAAAGAATTTTGCAAATTTAAAAATATATGTATGTTAAATTTAAAAAAATCAGTTTTATTGCAATTCTATGATTATTTTTAAATACATTTTAAAATCTTACATAATTTATATACATAGAGAAGAGAGCCACAAAGGAATCGACTTGAGCGGCATGATTTAAAATTATCTAATTAAAAAGAAATTATTTTGTTTTTAAAATTTTTTTTTTTTTTTTTTTTAATTTGAAATAAAGGTTTAAAATAATTAATTATTAATAAATTTTAGCAATAATTTAATAATAATGAAATAATATTTTTCCCAAGCAAGGCACAAATAATAACTTTTTCTAAAGATAAACCAATATTATATTTATGATTAAAAAAAAAATATTTAGTTATGAAAATCTATATCACCACTGCACGGAGCATATAGAAACTATTGTATCCTCAAATCCAATAATAATTAATAACCACAAAAATCCAAATGACCTGATTCGGTCAAAACCAAGTTGCAAAATTTTGTTTAAAGTAGCTTTTGATGACAATTAAAATATCTTTCTGAGAAATCGGTAAATTGTTAATATATATTTCATCAGTGGTAAACACCTAAAATTTAGTCGTCACAGCTAAAACTAAAACAGTAACCTTTTTAGCATTTTATTTGGGTTGATATAAAATTTATAACTGTTGATGACCTAATTCTTGCAGGGAAATGATTATTATTTAGTTTTTTAAATTCTATTATTTTCGACTTGCCAGCATCTTGTCACATCAATACTCTTGTTGGATCTTCTTGAATACAAAAACCATTAAAAAAATTGCATGTATAAAGTAAATTGACAAAGATAAACGAAATATAATTACGTGGTATAATTAGTTGATAGTTCCATTAATATGTTCATCCAATACATCACTTTCTTCAATAGGTTCAGATGTAGGTATTAAAATAATTAATTCATCAATTTCTATTGTTTTTTTAAATGTATCATCCTGATCCTCAAGTATTTCTACGAAAATATGTACAAACATAATTATACTAATTGATTAAAAAAGAAAAACGTACTTCGTACGTTAGAAAGGTGTTACAATTTAATTTGGAATAAATGTTGTGCACAACATATGCTATGCGGTAGCTTACTATGCGGTAGCTTACTATGCGGTAGCTTACTTTCTACGACGCCTCAGTTCCTTTCACTATTTGTCTTTGCAATTTCGATTATAGAGATAACTGGGTCTTTGCAAACTGTCAAAATGTGTTTTAACTTTGGATAGTACAAGACAAGCATTGTAAACACATAAGACAAAAAAATTTCATCATATTTGCGTTTTCTTGGTTGATCTTTTTAATGGATAATTTTAATTACAAATTATTTAGTAACGTTAGGCTCCAACTGTTCACTAATATCTTTAACTAAATCATGGTGTTAACAGCAGTAGTGTAATAACAGCAGTAGATTGTAGATGTAAGTAGACGTACTTGCTGAACTATTCTCATTTTTACTTAAAACCTTTTTGTAGCCAACGTTCCATTGCAATATTGGGGCTAATAGCTATTTTAACTTAAATTAATATAATTACTGAGCACAATATAATTATAACCATACCACATTAAATAACAAACCTTCAAGTAACTTAGACTTTTATTGAAAGAAATATATCAATTTTTATTTTATGAATATACTAAAAAAAATTGCAATAACATTATACTATCCAAATAGTAATATCATAGTTTTCCGCGGAAGAGCATACTTAAGCACTTTTTTGAATATTGCAATACATAAAAGTGAATATAACAATAAAATTTGGAAAATAAATTCAGAAGAAATATTTATGTCTCAAGTTATTTTATTTAGCTAGTGAAATTTTATAAAAACATATTTTAGCCCTGAAAAATATGTTCTAATCTTTCAATTGTAATTTGAGCTTTTAAATTATATCGTGATGAATTTCAGTGCTGAAGTAAAGCTCGAACTTTTATAGAACTAAGAGTTAATATAATCCTCGCAATTATAATTTTATATTATATATTTGTATGGTATTGTTCGTTGTGAATTAGTAGGTTTTAATTAATATTAATGCAAACCCAGAAGACCGGAGAACGACATTAAAACCTAGAGTTTCCGGATGGAGGAACTCCGATTGACAACGCATGACCATAATTTTCTAAATGTTTTTTGTAGGGAGAAGTTATAAAATAATAGTAAAACATAATAAAAGTTTTTCAAATTATTTTTTAGAGAGAAGGAATTTTACTCAATTGTTTATTTAATAACTTAAAAATTTATTACCAAGCATATAATAATGAGATTTAATTACATAATTGGTGATTTCTATATTACTTTAATTATTTAAAATTCTTTAATTTTTGAAAGATAAATTGCTCTAATATATAATTGTGAAATGTCTGCAATACTTTTTATAATCAATATCAATCACTATATTTGATATCGGTAATGAGTTTAAATACCTATGTCCAGGAGCAATATTGAACAAAGAGTTTTCCTATATACAGTTTATACATCTACAGCCCACTCTGTAAATATATGTACAGGCCCACCCTGTAGATATATATTTTTTTAAATTATTACAAAAATATTTACATATTTATTTTAAGTATTTTGACCAAAAGTTTATGTCAGGTTTACTGATTGTGACATTATTGTTTTCTAACCAATAAAATGTGGTAGAATTTTCATTTACACAACACACAAAAATATTAATTTAAAATTTATTCGAAATATAATATATAATAATAACAAATGTAACATAAATTATGACTTTAGTAATAAAAATTATAATTTTATCTTTTTTGTTTTACAAATTTTTTTTTGAAATATAATTTAATCAATTTTACACAAATAATTTGTATATGTAAGAATTAAATGTTGCTTGAATAATGAAATTTAATGTTTTTACACATTTTAATTCTAGAACTTTTATTACTAATTACTACGTCGATGTTATGTTCATAATAATGCTATAATATAAGTTAACATGTAACATTTTTTCGTTCACACCGGCATCAAATTTTTCAGTAACTTTACACTATTTCCAACATAATTCAAAATTCCATAAATCATTCCCACGAAACAAAATTATTATCAATAAAATAATTCTCAGGAATTTTCTGCTGACGACGCGGCGTGTGCAGGTAGAATTATTATTAAACATAAGCTTTGTAATTAGTATTTAAGATTTTAGTAATTAGTCTTTAATTTGATTTCAATAAAAGCGGAACTATCCACTCGAAATAATAAATTGAGTTATTTTTTTATTTTAATTTCAACAATAAAAATTAACTTATACTCATAGAAACCCACGAGCAACTAACTCTATTTAATAAACTAATTTCACCTAAGAAATTTATTGTTGCAAACATTTGAAGCTTTACTGAATTTAAAATTTAAATCTAATATATAGTTCATTTTTTTTATTGAAAAATATTCAATGGGGTCAGTATAACCTAAATAAAAGTTTTGTCATTAATCATTTGGGATACGCAAATTTAAAGTTATAAGTTTTTTTTTTAACTTCAGAAATAAAATAATATTATTGAAATATGTACTTAAAAAAAAATTATTAATGATTATTTTACTTAGACACTTAGAATATACAAATAATTTTTATATTAACTATTTTATAAATAAACTTTATTATTAATTAATTAAAATTATAGAGAAAGTATGTTAAATAATTATTATAGTTATGAATGATTTATTAAATTTTTAAATAAAACTTCTAAATTAGTTGATTAATTACTACAAATATTTATATTTTCATATATGAAAACTATATACATGCTTTAATAATTTTTTTTTTACATAAAATAAAATATTTAAAAGGTAACTTTTCCCTTAAAGAATCCTAAATACAATAATTTAAAGAACTAACTAAAGTTTGAACTGATATGGCATTTATTTATTTGTACATATATTTGAGATTAGATTCTTTATAACTATGTAATGTAATTTACCAAGAAACTTGAATACAATCTTATATTTTGGGAATAGTTTTGGTTTCTGTTATAAGTTCTAATGTTAATAATACTTAGGAATTTGATAAGTATTTCTTGTTTTATCAATATACATACAATCCAAACTTTTGGATTTATTACTTTGAATTTAGAAAGTTTCGTATCTCAGAAGTATGTATAACAATTTACAATTTACATATATTACAAAATAAACTTATAAGTTATTGCAAATATTTTATGTTAAATCATTTATTAGTTTGCAAAATTATTTATCTAATTGGTGTATATTTAAGAAATACAATAACATTTCTAAACTTTTGCTTTTAAATTTTTTTAAACTAGTTGAAATATCAGCTTAAATTTTTGAGTTTGTTTCAATATTTTGTAATTTCAATATGTTCAAAACCCGAAATTTGTTGGCAACCTCAAGTTAAATTTTTGGGTTTGCTATTAACGCTAAAGTCCCGAACATTCCAAATAGCGACAAGTTTCAAACCCGGGTACTAAGCATATATTATATAAATATTATATAAGACTATACTTGACTCGTGAAATAAATATACACAATTAGGATGTGATGATTACGAGATGCCATATTTTTAAGTTGTATTATGTTATCATGTTCCTCTATATTGGACACAAAATTATGCGATAAGATTTTCTAAAAATAGTTTATAAAAACTTATCATAGTGGCGGCATTTTATATGTTAAAAATAAGATACTAATTTTAATTCTAACAAATTTCTAAAATATCAATAGATATGTTTATTCAGTCAGATATTTATGTGTAATACAATAAATCTTATTATTTCTTTATAAAAAATATTTATAAAATCCGTTCAAAGTAAACATGTCTTTTATAAGTTTAATTTCTTGGAATTTCTCCAAAACTAATAAAAGGAAAATAAATACAGGAAAAAATTATATATTCAAATAAATATTTAAAAACAAATGAACAGAATAGTGTTTCCACAAGATTAATTTAATTTGGTTAATAGGAAAAGTTGGTGCCAAATAATAAGAAGTTAATTAAATTTGGTTTTTTGCCAAAAAGCATTTTCTTTTTTTACTGTTTTGGTCAACCAAAAAATTATCTTCAAACAAATTTTTATTTGCGTAGAAAATAAAAAAGCTAAGCTGCCAGCCAACCAATGACTACATAAAGCGTTTTACATAATAAAATTCAGAAGGATATACATACATATTGATATTACTATAAGTATGTCTCAGTTCAGGAACGTTTTAAAAATTAAAATTTCTTAAAATATCAAGTATCAGAAATTTTAGTAAATGTTAATTTTAATAGATTGAAGATACCAACCTGGTGTGTCAAATTTCATTGAAAAATATGGGTGCCCATTGGCATAGCTTTCCATCTCAACACTTGATTGTTTTTCCATAACTACTCAAAAATTAACAATGAACTTAAAATATAAAATTTCTAGTTAAATATGCAAAACTTTGTCAGTGTAATCATAATCAATTCAAAAATTACATGTAGTGTGGAATTACTATATGAGTGTTGTAATGCAAAGGGCATGGACCCAAATCGATTTCGATCAAATGTATATTATTTTTTACGTTTACCAGATCTAAGATTCCAATATTCAAGTAGAAAAAAAGTTAAAAAAAAGTAAAAAAAAGTCATAATATGCCATTATGACACTCTTTTTCAGGCTAGTTTTTTACGATAAAGCCGGAATAAAAGTGATAGATAGTTATCGGTTTTCACAAGACAGTGATAGCATAATTTCGTTTGAAAAATAAAAATAAAACTCAATTTAAATTTCTGTATTTTATAATAAAATCATTAAAATAATATTATTTATTTAAAAAATATTTATGAAAAACTTACATTTTTTGCAAAATTTGTTATTTTAAATTATATATTTTTCTTTCAAAAATTTCAATTCCTTCAAAAATTTGTATTTATTTTCTGAAATGTCAAAAAAAACAAGTTCCTACAGGTTAAAAAGAATATAATTGGATTATTTTTCTTTTTTGTCGCGTTCAATTTCCGAAAGCCGTAGTTGGCAACAAATTTGTAGCTTCTATTTACGATAAAGTTTTGATGAAGAGTTCTATAGTGCATCACTCAATCTAGTGTAATTTCGAAATATACAGTTCCGATAACATAACAATTCCAAAATTATATAATAGATACAAAAAATTTAAACAACTTAGTTTTTTTCCAAAAAATAAAAACTTTGTTTCTAAACTACTGTTTAATACAAATCTTGTTGTGATTAACTACAAGCTATCTGCTCCCCCTAAGTTAGCAGCTTCTGTTAAATAGTTTTTCGCAAAAAAAATGTTGGTAATAATTTTGGTATTAATAAATATAAAGAAATTTTTATTGATGTTATTTAATTTTTTTTTTTAAATTGGGAATTTAAAATAAGGAAAATAATAATTGCAAATAAAATAATTTTCAGAAAGTCAACATTTCTTGTATTAGACGATATTGTCTGTGATTAGACGTAATATGATATATATATTATATAATATATTTTATATACTAGCCACCTAAAATATTCAATGTACGTTTATTTACATAATGAAGACAAGTATACAACATAAAACTTTATATATTGGTGTGCATATAAACTTCATTAATTTGAATTTTTTTTTTTTTAAAAAAGAATTTCTAACTAAACTAATTTAAAAATTTTGTTTGTAAAACTTTACCATGTTAATATTTTAGGATAAGCAATTCTAAAATTGCGTATGTATATTATTTGTATTACAAGTAAATATTATATGCTGTCAAAATTTCTTACTGAATAATCTTGTCTATGGAATATAATAATAATCCTTTTAAAATTTGTAACTTATATAAACTTTTTAGTATTTATATTTTCTCCCTTTTTGTTTGAAATTCTATACATTTTGACTTTTGTATTTAACTTAAATGTGAAAATTCATTATATTTGAAATAAATTAAGATATATGAGAATAAATATAAAAAAAGATATTAAATTTGAAATATTACATAAATAATTTTAATATTTATATAAAACTTTTATATAATTTATAAAATCTATGTAAAACTAAATTTTGAAAAACAATAATAACATTTTCCAATAAAAATTTAATTTACACAAAAAAAAGTTCTTTTGTAAATAATTTATAAATAATTAAAATAAAGAGATAAAATAAATAAAAAGAATTAAAAAGCCATAGCTAATTGTGAAAATAAAATAAAATTTGAAAAAAAAAAAATATTATCTTAGGTTCGTCAATTAATAATTATATTTACATAAATTATAATGATACAATATAAAAAAAGAATTAATTATAAACCGAATCGATAAAAATTTATTTTCCTATAATTAATTGTAAGAAATTTTCAAAGTATGTATTGCAATTGTTTTCCTTCTTCATAATAGTAACTACAATATATAATAAAACGTAGTGATTATTGCAAATATTTTGATAGCATTATTGCAACCATTGTGAACCTATTATACTAAATACATAAAATGCGAATTAGCTTTACTTTTACCATATGTATATAAAATTTGTAATTTTTAAATGTTTTCTTTTTATTCTTGAAATAAATTTAACTAAACAGTATAATCAGGATAATTATGAATTTTTTAGATCTTCTTTTTTGCTATCCGTTTCAAATACCAAATAAGATTCCAAAAGATAAACTAAACAAAAATATGTTGGCTATCAATCGTATGGGCCTTATATAAATACGATATCTAAAATTCTTAACTTCACTGTTTTTAACATTATTAATACAATAAATTTCAACAATTGAATTAATAATAAAAATAATTTGCAATTTTAGGCAAACTATCTGATTTTTAATATTCTTCAGTATGTACTTAAATTTAGTAAACAAATTCTTTATATTCTGAAAATAATTCTATAATTTAAATTTTTTTTAAAAAAAACATAATTATAACTTAAAAAATTAATTAAATTTGTTGGAAACTAACGTTTAACAATGCTATCTTTATTTTTTCCATTTGAAAATATCATTTCAATAAATATGTATATAATATAGATTCATTTCAATTATTAATTTCATTCTAAAATTTGATACATTACAAAATATTATCTATAAAGTAAGGTATAATTTTTCAAGTTGCAATATAAAATTTGAGTGAAGCGTTAGGAACTGTAGACCTTAAAGTACTGCAGAAATTTATTTTTCCATATTTTTAATTGTAACAAGGATTTTATTGTACCATTTTATTATTATTTATAAATATTTAACCTTTCTTGCGAAATATTGTTTTTACATTAACTTGATAGAAATATATATGGAAAATGTATACGATACGAACCTAAAAAATATATTTTCTGATGCTTTAAACTTGAAATTATTTTACTGTAAAAACATGCAGTGTTAAAATTTAATAAAATTTACTGTACGAATATACATAGCTAGAATATGAGTAAACATTTTTTGGTTTTGTTCTTTTTATGTAAAAAAGAACATTAATGTCAGAGTTTTTTTCCTCTTGGGAAATTGTTTATGCTTTTATGTAAATGTATATTTTTGTTATACATGTACGTTTATAATATGATAATGATAAAAATGTATGATGGTATAAAATAGATAAAATTTACTGGTTTATATTTACATTTGTAAAGCTTTCAAATGTTATCATGGCACAAAATCAATTTCATGTCAAGTAAAAAAAAAAAAAATTCCAGTCTTAATGTTTACTGAAATATGATTTTGGGTTTTCATAGAAAGAGCAACAAATTTTGTTTATATGGAAAAAAATAGTTTGTAAGACCTACCAAAACATATGTTATTTTATACATCGTCAACAAAAAAAAAATACTGTAGAAATAACAAATAAGACATTTATAAAAAATCATGAATAGTACAAAATTTACCATTTATTCTGTGTGAGACATTTTTATAAATTAACTTCAAATTCCTTAATATTATATTATTTTATTGTGAAGTTGAATTCGTTTCGGATTGTTTAATATTAAAGTTTATGTAAAAACAAAGAATTCGCTTGATCTTGTTAATGTTGTTATATCGGTTTTAGCCTTTTTTTGGAACTATAAGCTTTCATATCTGAATCTGAACAAAAATTACTTTAATTTCTTGTTCAAATTATATCTCAACGCTTATAAAAGTATAATTTATTATAATATTTACCAGTAACTATTCATACTCTGCACCCATTTTAATATAATCAAGTGTAACTTATATAACCACAACGATATTTTTATATTGTAATTTTTTTTACAACGATATATATTTTGTATATTTATATAATTGCATAATATAATTTTTAAATAATATATTTTGTAAAGTTATATAAAATTTAAACCTCTATCTAAATAATAGCTTGTTTAAATTTTTATGATAATCTTTATTTTAATTTTAAATACGAATTTAGATATAAAAATCAACCAACTTGATATCATATCTATATACATGATAAATGTTTACAAAGTCACATAACAGTTTTTCCTTATCAATTTTCACATAATTTTAAACGTATTTTCATCTGATCCTGAAATTCTAATAAAGCTTTTGTATGTTATCTATGTGCATGAAAGTTTATACATTTTATTTTATTATGAATTCAATGACATTTTCATTGTTCTTTCATGTTTTATATTTTTATCACAAACTTTTCCACAAATTTTAACAATTTTTATTGAGGTAAATTTTTCCTAACAATAATAATTTTGGAATTTAAAAATAAAATAAAATATGCGCTGTGAAAGGATTTATATTATGTGTCAGAAGCAGCTTTACAAGTTTGATGTTTATTTACGCTGGTTAAGTGGATTTTTACTTGTTATTATTTGAGATCCTTAATATTGTTGAATTGTGATCATATTATACAATTCATAATTTAATTATACTTGTGCATATTATCATTGTCTAAAAATATATTAATTTTTAGGATTAAATAATTATAAATTTCGCTTGGTTATTTACCCAGAAAAAAATTGTTTTCTGCAGTAAGAATTTTCTGCTATTTTATTAAATCAAGAAACGACTTTTTCACATTTTATTCAAATATAAATAACCGGCTATTAAAAATTTCCTATTCCTACATATTTAGCGGACTGTTCAGTACTAATCATATTTATAATAAGTATATTATAAACATGTAGATTATTTATATATAGGGTGTCCACCTAAATAGTTGATCTACGGTTTACTACGTTATTTGTGATAGTATTCTAAGTATTCTTTTGAGTTAGAGACTATTTTCGAGTTGAGTCTAAAAAAAGTAGCATCATATTGAGTACATAGCTTCATAATCAAATAAAATCAATAAATAAATATGGTTTTTAAGTCATTAAATTGGTAATTAAATTCTGTTTTTCTGATTTCTATGTTATTGGGAAACTACAAGTCCATAATTTTATTTTACTGTACAGAAATAAGACTAATTAATTCGATATGGAAAATACTTAAAGTATAACAATGCTACATAACATAAAAGTTTCAAATATTTTTAATGCTACAAACAAAAAAATAAATATCTAAGTGATAAAAGCATCAAAACTAATCGCTCTACGAGAGTAGAGTGTGACATAACATAATTATAATTACTTTCTCGTGCTACAGATTTACAAGTGTATTCACAATTATATATGATATTTTATTCTCAAATAACCTGAATGGTTGATTCAACATTCAAAGCTCGGTTTGTGAGTTTTTTAGTGTTGATAAGTTCCAAGCTAAATAACGTTGATAGAAGTGATTAGATAAACTTCACTTTTGAATAAAAACATTTAAAAGTAACTTCTGAGAACACTAAAATATATTTGAAATTCGGTGAAATGTCTAAATAATGGATTTTATAATATGGAAAATAGCATATTATATGTGTACATATCTTGTACAATCATTAAAAATCAGTTTTCTATCTATATCATATATTAAGAAAATTAAATTTCTTTCAGCCGATTTTTGCATCAAAACTCTAACTTTACATTTATCAAGAATCGTAAAGTTATACAGTTAAGTGACCAAAAAAATAATTTTTCAACAATTTGTTTTTTTTTTAAATAATTTAATAAAAAGCATTAAAATACAAATAGTTAAAGAAGAAATTTCATAATCAATTTAATCTGAAATAATTTATTATAAACCATAATTTTTACTTCAATATTTTTCGTTAGTATTTTATGCGATTAATTAAATTTTATCAAAATAATAAAGTTAGCTCATAAAGTTAAGATCATATTAATTTCCAATGAATATTCTCTGTTAAATTATTCATTTATTCTGTTAATATATAGTTAACTATGATTTTTTAAACTGCTTATATATAATAGACACTTTCATTTTCTAATAAATATTAATTAATTTCGTAAACCATTACGGCTGAACAGAATTGATTTTTATGGCGCCTCCAAAATACAATTTAAATTAATTTGTAGAAAATTCAGAAGTCTTTATTCAAATTTAAATCAAATAAAAGTCACATAAAATAGCTATTTAGCATAAAATATTAACTTTATTTTTTGAAATAAATATAAATATGGAAAATAAGTAAATTGCCAACAATAAATCAATGTTTAGTTATAGCTAGTATTGTTTTTAACTATAGACTTATAAATAACGCTAGCATTAAGTATCAATAAATTATTTTCAAAATTAACAATCGCAATGAATAAAAAATTTAAAACTTTTTAAATAGGAATAAGTAATTTAATATTTTAGTACAGTTCTGACCTATTTTTATATTACAGAAAATAAATTTGAATGGAAAATGGTGAAAATTTATCCGTTAATTAACATACTAGAGAGGCTTCACATTGCTAATTTCTACAGAATACTATTTATGCTGTCTAGTGTCTATATATACTTAATTGACTAGAAATATTTTATAATACACAGAAAATATATTTACAAAATGAAATTAACTAGCTTTTTTTTTGTATCTGAACAGTTCTTTTATTATGTTGATATAGTTAGTCCTTACAATAATATGGAAAATATCAGTATTTCCATTGTTTTTCGTAAATGATACACTGGTTTATGCAATAATAGAAACAATAATTAAAATAAAATAAATACAATGAACTCGAAAATATCTTTTTAATGCTAATTAGTTTTTGGAACTGGTCCGCAAATTGTTTTAATTTACCACAATGAAAGTAAATTCTTTTTTTTATCGTTGGAATAGAAATTTGCAAAATAAAATTAATATGAAGATAATTTTAATTTTATACAATATTAGTGCTAGCGATGTCGGTATAAATAGCAAGAGTTTTTATAACAAAAATTATATACAACATTTAGATAGAGCAATAATATTAGGATTTACCAGATTTACATTTTTATAAACATCGGGTTTTTATTAAAAATATTTAATAAAATTTCCAAATATCATTATGATTTCAATTTCTTATGCTTGATTTATAATACACCCAATACATATAAAAAAATGAAGATATAGTTAAAGGGTATGAAATGGTATAAATGCTTAGAAATATATCGAATTCCTTAAGAATGTTTAACGTTAAATAACTAACTGTCTTTAAACTTTCCACTGTTCCTCTCTCTTTAACTAATAACTGCCTTTAACTTTCCACAAAATCGTTATTTTAAGCGGAAAATAAAAAATAGAAAGTATGTATAATTTATCGTTTAAAACAATATTATATAAAATGAATGCAGTAGCTGCATATTATTCAGCATTAGTTTTTTATTAATTTTATTTACAACGCAAGCAACGAATTTTTATTTTAAATAACCATCTGTCATTTTCGACAGATCAAATAAGAAATTCATGTATACATAATAAATTAGTTACATTCATACATAACCAATAAGTTTTAAAAAATTTATTTTTGGACAAATGTGGTTTGCAGATATGGGTGCGGTCAAAAATTCAGCAGAGTTTACACAGCTTCAAAAGATTGAAAAGTAGGTAGTATGCATAAATTTTGATTGCATATTTATACGACCGACTGCAAAATTGTTAATATTTGACACTAAAAACTATTTTTAAATTATTTAACTTTATAAACAATTTAATTACGTATTTTGAATGTTGTATCATAATAAAGAGCTTTTAAAACTTTTGCATCCTAACTTCCTCGTGGTAAGTACAACGGCTGCGTTTGCATTCTGTATTTTAACAGAATGCGATTGCGCTGCTTTTGCTGCTAATCTAAATTAATGACCGACTGACTGCGAAAACTGCGAAGCGACTGAATTCTTGACGGCACTCTTATTAATTTTATTCAATTTTACTAAACATTTCGGATGATAAAATTTAGTTTGATGGTTTATTTATTTAAAATTATAAACTAAAAAATGAATTTGGTTCTGTTTATTGCCTGAATATTTTAGAATACTTTTACCAATATCATGGCACTTTAAAAGATACCTTTTGTTACGAATACACCGTTTTCCATCAGTTACGTTACAACTTTTAGTAGAAAAATTCGGTCTTTACCAGCTAATTCTCAGAAACATTTAGGATTTTTCAAAATGCATTTTGACAGATATCCACAAATATTGGTACATTCTGGGACGTCGAATACATTTTACTGGAAAAACAAAAAAAATTGACTTTGTACAAAACATTTATTCACAGATATATATTTATTCACAAATAAATTTATTCATTTTCATATATGTATATCAATCAAAATACCACCCAGCTAATTAATCAATCAAAATACTATCCTAGGCAAATATTGCTAAGCAAACTTTAATATAATCAAATACATTTTGATGATTATTGATATACTTAAATGTTATAATAATTAATGAATATTAATAAATATATATCGATATTATATTACATATAATGAAGTATATTTATTATATAAATATTCCATGGGAAATAACATCTTTACTCGCTATTACAGATTTATTGAAATAATACTCGGACGTTTGAGACTATGGTTAATTTAGTCTATGATGGCGATGGTTTATTAATAATTGACTATTGGTACTCTTGGTATTTCTTGGTATCTTCTTATGTTTTATTTGAATCTAAATAATATTAATACGTATATAATATTTCAATGAATAATACATTTTTATATCAATTAGGTGGATAAGTAAGATTTTCTTAAAATTAATAAAATTAAAATAAATATTTTTATAAATATGAGATTATGAGATACTCTATTTAAACAATTCGGACTAAATAAATTAATACGCCTTCGAACTCATAATTCAGTTTATTAATTGGTGTATTAAGTGATTTTTAATGAAATGAAAGGACACTAACTGCACGGCAGCATTAATATGAGCTGTATGATTCTTCAGAAAAAAATATAGTTATACTAAAATTTGTAGGATTCCTCGTCCAAGATAATTTAATATTACAGAAATCTAATTCACTGTGAATGTCATGGAATCGGTTGAAAAAAAAAATGTTAGTATTTTGTCACGTGTTCCTAGATTGTTTTATTATATATAATAAAAATAATGTTGTCCTTTTTGTATATGTTTTTAATTCATAATAGAATTTTAATTAATGTATTTTCATTACGAAATTTTCATTTTATAATATACAAATAATAACAATATGAAATCATTTTTTATGATGATCCATATTATAATATTTTTCCAATTAATTTAATTTTTACTTTTTTTATCGTTTGTTTTAGAAATTGGTTCCTAAGTTCTAAGTATGTACATTATGAATTTTTCTACCTTGAAAAATATTTAGTGTAAAAGGTTTTTTTTTTATCTTTGGTAAAATTTGTTAGATTATATAATTTTATCATGACATAATATTATTATTATATGCTTATATAAAAAAAATTGACAAACGCAATTAACAGAAAAAATATTTGTTACCCTATAGGGAAGCAGATAACTCGTAGTCATGTGAATTATGTGCAACAGTGATATGTTATTAACAGTACCTTCGGTAACAGAAACTGATTTGTGAAAAGCAATGTTTTGTTATAAAGTTCACAGCTCTTAATACACCAATTCCTAAGCAACATGTTGCAGTAACATTTTGATAAAGTACTGCATAAACCATGTGCAGCAACAGCAATACGTTAAACGTATCAGGTAGCGGCAACTTGTTTAATGTGCCAAGTATAGTATTTTAAAGTGTCTATATAGGCTAGAGCAAATAAAAAGTAATACGAAAATTTACGCATATATGCTTCAGACCTTAAATTTAATTAAATGTGAGCAGAATTTCATTTAAAATCGGATAAATTACTATAAAATACTCTAGATCTAGAACACATATTAATTATAATGTGCTATAGAAAAACATATAATCAAATATACTGTATATATGAACAAACTTACACCAAATTTCATATTACTCCAAGATTTAAACTTTTTTCGCACAATGACGACAAAACCTGTGTAGAAAATTTGAAGCAAAACACATTTCAGAGAAATATAAATTTTTTGTTTGACTTCGACCCCGTCGCAATATTCATAATATTATTTGTAAATAAAAAAAATCGAACTAACAAAATTAATTCAATTTTTATTATTTTAAATTAAACGCGATCGATATTACAGGTTTCATTAACTGAATTGTCGATAACAAAAATTTATTAAATAAAATTTAAATATTTTTATACAACATTGTTGATATATCACATGTCAACACGTTATATCCTATACATACATATATACAAATTTTTCACTTTGGCAATTGAAAATTTAATGAAATTCAATTTTCATAGTGTAGTACAAAACAAACAATGATAAAAGAAAAAGTTCACCAGATTCACATGTCATGTTCAACATTTAAATTGCTCTGAAAAGTTCAATTAATTTTCTCTATGTATCAGGTATCAATAATTAGTTTGGTGTGGCCAATGTATACTAAAAAGAAATAAAATTTCATGCAAAATTTAAAGTTATAAAATTTAATTTTTTTTAATCAAAGTTTATTATTGCATGAGGTTTAAACTTTGAAGAATGATTTTTGATAATTAAAATTATATATTATAAATTATAGAATTATAACTGGAAATTCACATGAAAATTACTTGCAACTTGTCATTATACAAAAAAGTCTATTGGCATTAAACAAACTACTCTAAATTAAGAACTAATTACATATATATGATATAAAATTATTTTTGGAGGGCATAACTTTCAAACTTATATGTTATATGTTTCTTATTTTATTATAACAGAATTAAGATATACATTTTACTTTTGTATGAATTTGTGAAATATATTTTTTTTTATAAAATATAATAATAATAGCTTTACATTTAAACGAATTGAAATAAATTGAGTATAAAATTTTAATTTGTTAGTTAATCCTTATAACCTTTAACCTTAGTTTTGTACCATAATTATTATATTTAACTTTATTAAGGTTATATTTTGTTTAAACATTTCTTGTTAATAAAATTATAAGTTGAAATAAATAATAAAAATCTTAAGTGATTTTCATGATTATATATATTATTTAAAACTATATATGTAAATATAATAAGTTGGGTTTAAAAGGATTGGCAATTTCGAGAATCCCACACACGTACACCACATATTAGTGAGTCACACTTCTATAATGAATAAAATCATTTTGGCCGGCTTCAGTTTTCTATAGAATGAAACTATCAAATTTCCTCAATATTTGGGGTTATTATGCATAACAAATGTTTCATTTTTGCCTCCTCCTCCATACATACCCGGAAATTGAAGGATGCAGGAAGTCCTAATCTCATTGCATGCCGTAAACTAGACATATATTGCCCTGTTAATTTCAAAATTATCATGGACTTAATACAGGCAATTTGAAATCCAAAAACTTGTTTAGATAAAACCGATTTACTTATTTAATTTCAAAGAATCTAAACCGGGTACCACGGGTAACATATATTGTAAACCTCGTATATGGATATGTTTTGTTTATGTTGTAATTCATTTTTGTAGATATGTAAGTATATACATTTTATTTTGTATGTTAACTCATATACTTTCTCATCATACAATGACCGGCTGACCATGAATAGTATTACAACTGTTTACTAATAGGTTAAGATTCGTTTTACATACATACATTTGTGTATGTTTATATATTCGCCAAGGATTTTAAGGCCAATTGGTTATTTGAATATAAATTCCTTATGATAATAGTTTCTGCCAAGTGATATAAATGACAGCAATTTCAGCTTGTTCAGAATCTTTTCTGACGTCTGATTTAAATCTAAATTTTTCGAGATAATACTCGTACACATTTTTGAGAAATTCGTATAAACCGCAAGGTTATTTTCTGGAATGGGTGTACTGTTTTCACAATCCCTTCTAGACGGTATCCTAATCCTAAATATAGTTAATTAAAACTATTATTAAAACTAAACTCTATGGAAATTTCAATGATATTGCAATAAATTATCTCAATTACAAAGCAACTTCCTTTCATTTCAAGATATCCTTTTTCGATAATCTTAAAATATATTTTATTATTTTATTGTAATATATATGAGATAAAAAATTAATTTATATTATTATTGTTTATATAACAAATTTGTTATACTAAACATAATAAAACAAAGGTTTTTCCTAAAATATAATTTATTTACTTACTTGACTAAAAAAAAAACACAATGTAATAAATATATAGGACTAAATTTTCAGTTGCTTTGAGGATAACAAAATAAAATTATATATAAATAAAAATCATAAAATAAAAAATGATTTAATGCTTTGTGAAAGGTTACATAATACTATATAGTAATCATAATTTATTAACAAATGAAATATTTATTTAATAATGGATTTTATTCTTTTACGTGATATCTAGCAATTATAATTCGCAAGAATTTCTAAAAAAAAAAAAGAAGGTGTAATAATAAATTATATGGGTTTCCTGTGGGAATTTTCTAAAAAGCAAAGATAATATTTTAAGAATTATGAAGAGTATTATAGTATTATATATGGCTTTTATTTATTTTTACATTAAATTTATATTTAAATTATATATATACAGAATAAATTAGTTGTATTTTAATCTTCGTAAACATTTCAAATAGATAAAATTTAATTTTTCTTGTACAATCCCAAAGACATATTTTAAAGTTTTATTATATGTATGTATGTATATGTAGTTTTGTACAATATTAAATTTACATATTGAGTATCCTTTATTACTAATCTTTTAACAAAAAATAATCAACAAATTACTAAAGAGAATAAGAAGAAAAACTTTTACTTTATAATTTAAAAGGAAATTTGATAAAATCACGTTTTCCTAAATTAATTACGATCATAATATATACGATATGTAACCACATGAATTTTACTACTTATTACTTATTAGAGTTCAAGTAATAATGAATAAATTTACCATATAAATAAACTTAAAACTTAGCACAATTGAAAAGGTCAAAATTCAACCCAGAATTTATATAGGCTAAATTAATGACGGTAATTGTGGATTGAGCTATAAAACTAAAAGGATAAAGTTATTAAGAAAATTGTTTGTATCTTATATTAAAATATATTTACATATAGGTTTTCTTAATGGTGTAAGTATAAATTTTGTAGATAAATATAAATTTTAATGTATGCAAAGATACAACTAAGATGAATATTAAGTTACTAATGGATTTAACTATTTAAGAATTATAAAATGATGATTTATACTAAATATGGGAATATCTTTTCATTCAATTTTTTAAAATAATGTTTGAATAATTATTTATAATAATGTCCTGAAATGCATAATTTTATGTGTCTCGTAAATTATATAACTTTATTATATTTTTGTTAAATATTAATCATAATGATACTTAATTTATACTTATTCCACGTTAAAAAGAGGTTATCTAAAGCACACCAATCAATATTTGTATAACAAGATTTCTTAATATTTTACAATATAAATATAATATCCTTGAATATACCAATTTAATAATCTTAACTCTTAAAAACTAATTTCAAATAGAAAAAAAAATATTATCCTTGGATAATTTAAAATTTTACTAATAGAATTTTTATTTTTATTGCAAAATATCAATTTTCTGCTTGAATTGTATCCTTTTACGCACGAAAACGTAATTTTAATATTCATCCTTTTTAGAGCAACTTGTATATAACAAAATTTATTTATATATTAGAATAAGTTTTTTGATGTTTTTTTATAGTCAAATAATGATTATGAAAATATGGAGCAGATTATTACATAGATCAAGTTAAATTTTAAATATTATGGCAGATAATCAAAACTTTAATATTATTATATTGCTATATCAATTTAAACCTTAAAATAATAATTTATAAAAAGTTTACTTATACAAAATTGCTAGTCTTTCGAAAAAAATGTTTAAATGAAATTTAAATAGCATATTGCAATATTTTCCGCAACGCAACTTAAATCAATTTTTATGAAATTAAATTGAAATTTATAAATATTGTTTAAATTTAATTTTGAAAGTGTATAATTGTTGCATTAAGGGAAACAAGTAATCGATACTGTTAAAGAGATCTGTTATTGATATTTCGATACTGTTAAAGAGATCTGTTATCGAAATATTGCCGTAGTATAATTATAAATTTCTAAAGCAATATGGCAATTCATGTTAAAATATGTTTAAACAAATTTAAGTTTTAGATTTTAGAGTTTTCCTTGTTTTTTAATATATACAAATAAATTTGTTTTTTTGTCAACGAAATAAAAATGGTTTTTTTATATACATATAACAAAAAATGTAATGCTTATAAATACAAGAAATTGCATTAAATATTAATTTATACCTGTTCACCATTAGCAATCACGAAAAAAGACAATTGCGAGAGCGGGTCATGATCATGTAGGGGTTCCAGATTTTGACCACGACAAACCGAGACATAAAAAAAATATTGTAAGAAAGTAGAAAAAACTTAAAAAATTATTTAAAAAAAAAAAACAGTAATAGATTTCTGGCAGTAATAGTCATCTTACTATTCAGAAGTATCTTCTTATTTCCCAGTTTGGTTTTCAACTATGAAAATATTGAATATTTCTTGAAGTCCCTAATAAATGGAAATCTTGTTAAAGAACAGAATCTTTATTTTTTCGATAAAACTACTTTAAAATTTATCATTTTTTATACAAGTCGTATAAAGTCATATTATGGCAGATAATCAAAACTTTAACATTATTATTGTTTTATCTATTTAAACCACAAAATAATAAATAATAATAATTAAACCGAGACGAATGAGGGTCCCGAAAAGCTCTTTCGGAACACCGGGACAATAACTTGAAAACCGGTACGTGACGTCTGACGACACATGATACTAACATGACATGTCCCGCTCTGTCAAAAAGTATTTTTTGAATAATTGTAAGAATATAATATAAGCTGCTAAGAAGATGACAACTCGCTCCTAAAATAAGCATTTATTCTATTTTTTCATTTTTTTTTATTGTGGTGTTCTACTATGTTAAAAGCAGACAAACATTCAAAAAAAAATTAAAAAATTCGTGCTCTAATCTAAAAAATTCAGACACGATTTTTTTGAATTATATATTTTTCCCAGCTTAAGTCGTTTGTTATTGTTTTGCGTCATGTTGCGATGTGACATGTAGAAGGTACCATAAGTCTACGAGGTAGCAGGTACCATAAGTCTACGATTTTCCTTATTATTCTTATTTCGATTTTACATTTTCTTTAAAATTTGAACTACCTAACTCTATAAATTATGTTTTACCCACTACATGGTTTTATAATATTATCTTACTTTTATATTCATACAATGAAATAATAAATAAAGAAAACGTTTGGCGAGGGTACGGTTGGAGTTGGAGTAATTTTGTTGTAGGGCTTTATTAAATTTATTTTATAAAATCCAAATTAAAATTGTATAATTTATTTTCACATTTAACTTTTTAAAACCAAAAATTCTAAATTTAGTGAAATGAGTATGAAAGATTTTTCACCAAACTAAAAATTAGTTATTAAAAAAAATAAAAAAACTATTTAATATTAAGTTATTTTAAAATTATATTCTGTTAAATTTCTATTATATATATATATATAATGTATACAAATTGAATTTTATACAATTTATTTCAAAAATAAAATATCTTGCTGAGCTACAAAATTTATCTTAATGTCATATAAAAATTAATAACTTTTCGTTTACCTGAAAGCTTTGCAAACCCATAATAATTGTCACATAAATTTAAAAACTAACCATATTTTGTATATGAAAATTAAATTTATATAAAAGCACTATAAAATAACACAAATTGCATTTGATGTTATTTTCATGTAACCAGACAATAAAATTACATATAGTTTATGTAAAATATTAAATATCACTGTAATATAGTTTATGTATATAATATAGAAACAGAAACCAAATAACATTTGTGCAAACTTCAGAAATTAAATTATAAATATTTTCAAATTCTGTAGTTATTTGTATGTTGTATCACAGGATTAAGAATTTAGATTATAATAAAATGTATTAAAAATATATAAATCAAAATTAAACTCAAAAGAAATAGATAATTTTTATAATTGCAACATATGGTGCGGTTTAAAGATAACTATTTGGCTAAAATCTTTTTTTAAAACCAATCAAAAAAGTGTTTATATAATTAATTGAAGTCGAAATAATCATTTTTTAATACAACATTTCGTCAAAGATTATATTATATTCTCAATTTCCCAAAATTAGTTATTAATTATTATGCAAAAAAAAAATTATTTATTTGAAAAATTAATTCTGGTTTTCGTTTGATTATAAAAATGCTTGAATTTTCTAACGATTTTCACTTAGAAAATATCATAAAAACGACTCTTATTTTAGTAACTGCAGAACGTTTTAAGTTTTGAGTAAAGTTACTTGTAATATACAGACGTATTTTCACTATTCCGATAGATATATAAAAAAAAATTTAAATTTATCGTTGTAGTGTATTTATATTCTTACATCAAAGTCAACTAATCCGAATTATTGTATATAAAAAATATCCTTGTGATTTGCTTCTTGTCCATACTTCTCACCAGTCCAATCACCGCAAACTTTGAGCAATGTGATTACTTATTATACGCTTGGATTATAGATATATTTTTATGCCAGAGATACTCGATATAGTAAAGCAATGAGTGGAACGATTTATTGTTATATGATGGAATTTCATAAAATAATTTATTTATGTAAGTTTTTTCCGTAATTTTTTTCTTCAATTTAAAAATGCAAGAAATCAAAACAATTTTATTTCATTCAAAACGATAATTTATTTCATTCGATAGATAAGGTACGGTAATAATATTTTTTTTTTATCCCTGAGAATACTCAGGGGCGTGCACCACCTGTTTTATAGATATGGCTCATATCTATATAAACAAAAGTTATATATGAAAAAATAATATAGTATACTTTATGATAGTATGATAAACAATTAAATAATTTAAAAAAAAAATTATTGGATCATAATTTTGGTGCCCCTCTACCTCTTGCAACGCCCGTGCTTCTTCTATACAAAATAATAAAATTTTAACATTTCAGTAGAGTATTTTATATAACTGCAATATTAATTTAGGATTTATTTATAAATTCATATAAATAAATATTAATATACTATAATATTCTTATTATAATAGAATTTTATAAAATATACTTATAGAAATATGTAAGCTATTCGAAATTATTATTTGAAATTATTAAATGCTTTTTTAGCGAAATAGTAGAATCCTTAGAAAATTATACTTATTCAAATTATTTTCATGGAGAATTAAAGTAATTTTAAATTTTAATATCCAAATTTGTTGTAGATATATTCTAAAAATTGTATATACATAGACAACGCTTATAGATAAATGCCGGTGATGCAATGATAAATTTTATCTCGTATTTTATCCATAAAATTCATGCACATTATACATAAATAGATTTATATGTAATATTTTGTCTATAAAATTGAGATTATATTTGTATTTGTCTATAATTGCGGAAAAATATTTTTGAATTTACATTATAGATTTGTAAAGTTTTAAATTTAATTAAAATTATTTTAAGTTTATTATATTATAAAATTAAGAATATTAATGATTAGAATTTTATCGAATATCATTAAGAAACATAATTAACTTAGATAAATCCTTTCAAGTAAAAATTTTGAAATATGTCAAATTAATTGTATAATGATTTCGAGCAAATTATTATTCTTTTAGGTAACATAACATAATCTGACATTAATAACAAATTCAAAATAAAGTAAACTAATAAAACAATACAAAGTTATACACTAATTAAAATTAAAACCGAACTTAAAGATTATATATACATATAAATATTATAGCATTTAAATAATTATTTTGTTATCAGTTCAGTATGTTAAACTATTATACACTGAAAATAATTTAATAAATGTTATAAAATGTTATAAAACCGCCACATATTTTGTATACGAAGATTTTTGTAGCTTAAATTTTTTCATTTTAAATTGTTGTGTTTGTTAATATCCTGCTGCGAATTTGTTTAATAAATTTTTGTAAACAAAATTTATGTTTTCATTTCAGTGTTTTTATAATAATTTTTTTATTATAAATTTATAATATTATGTCTATGGAAGAAAATTCTGAAGTTAACGCCGAGAAAATAGCAAAGTTTCTGAGGGTATACTTGGTGCTTAATGTAAACTAGAAAGTCTTTCTTGAACTTAACAACGTGCTTTTATTTTAAATGTTGTACATACTCTCCATAAGAGAATGTTCATGAGATTTTGTTGAATACCGTATGATTATTCGTCACAATTATTCGATAATTTAAAAATTATCCAACATAATAAAAATGATTTATTATTTAATATATACTCCAAATTACTGAAACCAGTTCATTTCTATCACAAATGTCTAGCTAAAGTTTGCTGATATTCAAATTCAATCTTAATGCTGTGCAAATTTAGAACAACATTAATGTATTGGCCAAAGCGGAGAGCTATTATTGAACAATAAAGTGTCAAAACCCTATAGTATTTAAGTACTATTCAAAGTTTTATATTAAAAAAATATTGCGATAAAAATGGATTAAAAACGCATAAATATTAGTCAATTTAATTTTTGGAAGATCAACCGAATCTGTAAAGTTATGATGTGATGCTCCTTAACGCTTTGACGGACACAATTTTGTTCACGTGATTCAGCTATAGCTGAAGCAATAGATCACATGATCAGCCCGCCCACTGCAATTGCAGTTGGTGTCCACGAACGTGTTAAGTTTTAAAAACAATACCCAGTTTTCCACTTCTTTGCTAAATCTTGGGAAAAAGTATAATTAAGTAAAATGAGCAATTACTGTCTCGTAAATCTTAATTAATTTTAAAACTTATCGATATAGTTATGGACATATAATGTGATATATTTAATAAAAAATATTTTAATTATTAAAAGTTTAATAAATTTATTATCGGTATCAATATAAATTATACTATCAATTTAAATTAAAAGCTGCCCTACGCAGTAATTTCTGATGCTTGTTCTGTGCGGACGTTGTAGAAAGTAATCCAAAAAAAAATTATACAATATGTATTTTTATTTATATTAAAAAATAAATATAAATAATAATTTGAAAAATTTATAATTAGTTAATTAAGTTTCAACATATTTCGGCAGAGTAACTGAAAATTGACACCAAATTATTTCGCAAGTCTCGTTATAATTTTCAGCATACTTTTTATAAAGATTTAGTTGAAAATTTTAAATTTAGTATTCTTCGTTATAAACCTATATAGTATATTCGTTATTAAAACGGTCAACTCAGGAATATCACCCTGTAATCGAGTCAATTATATCATTCATCCTAACACACGATATATACAATTAATTCCATATTCTATTGCTAGCGCGCTCCTCGGGTGTTCTATTTCGAAAAAGCATAATTTGATTTTAAATTATATGAATTTTTATATATAATTTTTTAATTATATATGTAGAAGAAAAAAGAGAAAAATAAAAGTTGAATAATAATTGACACAAGATAACATTTTATGTATAAGACAAAATGTTCTTATTACATATACAATATTTTAAACTTTTTACAGAAAACAAATTTAGGGAACCGCAATTACATATTGTATTTTTATAGATAGAAATTTTTTAAGCCGTTGAGTTTATCAAAAATAAATTCAAGAATAAATTTACATATTACAAACATAAATAGTGATATTTTCACAATATACAAGGATGTACTTATCTGAAATTCTTTTTAAATTTAAATGTTATAAAAAAACAATTTTTTTTGGTTTAAAAATATTGTATAGCTATTATAATCTTATCATACAATTAATATATTTACTATTTGTTATGAAGATCATAATAGTTCTCGGTATTATGTAACCACGATGTTGTTGTTATAAAATACATATAATTTTTATGATAACATTCTGAATTATATGTATAAGAAATAAATTCAACGTAATCGTCTAAGTATAAGATTCTATAAAACATAATATCAATCTATGTGAAATTTTCAAGTTGAACTCATTAGTAGTCGTAAACATAGTCATAATGGTGGAAATATTAATTAATTACATATATAAAATCCAACTTAGCTAAAAAAGATTATAAAAGAATAAATATATCTAAATAAACCTTCTGTATTTGAATAACCATTGCTATCAATTGTGTATCAAATTTTTAAAAATTGAAATATAATTAAATAATAATTTTGATTTATTTTCAAAATTACTTTCAAAAATTGATTGATTGCTAGCAGAAATGGCAAATTAAAAATAAAAAAAAATTGGTCACTACAAAATTCTTGTTTTATTTTTCACAGATTTATGTTTATTAATGCTTTTGTTTCTATTTTAGACAAGGACACCATTTCAATGAAATTCAAAGAATCTCTAACACAATGAACTTTTACTTTCACAAAATCCATATCACATTTTGATTGATGACACCAATATTTTATCGACTTAGAACTAAAATTCCATGAATTGTAAACGATGTTGAACCTTTCTTGACATTTACGCTTGTTCGATGTCAATCACAGAAATGGAAAAATAAGTTTATAAATTGTTATAAGAAGGGTAAAACAATATAATTTTAAAACAATATTATTTTATAGAAATTTTTTCTAAAGGATTATAATGTAAAAAATATATAAGTATAGAAAGTAACTTTTACCATACAAATTATTATTATTATTATTACACAATCACAGTTGATTATTGGTGGAATTAATAATGTCATTAATAAATTAAGCGACACGATATTTAGTAACTTAATTGTATGTTTTGTAATTAAATTAAAATAGTATCCCATATTCACCTATACTTTTATTGTATTAATAAGAAGCAAATTCACTTTAGTTAATCATATTATACTTGACCTTTCAGTTATAATTTTATTAATCGATGTGACCTGTCGTCTGTCGAAGAAATTTTTTGCAGTAGTTAATTATATATAGAAAGAATAAATACCGGAATCAGAATGAGTAAGAGTATACAGGAAATGAATGAATTTTTCGATTTTAGGGTAAAACAAAATTTTGGTTGGAATAATTTATTCTGGGGTACCATTATTGAACTTTCAACAAGAATGCTGCCCGTTATTTATATATAAGAAATAGTAGCTTATATAAAAATTGGCTATATTCTTTGAACACACCTAAATATCATGTTTTGTATAATGATTAATTTCAAAGTGATATCAATAAAATATTATAGAAAATTGTGTACGTTCAAATTTCTTAAATTCCACAATTCTCTTATATTAAAATCTATACTTCTTCATATTTTATTTTATAAAGAACAATCACATTCTTATGTACATATAGCTTATTGTGATATTTAAAATAAATATTATTTATAACTACGTAATTGAACCCAACAAAGTAATTTATATTCTTTTTGAATCGCAAAGTAATAACTTTTACTTTAAAGGTATGAATTATTATGCTATATACATAATATGTACATAATAACATAAATTCACATAACTTACGTATATGTATAAAAACTAGTTGAGATATTTTTATGGCTTCAAAGGATATTTCTATTAGTTTGGGTATTGAATATTATTTCTGTGTGCATTACATTACTATTATCAACAATCATTTATATAATAGATAGTTCAATTGTATGGTGAACAGCTAAAACTAAAATAAAGTTGTAATTTACTATAGAAAAGAAAATGCTTAACTTATTACATAAAATAGGTAAGTTGTTTGTATTAAATTAAACAAACATCTTAAAAATATTCAAATAATCATTTCTTATACATTAGTTGAGCATTTTCTGTAAGTAAATTTATTTACTTATTATTTTATTTCGAAAGGTTTCGCAGTTCGACATACGATTGAACTATCTATTATGTAGATAATTTGTGCTACTGTATATTATATATAAAAATAAATTTATTGCAAAAAAAAATAAAAAAAATATTGGCTTTACACTTTAGTGGAATATCAATACTGCCATATCTTTAAACGGATTTTCATTTTTACGCTTTACGTTTCCATAAAAGTAAAAAATAATTTTGGGGTGATTCTTTAAGTGTTTGGTGGATTTAAAAAGTATTATATTTAAAAAAAAAAAATATATAAATTGTTATTTCGAAAATGCACTCTGAATTTTTATGAATTTTTGCCAAATAAGAGATACCACTATACTGATATTTTTCATAAACTTCTTATAACTATTCATTCTTTATACAGATCTAGTAATTATTACGAAATTAAATTGTACAAATTACATAGTTTTAAATGGTTTAACCATAGACTTATTTCCACAATTTATAAGCTAATATTTTCTTGGTTTATAAATTTGTTGTCCAGGTATCGTCTTAATTTTACATTAAACAAAAAATAGACATAACCAAATATATAACAATTCGTATGAATTTTAGATCATGTAAAATTCAAGTCATGCTTCCTTTTAATATTCAGTACCCTATATACAAAATACAAACAATAAAACTGGAAATATTTTTTTTTTTCAGATTGCCGAAAATTATTCAGAAACAAAATATTTTATTTCTATTTTTTTTTTGTATATACATATATGTAAAAAATAAAATTGCTAAAGAAAAATGCAGCAGAAATGTAATTTCGTGATAGTTTGGAATTTGCAACAAATATTTTATTAAAATATTCATAAATTATTTTGTATTTTACACAAAACTACATGACCTTTAAGAAAGGAATTATAAAATATTTATAATTTTAAAGGGGTTTTGTTTCGTTTTATTACAAAACGAGCTTAGCACAGTTTTAAATATTTTGGGACACTTTTGTATAAGTTTCGTAATGTTTTAAACAAGTATACATATTATAATTTTTTTGGGCATTTACAGAATATTTTCGGACAGTTTTCTAATATTTTTGGACAGCTTATTAATATTTTCACTAATGGATGTTTGCATGCAATCACATTACTATACTCTTCTCTGCCTTGTGTTGTATGTAGTAGTTGAGCAATTGTCTGGACGCCTGTCCAATTCAAATATTTCGCAGCCATGATATTTGCTTCCTTCTAATACTTCTTCTGCCTTCATTTTTTCCCTGTATGATTAGTTCTATGATTTGATATTTATTACTTCGCAAGATATATGAAGATTTCCTCCGCTTGATAGTTAAAAGCAATTCTCTATCTCTGTTTGCTCTGCTTAGCACTTCGCTATTGCATAATTCTTGCATTAATTAAAGTTAAGTTTTTATTTGATATTTGGAATTGCGATATATAACATAAATATTTCTAAAATCTGTAAAAACAAATAAAAATATAAGTTGATTGCTGATCTGTGGTTATTGTACTTATCATCTAGATATAAAAACCAAAGATGTATATCTGTGAGCTTAGTCCAACAAAGAAAAACTAAATTATGTAAGAGTCGCGTCGTTATTTTCACGTATGTATGATAGGCAGTATAAAATACGGAAGGGTACATCAGACCATAATCATGACCCATTATCTGCAAAAAAACTGTCGTGTTTATTTACCAGCCAGAACAGTACAAAAGCGAAAACTGGACAAATTCATAGATCAAGTTAAGGAACAAATATCAATTTTAAATTTCTAAATTTGTAAAACCCGAAGAGTTCGGAATTTTAATAATGAAAAAATCATATTAGGTACTGGCCAAAAGAAATGTATGGCGAATCATTTTAGATCTAAAGCTACTGAAATGTTGATTACTAAATTGTACCTTCGATGTTGTATCAATCTTTTTAGCATTCATCAAGTTTTTAGTACGATAGTTCATAGTTGATATCACTTAAATATGGTAATGATGGCGATTTTAGTATACAAATCAGAATGTTAAATGTAAAAGAAGCCTGGTAATGAGATTAATGAGTATAGCAATAAAATTAAAAGTGATTTAGCCCAAAAAACCCAGGGACTAGTTTTCATTTCTGAGAAACATGGATTATAATATTGGTTTAAAATAAATAAAAAAAAACGCGAAAAGTCAATATAAAAACTTAAAAAAAAAAAATATTTAAAAATTTTAAAAAACCGTAAAAAAAATAAATGAAAATGGTAGCTTAGTAGTGGGGATACACGGGGTTTATGAAAAATGGGATTTTAGCAAAACTCTCCTTAGGAAAAAACGGTCTTATGTTTGGAATCCATTTTAAAATTACATTTATAGAGGTTTGGATTGATTTGATCTGGTACTGAAAGTTTTTATTTCAAAATAATATTCATTTAAGTTTAGAATTTCTTATTTTCCTATTTTAGTTTATATAAAATTAGCTTATAGAAATTAAATGTGATAAAATTAACTTAAAATTAAAGTATTTAAATTTCATTTTTTTTTAGAAATAGCTAATTTGTGTTTTGCTTTGTAATATGAAAGTTTTTTATTGCGATATTTTTGTTCTATTTGAAAGTTTGAATTTAAATTGTTCACAATTTAATGTTTGTCTACATTAAATATTCTCTGTTAAATTTTTTAATGTTTTCCTAAAGTTTTTGCTATAAAACTTTGCGAATTTTAAAATTTATTTTAAAAATTTGCTCCTTAACATCAAATTTATAACTAACATAGAAATATACGGAATGTTAGAGAGATGGTAAGAAATGCTTATGTGATTTTACAAAACTAGTATAAGAAACGTTAGAATTTTTATGACATATTTTGTCAATGGCTTTAAAATATTGTTTTATAAAAAATGTAAGAAAATTGTTTTTGAATAATATTGAATAAAAATTGAATTAGTTAATATATTAAATGTAAATTTTGTTTACTGAATTTGAAAAATAAATTTAATATCATTTCCATTTTTCCAAATAAATATTTTTTTATAATGAAAATTTTCACGTCTTTTGAATGTTCATAAGGAAAATAAGAAAATAAGTCTTTTACAATTCGTACGTACTGTCAATGTCAATATTCTTACGCTCCTTTTTTACATTTTATCTTTGACAACTTACTTACGTGTTTTACCTTAGCTATAAATCATACTTTAACGAATTAAAATAAAACTTTGATAAAATCGAATAAAATGCAGAATTCTGCATAATTTTCAGTAAAACTTATCTGAAATTCATTTCTTCGTATAGAAGCTTGTAGCAACTATGCAAATATTTTAGTGGCAAAGTATGGTTTTTTCACCCAACCCAAAACATCGTGCTAGTTTGAAAGCGATAATAATTGAAGTAAATAATTTCAATGATATTTATATTTTTAATTAACCTATAAGTTTTGTAATTTTTATGTCATATACTTAACTACAAGTAAAACGACTAACTTAAAAGTCAAAATGTTAAGTAATGATTATATATACATACATATGTTAATTATTAATTATGTTGAATAAAATGTAAATTATAAAAATATTTTGTTTTAGGTAACTGTGGTTTTATAGAAGATAAATTTATACACTAAATTAAAGTAAGTGTAGTTTCTAAAAATATTATGATAATGTTACAAGATTCTATGCTTATGATAATAATTTATAATATATACTTTTATATGTATGTACAAAAAAATCACATTAATTTATAACTATATAAAGCTCAAAAATTAAAAAACTTGAAAATAAATTAAATATAAAATAAAATGCCAATTTTTATTAATTTTAAAAATATTTAACGAAACTTCTTTAATATTGTTTTTTTTTTTGTAAATCATTTTCGATTTATTTTAATTTTTAATTAGTATATTTTTTCTTAAATTATTTTCGTGACTATAACTTAGTCACTGAATAAGAAAATTTTAAAAAGTTTATTGCGATAATTTATGCTTATTTGTTCGATTTTTGTGAGGCCATCAAAACATGAAAACCAGTGAAAAAGTGGACGGTTAATTTTCTCTGAATACAATCCTTTCGTTTGAAATTTGGAAAATAATAATGTCTACGATAAGTTGAAAAAAAAAATAAACGGGCTGAAAAATCCCAAATAATTAAAGAATATTTCTTCTTTGTACATATGTATATTGAAAAACTTTCATTACCATTTCAGTAATGCAGAAACACTTCTTTTATATATTAAAAAAAATAGCTATTACTTAAAATGTTATTCAATTCTCGCTATTTCAATATTCAAATATCTTAATTAATTTTAGTTTTGAATTTTTATGTTAACAGAATATTTAAGATTTAGAATAACGAGCAAAATTTAGCTGAGGTAGCTAATTTATGTGCCATATAAATTGAAATATAGAAAGCATTTTGATAGATTTGTAATTTGTATCTGAAAATTTTAGTATGTAATTTTATTTTTTAATTATTTTAAACACATATTATTACAAAGTGGTATTATATAAAACAGGATATTATTATAATAAATAAATTGATATACATAATATCATTATATCAGTATAATTGAATGCTCACTTTCATTCTGAATGTATATTGGTTTTGCTTCAACAAAAACTTAAAAATTCATATCTAAAAATAAATATTAGATCACATTTTAAAAGAACATAATGTCAAAAACATTTATGATTTTTTCTTTGAACTATTCCACGGAAATTTGTTATGTTGGTGGTTATTTTTTATTTAAATTTTAACCTATAACCTTTGATAAAGCTATAAACTTTGATCTATATTTATAATTTAAAGTTGAAAATTGAATTCGGTTACAAAAATAATAATAAGAAAACTTTGAAAAATAAACATTATATGCAAAATATTAGAATCTAAATAGAAAATTTTTAATAGATTTTTTTTTTATTTATTAGATTTTTTTGTGTATGTACCCTACATAATAATTATATTTAAATAATTTTATGTTGAACATTATAATAAAATATACATTAAAAATTTTTATTATTCCGAAATTAATAATAAATTATTATGTTAATTACTTAATGGATATATTTATTAATGAATTTTACACTTCAATTTGCATTATTTTATAAAATTATGCTATCATTAAAACTCATATATTACATGGTTAATGTTTAATAGTGTATATATATTAAATAAATATTTGTTTTGTTTTTGAATTTAAAATTCAAGTCTTAAAGCATATTTTGAGTTAATTTTATTTTCGGCATAAGTAAAAATTTGTTAAGAGTACCTAAAACACAATTCAATTTAATGTTTCACATAATTTTAAAGTATGTAGAATTGTTTTATTATGGGTTTTTATTACTGTCTTATTTCCACTGCATTTAGATATAGAAATAATCATATCATTAAATAATTATTAAATTTAATTATTGTATAAGTTAATCATAATATATACTACATAGAAATTTATTAAATCTATATATTTATATAATACTTGTACTAAAATTTATAATTCTATTTAGATGGTATTCATAAATTATACTGTATTTGTATATAAAACCCATG
The DNA here is from genome assembly GCA_963920725.1 of Rhamphomyia laevipes. Taxonomy (NCBI): domain Eukaryota; kingdom Metazoa; phylum Arthropoda; class Insecta; order Diptera; family Empididae; genus Rhamphomyia; species Rhamphomyia laevipes. Next base: position 35,133,318 of record OY987257.1, read on the forward strand.
AGATTTCAATATAAAAGTAAATATTATTCGAACTTTTTATGCTCCTTTTCGTTTTTATTCTCAAATAAAAACATTAAACTGATATAATCATATTATGATCCTTAACAATTTATGCGCATCCGTATATGTACGAGTAAACAAAAAAAAAAAGAAAAATATCTATGAACTTTTAACGTCATAATGAGTGTAACATAAAAAAGTTATGCTTTTATATGAAATGTTTTTTTTATATATTTTTGCTATGATTTTAGTATATATAAAAAAAAATTTTTTAAGCTAACTAATTTCTCTGGAGGCAAAAAATTAATCCCATAAGTTTTAGTATTTCATAAAAGTCTTTTTTTTTTAGTATATAATTTAAAGGTGTGATTTCATATTTTGAAATTTAATTTTGTTCAGGATGGTATTAAAAAAAAATCAAAATATTGTTATATTTAAGTTATGTTTTTTGTAAATTTTTTAGCGATATGTGAATTATCCGTCATGTCCGTAACGGTTGTTGTTAGCGATTGTCGCAGTTTATTTGATTAATTAGTAAAAGACCCAATATAAGTTGCATGTCTTGTCAGGTGTATTTGTTGTTCTTCCTTAACAAAATATTTCTTAACGTTTTTGCTTATTAAAACTATACATCATTTACGAATTTTCATCCCCGAGGAGCTGTTAATAAATAATAAATTTGATATAAATATGAATTGCATTATAAAGAATTTTGTATTCTTATAGTTAAAATTTATTTATGTAAATGCATATTTATTTATCCGATTTCTTTTTAAATATTTTTTTTTTCGTTATAATAAATCACAAATTATCGTCCTACGTAAAAGGTCTTAAGCTAAGCCCAATGAGGAAAAATATAAATAATGGTCTTATCCAAGATTATGCTAAATTAAATATTTATATGAAACTTAAAATCATACGAAACTTTTTAAATCATAATTTCTAAGCACGGAAAAGATATAAAGAAATTGTTCTCTATTCTATGTAATATTGTATTGAATGGGACCAATAATGACTATAAGATATTTATGTAATATTATGATAATGTGTTAGAAGATCGTCTCTATTTTACAGAAGTCTTAATACATCAATGAATTTTGAATAGTAAGAAAATCCACATACATATATGTACGGTACCTTATAAATAATAGTAAATTATGAAATGTGTATTAGTATCGAAGTTCAAAATTTTGTTGATTTGGTTGGATTGAATTCAGATTTTCATTATCTTAATATTTCTTTTAAAAAATATTATTTTTTGCTTTGGTGTAGTACTTGTGCATATTTTAACCATTTATTTATCTATATAATAAAATTAAGTAAATGGTTTTATTTTAACATTTTAAGTGATAAAAATGTTTTGTATCACTTAAAATTAAATCTCTAATAAGGATTAAAAATAATTATTGGAGTAATTTATATATTTAATATCCCTGACTTAAATATATTCCTAAGCGGATGGAAATAAGTATACATAAATAAAATAATTTTATATTGTTTTAATACATCCATAAATGTACTTAATTTTATTTCATAAATGTACTCAATTTTATTAGAAGTAAAATATACCTGGAAGTAATTTACTTACAGGTATTTTAGTCTACCTGCGCCCACAGATGACGTAGATGCGGAAAATACTTAAACACAATATGACAAATTTGAAATTTAATTTACTATATGGTTAACAGACTACACTCGATATCATATTGGAACTCGTGAAGTGAAGTAACAAAGTAAAACTACTCATATGCATAAGTCTTCAAACAGGTGAACTATTTAAGAATAAAAAAATTTCTGAATTTAAAAATGATGGTAATATAAAACAGCACATCAATATAAATAAATGTTGATTAAATTGATGACAATCAATGTCATAAAAATAGATGGTTATGATTATGAGAAGACCAGCCGCAAATCTAAATTTTAAATTCAGTTTAGAGTAATACACATAAAGTATATTTCATAGACTACATAATCTAAGAGTACCATTAGATATTGAATGCAATCTCTTTACTTCAATTTAAAAACAATAGGTCATATTGTTAATGTTATTAAAATTGATTATAATTGAATACAAATCTTTCTGCGGTTTAGTGTAAAATTGATACACCTAATATATTATACAAAATAATTGGTAATATTATTTATATACAATATTTCTATAATATAAATATTAGTAATTAAATTATATTTTTTTAAATTAGAAAAGTAGTTTTATTTACAATTTTTACAATTTTTTTCACTTGTATACATCGTTATGTCATCTGCAAATGGTATTCTTATTCCTTTGTTTTTTGGCTTTCGAAATATTTGATTTTCGAAAACATCGTTTAAATATATATTAAAGAAAAACAGTGCCAAAATTTTCCTTTGCTGCAAACCATTTTTTACGTCAAACTTTGATATTAATAAATATTTTATCTTAAATTAAATCATAAATTAGAAATATTAATTATTTAGGAAATCTTTTTTCTATTATCTTATATATAAATATGTCTATCCACAATGATACTAGTCACTATAAAAGCCATTATTTTACCTGAAAATTTTATTACGCTACAAAAAGAGATTATTAAATTTACTAATAATTATTAAATTATTAAATTTATTAAATGGGCTACTTAGTATCGCCATTAGAACTCGTCGCGTACATTGTTTAGTTAGTATCATGATTATAAATAAGGCATAGATACAGTAACTATACAAAATTTCAGCTTTATTTATTTATATATGACAAGATTTCTTAATCATTTCAATAAAATCATATTATATATAAAATAAAGACTTTATACAGAGAAAATGTATATATCGATATCGAATGTTGTTAACCGACAAATACTGCAAAGTTTATAAATAATTTATGATTTTTAAATATCTACTAAAATATAATATAAATGCATATAGTATTTTTAAATCGTAAACAGTATCCGACATATGTTCCTGTATCTTGTGTATATCCTTTAAACATTAAACCATTTTCTTTTATCAAAAGAGAACATATCAAACCGACAATCACATCTATATCAGATAATTTGTTACATTTTTATGTATTGAACGTGATAAATTGAGAATATCTTTTTTTATATTATATACATATAATATTTATATATAACATAAAATACATTTATAAACTGTTTTTAACACTATGGTTCGGTCTTTAAATTATTTTCTCTTAGATATTTTTTTATTTTTTTACTGAGAAATAAAAAACAGAAATTCATTTAACACCTTTTTCCTGACCCCTCAATTTGAAAAGCAAAAAAAAAAAAATCGTAACAAAAATTAAAAAAACTCACAGCCTAACTTTTAATCAATTTGATTGTCTGGAAATTTTTCATCTTTCAGATTTTTTATAACTTTAGATTAATTGTTTGTGAAATTTATTTTGAAAATAAATCAAGTTTTAGAGTTTGTTTTTTAATATTGTTATTGCAAATTAAAGAAAATGGTTTGAAGTTTATCAATAAATTGGGTTTTATAAACTTATTATGTTAGGTAAATTTAGTAAAAACAAAATAAGCTTAGAAGTTTACTTAAACTACTTAAACAGGGGTTATCTGCAAGAAACGGTATTCTCTGAGTAATTTAAAAAAAATATTGTGTGTACCATTTTTTTCCATTAGCTGTTAAAAACAAATTGTTTCATCGCTTGGTTCATGATTTAAAAATTGCTCATTCAAAATTTAATGGACATATTTTAAATTATGTTTAAAACTAGCTGAATTAAACTATAATTTTTTTTTCTGAAACTTGAAGTACATGCAATTGCGTGCTATATAAAACCCTAACACCTAAACCTACATATCGTTATTATTTTATATTAATTATTTTTATATTATTTATTTTTAATCTTATATAATTATTATAAGTATTTCATAAACAATTCAGCTTTATTTAATATTACAATTAGAATTAAGGTTAAGGGTTAAAGTATATTTATGAAAATTTATATTTCGGACTTTATCATATACTAAAACTTAAATTTGACTAACATACTCGTAGATAATGATATTTAATCCTATATATTACAAAATTTACATAAATATATTACATTATATTAAACCATAATACCCCAAACTGCAATGATGACAGGAAAAAGGATGATAGATAAATATTAAATGTTCAAATTACTAAAGTTTAATAAAATAATAGGATTTATTTAATTTACTTAGTAGGTACAATTATTATAATACATAATTCGTTTATTTGATATTATTATCAAATCTTTTACATCAATTTTAAAGGAATGAATATTTAAGGAAATTGTTGAAATTTTGTTGTGTTTTTATAATTAGTGACTGGCAAAATTGATTTTGTGCATTATAAAAGTAGGCTGTAGTCACTAATCCATTCTTTACATTTCAAACCAACCAGCAAATCTTTTGTTCGTGGCCTTGAATTTATTGATCCAAAATAAGGATCAATTTTTCGAAATCAACACAAAATATTTTGATAAATAGTTTTAGCAGTTCTATAGGTCAGGTCGAATTTATAGATTACATCTTAAAATTTTATTATAATTTATTGAAAAATTATTATGATTGACGTCAGTCAATCAAAACAACTATATTAAAAGTATATGTTAATTCTCATACTCACACAATTCCAATAGCAATAATGTGTACCTACATAAAATTATGTAAATGTATAACCTATATATATTTAAGGATATAAATATTATAAAGAAAAAGTTTATTTTCATACCTTTTTGTTATATTTTTTAATAAACTTTATGTTTTTTGTAAGCGAAGCATAAGTTTCTTTCCTTTTTTGGATGTTTTTTTATGTCCTAAAGAAGAGTTGTATTTTTCTTTATACATATTTTAGATGACGATAAAATTCTAAAAAAAAATATTAGATGACATTGTATGAACGTACAAAAATTTAAATAATCAAGATTATTTTTTTAAAGACTAAATAAAGTTTTTGACATTTCTTGAAATTTTTTGGAAATGTTCTTTTTTGATATTTTTCTCAAGTAGTGCTAATTTGTTATAAAAAACACTAAATTGAATGTATTGGATAATTAAAATTATGGATTGTAAAATTTAATATTTATTTTATTTAAAATAAAATATTATTTACTAGTTTTTATAATATTTAATTTACTATATACTATATATCATGTTCACTTTATGCAGATACTTTAGGAAATTAGTTGGTTAAAAGACAGCCTGAACTTAATGAATATGTACTAAACCAAACTGCGGTCGCCTTAAAGAAAGTCTTGAGTTTCATGTTGCCATCATCCATTATGGATTTACGAGATTGTATTAATAGACTGTTATTGGCCAATAACAGCCTTTCTATACATTGACATTACCGGGCACTTTTTCCTTAATTCGGAGCAACTTACCCAATTTGATAATTATAGTATGTATACTTTATAACATAAACCTATATTTCGTATAATTTGAAGTGTAAAATATTATTAATATATTTATTCAACATTATTAATCCTAGATACACAAAAATAAATTAATGTAAAAATGACAAAGATTTTATTTTTCCTATCATATTATTTAAATCATGATATAATTTGTCAAATTATTTTCTAAATCATTAAATTCTTTATGTTAACTAAATAAAAGATTAATCATTTTTCTATACTAAAAAAGAAATTGTGGATGAAATTTTTTCTATTCATTTAATAATTTCTATATATAAATAGGTTATATAAAAAGTCACATATTAAAAAATTTAATCCTTTTTGAACACAATACGAAATAAGAGATATTAAATTGTTTTTAATTTAAACTTGATATTAAAAAAATATAATCCAATTAAAAACAAATTATATTTAAACTATTATAAATTTATTTAATTTTTATAATATGATTTCATATTATTTTGAATTTCTATAATAAATATTGCTTAAAGGTTAAATTTGCCATTGAAATTGAATTATATTATAGTTTGAAATTAATAATTTAATGAATAATAACATAATATAATTGCAAAAAAGTATGTTATTATGAAAATTGTACTTATAATAAAATAATTACATTTTAAAATTTTAAATGTCAGTTTGCATAAATTCTTATCGTTTATAATTATTTTCGTATGACTTTTCATATTTTTATAGCTAAAATTATACAATTTATATATTTATTACGTATATAACAAATATTATTTAACATTTTAGTTTAAAATGTATTAATATTTATAGTTAATTTGAAATATAATCTTATATGGCTGCATTCGCGCCAACCATTCCCATTTAAAATAATTATTAATAACAAAAATTGATATGTTTTTTAATAAAATACCATACTTATGTATAAATGAGAATTATAGTATGTGAGATTTATAAATAGATTTTAAAATATATATGGTTACCTAAGCTAACTTTAACATTTCAGTTAGGTTACTTCTTCTAATTCTTATTATACTTCGAACTGTGTAGTAATTAATAACCATAATATTTATTATAGTACCCAATTAATATGAGTTAAAACACTGTAATAATTCAAGGAAAAAACCATCAGTAATAATACAGAATTAATATCACTGCAATCACTATTAGAACAAATACAAATTAATATAAGTAATAATAATATTAATAAGAAAGCTTTATTGAGCCAAAAATTTCTTCCTCTTAAAAATTGAAATAATAATAATTTTGGTATTTAAACGAAAAACTTGAAAATTTTGAATACAAAATTGTAGGTATTTTTTTTATTATTAAATATATTATTGTAGGTTTTAGTAAAATTATATCTAAAGCTGGAAGCACAATATATATTTATATACCACTTAAATTTTAAAACATTAAGTTCATACTACTTAAAATGTAAGAAAATTTTCTTCATTCATTTTAGAATTACAATATTACATGAATAATAAAAATTAACAAGTGAGTTTTCAATTATATTTAAAATTTTCTTTTACATTTTTTAGTTTTGGCTTATAAAATAGGAAAGTAGTTGGTGTGGTAGCACAAGTGAATTCGTAAATTCACTGAAAGTCATGGGCTTCAAAAGTTGAAATCGATTGAATTTTACAATGGTCCGAGTTTTAAAACAAAAATGTATAATGGAGCAACAAATTATCAAAAGAAAAGACAAAGCTAATTGTAAAAATCAAAAACAATGCCAGGTGGAAAAATTAAAAAATTGATATTATCGCTATCTAAACGACATTTACAGGCCTTCAAAGCTTATTTCCAATATTTGACATACATTTTGTATGTCGGTATTTTGACATTCGGGTTTGTTCTACTACATACTATATTTTTATATATTTATCAAAAATGTAAAATACATAAACTTAAACATAGAGTAAATAAAGAATACATATACTCTTTGTCTACAGTTACTACTTTAGCTCTGCTAATTTACAAATATTAATTAAATTTTCTCGTGACTCAACCAATTAACACATACTCATATTATTATATTGTTAAGTAAGACTGAAAAAAATTCTCATTAAATTAGCTCAATAAAATTACAAGGAATAGAATCTGACCATAAGAAATAGAATAGAGGATAAAGAAAGACGTAGTGAAATAATCATTAATTATTTAAAACAATTTATGTATCGTTATATAAATGATTCTGTAGTAAAGAATAATTTACTTGAATTTTTTTAAATTGTGATATATTTTGTACATGGTATTGTAATAATATGCCATCATTTGTCAAACCTGGAAGATTGAATGATGAGTATAATTATGTTTTGGGGTAAATTATGTTATCATTTCCCAACGAAAGATCTCAACTTAATTTGATAATCCTATATTATAAAGGTATGCTGAAAATTACACAGTAAAATTTAGATTTCTGTCCATTTTTTATGAAATATAACTTAAATTTATGTTTAGTAATTTTACCTGTAAAGTCATTATCTCTCTTCTAATAACCGCTTATTCTGTTTTACTTAGGAAGCAGCACAGCTATGGAATCAACACTAAATTTTAAGAGTACATAAATGTAAGAATATAACCTTTCAGATTCTTCAATTATTTCCGAAACGTATATTACCAAATTATCTAAGGTGTAAACATTATATCAGCTTATATTATGCAAGTCAGGCAGGACCAAACTGTATTTAATATTTAAGCTTTACTTAAATATGGTTTATTTTTGTATTGATTTTCATAATTAATAATTATAATAACAAAATTAATTTATAATTTGTTAATAAAATATTTAAACTTTTTCCACAAATGTCTATACTGCTAGAGCCTTCTTAATTATATGGCTAATACTCTTTGTCTGAAATAAAATAGGTTTTATTATCAAGTCATCCGTTTTGTTCAGTAGTTTTAGTAGATGTTATAATAACTAGAAAGGACTTCCTGGCCGTTTTCGAGTTAGGATATTCCAAGAATGCAATAAAAAATGCGTCGACGTACGCATACGTAAACTTAATCTGATGGGCTCCCAACATCTATATTATATTTAGACGCGTGAGACGCGTTTCTTGGCATACTAAAAAAAATAAAAAAAATATATCTTTGAATGAAAATTGATATACAGGTTGTTACCTGATAGTGGACGTGCTAAAATCACAGATTTATATTTCATATGTTATAGAGCATATATAGTAAATATATTTCCAGTTGAATAAAATTTGGCAAACATGATAGTTTTCTTATGTAGTTGGCCGTTTCACAAAATCATGTTAAAATCTCCAATTATATTTCATAAGTTCAGTGCTCTACAGTCTATAAACCATACAGTAGTTGTTATCCGATTTCAATAACATTACTTCAGGTAGCTTCAGTCAGTTCATGGGAAACTCATATATGAGCGTTATTTCATTATTTATTATATTACAGATCAATGGATCTAGAGATTATAATTATTATCCGACTTCAATAAAATTTGGTTCACAGGTTGGGTCACTATTAAAAAATCCTTATTAAAATTTCGAATTACATATATGAAATATATTACTGGTGTCTTAAAGATGTGAAATTTTAAACAAAAAAGTGTTTATACAAAACGTCGGAATGCATAAATAATTGCAAATCTATATTGGAAATAAATCATTGTTGAACGTTACTACAAGTTATCTTCTCCCCCTAGTAATGCAAATTTGTTGCATTCCAGAATTGAATATAATATTCGATAAAAAATTACAGAAAATTATTTAAAATTTATCTATACACTTGCAGAACAACCTTTATAAAGGATATCTATTAAATAAAGAATAATTGTTAGAAATCAGGACTCACATTATTAAACTCGACTGAAGAACCATAATGGATTCAATAACCTCTCTCGTGTTATGATACGACTATTCGATTCGTCGATTTGTCACCATATATTTTTAACCTAACCTTATTGGAGGCCATGCGTTAAACTCTAGGAAAGTCTGGTATAAATAGCTTCATTTGGAACATATTTTGCCACTTAAAATGTCTTCCATAATAATATTTATACCAGAGAAAAACAATATCCTGATTCATATTAAGCAGCACTAATTTTTAAAAATTTGTAGCAAATATGGTGTATCATGTACATTAGAACCAGTGGCTGGTTAATACTAGAGCTCGTCATTATAAATGAAATCCTAAATATGTAATATTGTTTAATTTTTAAAGTAAACGATTTGCCATTTACATTAAATGTATTCAGTATTATTTCCAATAAAAAACAAACAATTTATTTTCTCTGCTACTCATAACATATAATTTTGTTATAAATTTCAAAACATTATTATATAAATATTTATTATAATAAAAATAAATTTCCACAACAAAATCGTTTTTGTTTATTTCCTTTCATTCTTCCTTTATGGTGTTTATATGCACGGAAGATATTGACTTGTAATGTAGAAATTTTTCGTATCCTATGGTTGGCAGAAATATTATTTTCCTATTTGTAACTAACACACAGGCTGAAAATACCGAAACATGATTTTTGTCCTATTCTATAACCTATTACATATTTTATATTTTTTTTATTAACACTTACACTTATTAAAATTATTTTTACAATAAAAATATAATATAATTTAAAAGTCTTAGCTATTATTTATACTATCTTAAAGTCTTGTGTGGATGCTAATATTTATCGCTATACATATGTATATAGTGTATACATATATGCTATTTAATTTTTCAGAATATATATCAAATTTTCTTATAAGTATAAATTGCTTGCTTTACTATTGTTAAATTAAATAGTATATGAATTTAACGCGCCGAAAAAATTTCATACAAATAAAATTATTTCATTTTGTAACACTTTCCATATTAAAAAAAGTCACAAAATGTAAGTAGATTATGATTATACGTTCTATTAAACATTTACATACCATATTACATGTTCTTCAAAGTTCAGTATTTTATCCAATAATGTACCTGTAAACGTAACGTAATTTAAATGCTGGACTGTTAAATTCAAGAAATTGATACTTGTCTATTATAATATCGTGAAAACTTTTGAAAGCGGTAATGAAAGAAAGAATTTTCTGAGTTAAAAATTACATAATTTGTCAATTTAGTTTCTTACAAGTGCAACGTTTTTCTAGCTATTATATACCATGTTTAAAATGATTTGTATCAAAGCTAGTAATCATTATTAGTTCGAAAAAGACAAATCCCTGCATAATATTAAATGGCCATAAAAAAATCCATTCGTGGTGTGACGAATACATAATTGTCATGAAGTCATGACGATAATCATCAAGAATACCCGACGTCGCTGTCGCGTAAAATAGGTAAAATCGTACTATAGATGTTTTGGTTTGGTTTCTTAGTTCTACTATATTTTTACGAACAACGATTACAAATCCTAACTGAATAACAAGGAAATTTATGTTAGGATTCTTTATAATGTTTACAATTTGTTATCTAAACAATTATTATTTAATACTTGTAGAAAATTATTCCTTACGCTTTACAATAATTCACCTAAATGAAAACTTTTACTGTCGATTGATTTTCTTGTTTTGGTAAAATTCAAATTAAAGTCTTGTTAAGTATGAATGGAATATAGAGAAAACCTAATATTAAAATTGATAGTATACCATTTTATATCTATTTTAAATAAAATACTTTATAAGATAATTTTTATATAAGAATTATAAATTTATTTATAGTTAATAACAATAAAATTAACAATAATTTCACATTTTCAAATCTGAAATAAAATAAAAAAATAAAAAAAGACATATAGTTCCATAAAAATAAACAGAATATTATTAATCAATTTATTTTAATTTTGCAATTAGTAATTGTATTAAAATTTTCAAATATTTCAATAATTGCTTTTCTAGTTTAAATTAGTTATTAAATTAGTAATTAATATAATTTTTATTTACATTATTTATATACAGTGCTACATTTATATTTGTGCATTTAATGTTTATTAAAAAAAATTATTATATTTTATATTATTTTTAATTAATTTCATATTATTTTTGATTTATTTTTTGAATTTGTTAAACTGGTTATGTTTAATGATAGGTACATATATATTTAAATACTATCTGTAAATAGATTCAGAATTTTATGCTATTTTAATGTTTTTTTTTTTTTATTTGTATTAATAATTGGTTTTCTTTTGCTTTCGTAGTTGGAATTTTAAATAGAAATTAGTACAGAGTTGATTACGTTTTATAAATTCTTAATTCTAATTAAAAAATATTTTATATGTATATTACTATTTCAATGAAAATAATAATATTATGGAAAATTAGGATAAAATTACATAATTTCCATTCTACTTTTCAACAAAATTACATTAATAAAATAATTCTGAAATAATAATATCCATTCTTGTTTTCTGTCATTTCTAATAATTTAAAATTATTCACAATAAAAAAAATTCTATCTAAAAATATAAATACAAATTTGTTAAAATTTTCTTACATTTAAATTGTTTTAATAATGATGATTTATTGCACCTAACAAATTACAAAATTATACCTTGTTACTAAATATATTAATAATGGGCAACAACATTATAGTAATAGCGCTATTAAAGATACAGCAATACAGGTTTCGTCCTCCTATACAGAAAATATCAAATTAAATAAAAAAACAATACAAAATAATCAAAATTTAATTAAAATCTCGGTTGTTATTTATTAATTAATTTTTCAGATTGTGTAAATACATGCTAAGCAAGTAAGTATAAACCATCCTTCAAAATTAATTTTATGGAAATATTTAATAAAAAATACTCTAAGGGTATTTTCTTAATATTATTGAATAATACTCAAAAATTATAAATATTTTTTTAACTATATTATAAAAATTATAAGGAATAATTTCAAATTATTATATAAATCTTACCTGAACCAGAATTGATTAATTTTTGATTGATCAAATCATCTGTCAATAAAATATATGAATTTACTGTTGTTTCTCGTCTTAATGATGGCATATGATCAATTTCGGCTATACATTTCATATTTAAAATTCCTTTTGCGTTCATAAAAATAAAACTGTTTAAATAAAATCGAATTTCTAGACTTCGTAATTTCAGATTATAATCATTTATCGCTGTTGTTGTTTCTTGTTGTGGCTGTAACATTTCTGGCAATGCCTATATTTAATATAATTGTAATATAAATTATTATATAATATGTATTCAAAATTAAAACAAAATTTTTTTTATTCTCTGTAATTATCAATAAATAGTATTGAAATTGAATAAAAATAGTAACCTTTTCATTGTTAATGTACCATGCCAAAGAAGCTGGTGGAGAAGACCAATCCGAGGAACAATTTGCTACAACAAATTCATCCATCCGATACGATAAATTCACTCCATTTATAAGAGGATCATGTTGAGGCAAAGCTATATAAATAAGATTTGTGTAATTAATTATAATATAACAATCAAAATTAAAAAAAAAAAAATATGTTAAATAATTTACCTGCAACTGTCATATTTGACATTCTTGTTGTTAACTTAAATTCAGGTGCATCACCAGACACTTCACATCTATATGAACCAGATGATTTCTTTGTTAATTGACTCAAACTAATGCTACATGTTATTTCATTACAAAAATGTTTATCATTTGTAACTGATACTCCAACGACAGGAAATTGTAAAAATATTGGATTCATCATTGGTGAATATCTTAATATAAAAACAAATTATGTTAAAATATTTTATAAAGGTATATTAAAAATGTATATTTAAATAATCCTTCCCAGGTAAATTTTTTGAATAAATAAATTCTATATAGTGAAAGTATGAATTATGTAGAACTGTTCGATCAAGTTAAATATTTATGTATTTATTTACTCAGTCTGCGAATATTATTATTTGTTACACACCGGTTCACCGGTTGTGAAAATATAATTGAAGTTGAGGTTCACCTCTCTTTCACGATGAAAATCCAAAAGCTTTGACGCTTCATTATAATAAATTATGCATTTGGTTAATAGTCCAGAAAGCACATAATTAGTCCTATTAAAAGGAAAGCGGTTCGAACGTAAAACTCTTTATGGAACAATTAAGTCAATTAGACACAACAACTCTGAACAATTAATGCCACTTCATAAACACACGAGATTTTTATCCTATTGGATAAGAGTGTTAGATCTACACATTACTTGATAATATGAAAATACTTCTTAACAGAAACCATATTTCTATAACGCATAGCGAGAAAATGAATGATTTCTAGGTAAAAATATAATGATAATTTTGTATCTTTTATAATAAAAAGAAAAATTACTTGTATAAGAGGTTTGAGTATTGTTCAAAGTACAAATAACTATAAATATAATTTTAACAAATTTCATCAATAAAATATAATTTATGGTTAAATCGTAAACATTAAATTTGCATACATCTAAAGATAACTCTACACAAAAATATTGTTTCAGAGCAGAATAACAATTTAACTCACCTAAAAAATTCTTTTTCGTCCTTGTACCATTTAACTGAATTCAATTTATGTCTACCCATGTGATAATTACATGATACTGTTACTCGATCACGAAAGTCGGCATATTCTGGTACTTCAATATGAGTAACAGCAAGCATTTCTACGCGGCTACATAATTCTGAAAATTTAATTGTTTAAAATATTTCAAATTACATTTATTTATAATAAGTAAAATTGTATTTAGTATGTGGTAAATTACATCAAAAATGTTATAATGTGAGCAAATATAATGAAATATGACTTGGTCTCCCCTTTAAACACGACTTAATAAGTTGCCTTTTGGAAGATTTTAACAAAAAAATAGTTTAGTATTTTTGATTATCTAAATTACAGTACTGGCCCAAAATATCTAATGGTTTTTTAATATACAGAAATGGATCAAACTAAAAAGGATATTTAAAAAATATTTTTTACCAAAATCAATGTAACTAAAATTGCTCAAAATTTTATTATTATTTTTCTAATTACTAAACTTTTAAATGTACTTCAAAATCTGTATTATTTACTATAAGAAATTTTATTATAACAGAGAAAAAGCAATAGAAAATGTATGCAAATTTCTATTGATGCAAATATTGACATAATACATAATAGTTTCCTGAATAATCTGATAAAATTTATATCAAAATTGGTGGAACATCATTGCCAAAAGTATAGTAAAAATTACTTATTATTCGCGATTTGTCGATATAAATGTCTTAATAAATCATGACTTGAGTAAAATTTTTAGTTCACCTCAGAGCTTCAGATAAGATTGCAATAACCTATTTAAATTGTTGACATAAATAAAATAGTTTCATATTTTGGAACACAAAGTTTTTTTTTTCGATTATTTAATTTGAAAAGTTTTTATAGCAAAAAATAATTTTACATAAAAAGTAATAAAAAAAAAGAAAGTCCGCTAGGACAATTTAACTTTTTATGCTTCTGGTTAAAGATATATTAATCCAACACAGTCTATAAAGTAATTTTCTTTTGTTATAAAATACCCAGGTCACCAGAATAAAACGATAAAAGGGTAATGCAATGCGGAAAACAATTCTTAAAAGGTATAATGTAAAAAACAAACAAATCCAATGGCATTATAAGGACATTTTAGAGAGTACCATACACAAACACAATAGAAAAACAAAGGTGATAAAATTTACTATATTATGGGAATAAGCGGAAAAGTGTCTAAGGATTATTAGAGATAATAATTGAAAGAAAGATAAATGACAAAAATATATATAAAATGAATTAATTATAATGTATATAACGTTATATAAACATCAAGAGATTCTATTATGCAACATTTGTTGAAGTGATCTTCAAATTATAAGATGATGAAGCATGAAGTGCAAGATCGTGGTAAAAAAAGATGGAAAATATTAATTCCTTAAACAAGGTAATTAATGGTTAAATGGGCCGAATTGTGGACTATGACTGAATTTGAAAAGAATATAACATTTTAAGAAAATATTCTAATTTAAGTACTATAACATTGTTACTATTTTGAAATAGGGGTTTCCATGTCATATTCTTAAGGAAGTTAATTATGATAATGAAACTCAATATGATAAAAAGGAAATCTGTCAAAAATATTTTCACTTGCGAAAACATTTTATATAAATTTGAATATGCTTATATTTTTGTATTATGGTATTAGAGATTTCGTTATATATAACCCTTTTTCTTTGTAAGATTATTTATGATTTCTACCCTGATCGTATTTTATGGAAATTATTAAAAACATTAAAGTTAATAACAAAAATGAAATTACTGATAACCTTCTTTTGCAAAACTTATTTGGTAAATTTCATTGGGCTTAAAAATAAAAGTATTAATAAAAAAAAATTCTCTTTATATAATTCTTTTAATAACTTTATCCAGTTGAACTTTTTGGTGCAAATTTAAAAGACCGACAGAAAATGTTTTTTTTATAATTATTTTTCCTTGTACTCAGTTTTTTTATAAAGTGTAATACAATTTCATTTAGTTCCTTTTCATATCTGTTTTTTTTATTTACTTTCTGCAATGCGGACTTCATTTTAATAATCTAAAAAGAAATACAAGTATACATAGTTTGAAATAATCTATAACTATGTATATGTAATATTTATAGAACTTATTGTTTTTGAAGTAGTACTTTAAGTTCGCAAAAATATTATTTATATCGGTAAAATTAGTTTTCACATTATTTAGTAAGAGCTAGCAATGGATTTACTTTGAATATTTCAGCAACCAATGGAAGATCTGAAAATTCTGTCTAGTCACGTATTGCAACTTTCAGATTTCAAAGATATAGCATTGACCTCCATATAGCTATCTCTTTCACACGCATTTGTGTTTTACATAATGTTATTTTCCTAGTTCAAAAAAAAAAAAAAAAAATCTATGTCAGAGGGCAGGCGCAGAAGAGGAAGACCTTGCCTTCGATGGAAGGATGGTGTACAGTCGGACGTACGAATGCTGAACATCGCTGGAAGCTGGAGGCTGGAACAGAGGTCAATGGAGGAAAGCCTTGGACTCGGCTATAAAAAATTAATTTGTAACACCGGTAAAGTAAAGTAAGTATTATCCTAGTTTCACTTACGATGGCTCCTTATTTATGATCTGGCAGAATATTTGTATTACAATTTGAGCCTACTTGTTATAATAGTACATATATGTATATAGTGGTCGGCAATCTGCATACTCATTCTTATGGTTATCTTATGAGTGTACTAAAATTCACAAAATAAATTCGTTGTTAGCTCGCCGATTATTAGTTTTCATTGGAACAACAAAAATTTATTCTGCCATTAAAAAAAACTTTTAACTTCTCAAGTTTCTCTTATAGTAGGTAAAGTAAATTATTTTTAATACGACATTAAATGTAAATTAATCAATTTGAGATTTTCTACAAAGTCACATAATGTTTAGGAACAGAAACGAAATAATTTTATTTTGTGTTAGCAGATAACAGATCACGATAAATCGAAATTTTGTTAGGGACCCATTAAACTGACGAATCAAATTTTACAGGCATCAACTAACTGCATAACAAAACTATCAGAAGGTGTGCCAAATTTAATTCAAATGAGGTAATAATTAATTACTATACCTAAAGCTATACCTAAAACTTATGATATATTAATAGGAAATATTATTATGAGAGAAATTACATATACCTGGGTATAGGTAACCAAACTGTGTACTAAAGTTTTTTATTGCACGTTTCAAATTTAGGATCTCGAAAAGATCCAAAAAAAATATTTCAGCGAAATCCATTTCATTTTAGGTTCAAGTCCAATACAACACAACTATATTTTCTAAATACTCGTTATCGTTATAACTAATGTTTAATGTAAAGGTATATATAGAATTTAACCTGGACTCTGATGCCTAATAAAATTATTAAGTTATAAAAACTTTCATTATTTAAATATGACAAGAATAGTGAACCACAATAATTTTTTTTGTATACATAGTTCATTATGAAGTATGTATAGTCAATCTAATTTTATTTATAAAGTAGTTTTCATCAACACTAAATTCGATATTACTTTTGTCGTTGGTTATTCGATTATTAATTACATCACATAAAATTCAAATTATTTAATATATTATGTTACTAAATTATTTTTACTTAATTTGAAAATCTTCTAAAAAATTCGAAATGTATCTATCATTCGACATCTTAAATTAGCATAGAGCAATTTATATAATAATATTAACCATGAATCAGGTAACAATTTTGCAATACTTAGTTCATGGTTAAAAAATCTCGCCTAAGGATTTGTATTTATATTAAAATTATTAAATTAAGGATAAACTGAAGCTAAGTAATATTTTAAATTTTTTACTTACCAAATACTCCAATCAATACGAAATACAACCAGTTATCCATAATTAATTTTATATATTTCTCCTTTTCGTTAAATTTTAATTAATAAATCATTTTACTATTATTTATACTTATAATTTTTAAATTTTTAATATATAAAGTTAAATTTTCATTATACTATTTGATATATTTTCTTTATAAAAAATATTTCACAAAATAATTTTACATATTCTTTATATTTATATCGTTCCTTTATAAAAACATTTCAAAATTACATATTTTTTTTATATGCTTTTTAAAGCAATAAGTAAATTTAATCGAAATATTTTAATCATTTATTTTCATGCTTTAATCATAGTCCTTTTAATAGCAACAAATAATATTACATATTACGTGTATGCAATTTTTTTGTATAAAACACGACACATTAAGGACACAATAAAAAAGGAAATATTTTATATTATTTCGTATTTGAATATTTTGTCACAATTTTTTACATATTATTTACTGATGGTGAAATTTTGTAACAGAAATGAGCTTATACAGGGGTGTGGCGATATCATATCCTAAATCTTTTTTGTACTCGTACACAGTATTTCACAGTATTTTATTTGTCCTCGTATTTTAAATGTATATTACAATATTTTTTTTTAATCCTTTTGTATTTTTACGTTTATACCTTTTTAAAATTCTTTTTTGTTTTTGTTAAATTTATTATTATTTTTTTGCATATATGTATGTATATAGATGTAAATATTTTTCAATCAATCCTATACATATTATTATATTAAAAATAATTTCCCAATATTAATTAAAATTTAATATTATATCCTTGAAATCGTATCATCCACCCACGACCATATTAATTTATACACTTTCACATATTACACTTTATATATTCCAGAGCATAACATTTCTATATTATTCTAAGCGCCAGATATTTACCACGTAGACAGATTCAACTTGAATGCTTAAACTTTACTGAAACATCATGGACCAGGATAATATTTTTAAAATTAAAAGCGTAATATGCATATATATCGATATATATATGTAGTCTATTACTTATGATGTTGAGATGCAAAAATGTTGAGATTTTAAAAGCTCTTCTCATTACAAAGTTACTAAAAATAGAGCTTCTGCGCGCATGCAAACATTTTTTTATTTGTTATCTGCACAGTCAATATTCTGTTTAGCTGTAAAGTTGAATGAGAAATGGTATTTTGTTTTTGTCTATTATGAAAATTTTACTATTTATCTAAATTTTTTTCAATTTAGACTATATTTTTATTTGTATTTTAGTTTTTGATTATTTGGTCCAAGGAGTTGAAACATAATGGACGTAATATCATAATGCTATACTTGAAAAATCTTTGTATATTTTATAAAAAAATGCTTTAAAAGAAGGTGTTACGAATAATTAGTTAAATTAGCTGTAGAAATAAAGATAATTCGAAAACAAAACAAATTTAGACAACTTTTAATTCCGAAAATATACTAAATACAAATCCAACGGTTTGTGTTGCAATTCTTAATTAATTCTTATATTTTTTCTTAGTCTAAATTATTATGATAAATCGAAAATTATTTTCTTAATTTTTTAAGTAATAATAAATATATTAACCAATATACTAAATTTTAATACTTTAACCAAATTATATATATATATATATACATATATAATAATAAATAAAATACTCTGCACATATATTTAAGGTAAAGTAAATAACGATTTAAGTTCTTAAGAGGTCGATTTTAGGGTTGATTTTCTTGGCTTTCTTTACATATCAATATAATAAAAAATTGTCTTTAGTGTATTTATTTTTACATAGTTGTATTTCGCCGGATCATATCTGATTTTATTGTTATGTGAAAATATTTGTTTTCTTTTACTTTTATTAAAACAAAGAAATAACCATAAAAAAGAAAATTCTAAATAATTTTACCCATGAGATAAATCAGAATATTTTCCAACTGAATAATAAATATCCCAGAAAAATCTGTTAAACCTTGTACAAAAACAAATATACGTACATAATAGTGAATATATATATAATAATGATAAGATGATGATTTTTCTTGTGTAGGATTTTTCCCTTATATACTTATATGTTATACTCTTGAGAATAACTCATTTTTTCTTATCCATTTTGTGAAATATTGTATAATAGTTATTTTACAGTAATAAATCTTCAAAATATTATACTGCTTAAATAAATAAAAAAAGAAAATGCATTTAATTTATTCGTATCCGTATGTAAGTGTAAAACTTTCCGTAAAATTCTATCCGAAGCTATTCTATCCAAATATCCAAATATCCAAATTTGAAAATCCATCTCAAATATTGTAGATTTTAATGATTTATCAGGAAAGAGCGGAGCACTTAAACCTGAGTACAAGAATAATATTCTAGTTTATAAATCGGCAACACTCATCGAACGAAAGTGAAGAAAAAGTGAAATAAAAGTGAAAAAGAAATCAATTATTTTTTCAATTTAAAATGTTTTCTCAAAATTATTAATTTATCAAAATTCTACGATTTTATGACACTATATATAGATTCTAGATGTCGAATAAAACTGTTCTCTGCAAAAATAAAATAAGCATTGATTTAATTGAAAGTATTTCTATTTTTGTTATATAAGTCTTTATATTATGTCTAAACATTTTAAATATAAATTTATTATAATAATTTTATTAATGTGTTTTTCTTTATTATAAAAAATTTCTTTTCTTTTAAAAGTTGACATATTAAAAACCTGTCAAAGTGGATTTCTCAAAATAAAAAAAATTTTGTTTAAGATTTTCAGACATAAATCATTGAACAGATATAAATCAATTGGGGTAAATTTATAGATTTTTTATATAATATATAAATATAAATTAAATTTTATTTAACAATAAAAGAAAATCAAATTTGTCTTATTTATTTTCAACTTTATTAATGAAAAAATATTTAATAGCAATAAATAAATTTGGGGAAATTTATAAAGTAATAAATTAAAGTTTTTAATAATCTGAACTTTGTTTGTTATTTAAAATAAGAGTTTTAATTATTATATAATCTCGGTACCGCAATCTTAATATAAAAAACTTTAAATTAAATGCTTCAAATTCGAAAATTTAATTATTTTCTATTGTTTGTATAATTATTGATATTTTTGACATTAAATTAAGAAATTATTTTAGCCACAAAATATTTAATATTTATAGTTTATTTAAATTATTTATATATACAATATTTTCATTAGTTTTCATTTTCGGTTATTAAAACAAATATATTACTATATCAAATTTTACTATGCATCGTCACTTTTTCTATAAATATTTTTTCTATTTTATTTGGTAATCCAAATAATAATTTACCGCTTATTGAAATATCCAAATATATTCCAATTTCAAACAAACAATTCAATGACAGACATATAGACAGAAATTAGTTGTAATTATTAGAAGCAAATAAATAATAAAAGTAAAATGTTATATTGTAGGTAAATAAATTTCCGTAATCAAATATGTCAGCAAGTGATAATCAGGTCTTTTTTTCTAGAGTCAGGGCTGTATCAAACGTCATTAAATCGCAGCAATGATTATTTTCCTAGATGTTAATTATGTATATCATAATAATATTAGACATAATATTTTACATATAAAATTTTATTTTTTCATCACTTGTGACCTTATGACTATATGTATAAGGTTACCCATTTCTAATAATATAGATTTTTTTATATAGTTGTGAATTTGTGGTAAAATATAAATGCAAAATAATTAATTTAAAAAAACAATGGAGTACCGAAAAAGATGCCCAAATTACAGTAGTGTCTACACTAACACTACTAATTAAATATATAAATTAATTAATAGTGTAACATAATATAAAAATATAATTGAATGCCAAAAAACAGATACTATTTCTTCCAGAGAAAAGAGAAAAAATTTCATCATTTATTTCATCATCAATTCATCATTTATTTAGCACGTATTGTACAGTGCTTTTTGACAACCGAAATCTAGCAAAGAAAAGAAATCAAAGTCATCTCATTTATTAAAATGTTCAATTATTTCGTTAAATGTTTTTGGACGCCGGGCTTCGTTTTTAAAAATTTAAAAATGTCCTTATCATCATCCAACATATCTTGGTAATCTTCCATTTAAAATAAATATTTAATATCACTTTTCTTAATAATAATTTCTTTTCACAATTAATACCAAAACAATAATGTCACAAAAAAAAAAAAAAAATCATAAATTTCACATTTCAATTATCATCGCATTTTTCCAGCTGATAAAATTGACATACATACGCGTAAAAATACACTAACACAGAATAAAGATAAACTGAGTTTAAACCACGAAAATCGGTGGTTTAATTTTATCTAAGTTTAAGGGAGATAAACTTAGTTTAAGCGATTGAAAAAACTAATTTTCGAATTAAACTTAGTTTAACTTCACTCACATTGAAAAAACGGCCCTAAGTAAAATTTATAATATAGCATTCAATTTTCTATGCGCTAAATATTCAATCTGAATATATATAAATAATATTTTGTAGTTTTATAAAATTATAGAACTTTATAGTTTCATATTTATTAAAAGTTACCCTCTAATTTAATTAATTAAGGAAAGAGTTTCTATATAAAAATTAAAATTAATGATTAAATTAACCTAATGGACACATGAACAATTCGCAAGTTTTGTAAAATTTCCGAAGTCTATAGATAGTTATTTTTATTGTAAAATAAATATATTAAAATTAAAGAATTAAATTTTGCATTTAAAATTCCACATAGGTTAACTAGAACTAGATCACTGTCTTATTATTTCCTGACTATTAATTTATACATTTTTCTTTTTTCATACATAAATATATTTTTCATAAAATTTGAAAAATATCAGAGAAATAACTGACTGGCTAACTTAACTAGCCCAAAAAAATAATTTCCAAAAAAAAATTAAACACACCAGAACAAAAACCGGATAAGTTTCACTTTACTGTGATTCGAGCTATTCAAAACAACATTATAAAGTTTGCTTTGCGTAACTTAAAGTGGTCGAATACATATATTTATGTATGAAAATAATATTACCAGATTACCACCTTATGGGAATCGTCTACAACTTTTGGCACTCAAATTTTTAGAATATAGGAGAGCGGTTGCGTTGCGGACATTGTTTTCATTTCTATGATCCATATTGGTAAAATTAATTCTATTAATATAAATATAAGTCGGCATGAGAATATATTTAATATTACATATCATATCACGTACTAATTATGGGAAATATGAACCCATAAATATAATGATGACGGCTGCCAATCAATATTAACCTTTGATTAACAAAAGACCAACTTAAGAAGGTGCTTACCTATGATAAAACATTGAATGGAACTATTAGTTAAACTAAAACGTTCTTTTAAATTTTAAATTGACCTAATTTCTGTTACATGTTTTTCTACATACATATGTATTTTACTTGTTAAAAATATTTAATTAAATTAATTTATATAATTGTTTGTAGAAAATGATTAATGTATATTTGATTTAATTTATAGGTGTATATTACGAGTAGTTACGGAATAACTATGAAGTCTGCTTTGATGGTCAAAAAATAGATTTCACCGAAATTTTTTTCTATGTGTTTTCGAGTTCCAGGAGTCTGAATTTTTTTTACATTTACCAATAATAAAAAGTGTTCGGGGTACGCGTAAGCAAGCGTATCTTCATACATATATCAGATTTAGATGAAAATTACTACAAATAGGTTGGCACAATCATGATTGTGCACAAGTGTATCCAAGTACAAGTCTGTATCTTAAGGGAGTCTATGGTTAAATTTCCGATTAAAATTTCACATGTTATAGCTAGAGCATATAGTAATTATTACCTAATTAGCACGAAATTTGGTACATATGATAGTTTCCATATGTGCGGTTTGCGTCTGTAAAATTTTAAGTTTTCCATGTCAAAGTCAGTAATTACTTTTCATAAGTTTAATGCTGTGTATATGATACAGTAATTATCACCCAATTTCAATTATATTTCACAGAAAGGTTGGCTTAATTACATACTTAATGCTCGGAAAGTTTGTATCCGGTAACTTCTAATACGATTCTAATAAAATTTAGCAGACATATTAGTTTTGTAATGTAGTTAGTGCCTATATAAAATTTAGAGTCGCTAGTTGTATTGGGTCCATATCAAAATTAAGAGTTCTATAAAATATGTTAGATGTTTTGGATACAATACAATAACAACAATAAAAATGTTTTAAAAATTTAAAAATATTACTTAAATGAAAAACAAATTTATTCCTGTTAGAAAATATGAAATTTATTCAATAATAAATATGAAAAATAATATTTTATATTTAAAAAAAAACATACGAAGTTAAAATTTGGAGTAGGACTTTTGTTTTTGAGCCGCAAATATAAATTACAATAAAATATTTTATTAAAGTTTTGAATCCTCAGCTTATTGAATTATTATAAAAACCTTATCTAATGACATTATACTTTTCTTATCTAACTAATTAGTTATTTTAGCAGTAATGAAAATGAAGGGTTGTTAGAGTACTGTACTGTAGTACTCTATTTACGCTATATTTGAACAAAATGTATATTTAAATGCGACATATTGACATGACACATATGTTTTTTACCATTACTTCTTATCGAATTAGATGATAACTTCAGTATCATCAATTATAAAAAAAAAATCTATTAGTTATAGCGTTATAGTAAAATATTCCAAATCCGTTTTACCCGGTAGAAACATTCCAAAAAAAATCGTGTAAACAAATTAAAAAAAGCTGCTAACTAGGGGGAGCAGATAACTCATAGTATGTTGTTTAACAGCGATTTATGTCCAAAAGTTTTTTGTAATTAACATTATCTTTGTAACAAACAGTGCTTTCTTCAAAATTGCTCATCTTTATTATTTATTGATTTAATTTTATATTTTTATTTTTTTTTAATAATAAATAATATTATTAAAATAACTATAATAAGTATAAATATGCGTAATCACGAATCCAACCTGTGTACAAAAATTCATTGAAATTGAATAATATTTACCCTATGATCTAGACTAGAACATATGAAATATTAATCGGAAATTTTAGCATGGACCCCCTCAGGCTACTAACTTCTACCTTAGTCTACACATGCGTAATCACGAATCCAACCTATGTACCAAATTTTATTGCAAACTGATAGTAATTACTATATGGTGTAGAACATATGAAATATTCTTTGGAAACTAATTTGCTCATATATTAGTTTCCCATGAACACAATAAAACTACCTGATACAAATTTTTGGAGCAATAAGTAGGTCACAAATTCAAGCTGTATTTGAAATATAATTGTAATTGGGTGCCAATTACTGTATGATGTAGAGTATTGAACTTGTGAAATATAATTGGACATTTTAACATGGACCCACTGGATTACCGACTTTAAACTTTGCACACAGTAAGTACATAAGGAAGCTACTATGTGTGTCAAATTTCATTCAAATCAGATAATAAATACCATATGCTCTAGAGCATATGAAATTTTAATCGGAAATTTTAGTATGGACCCCCCGAAGGTATTAACTTCTATCATGGCCAACACATGCATAATCAGAAGGTCTACCTTTGTACCAAATTTCATTAAAATCAGATAATAATTACATGCTATAAAATACGTAATTATATAAAATTCGGAAACTAAAACTGTTTTCTAGGAACCCCCTGAAGGTCTCCAAATTTCAGGAGAGCCAACTAGATTACAAAATTAGCCTATATATAAAATATCTTTGAAATCGGTTAACAATTACTCTATGCTGTAGAACATATTAAAAAAAAAAAAATAAAAAAAAAATCGGAAATTTAACATGGACCCCCTAATCCTACTAACCTGTAATTTGGTCAACCTATGCAGAATCATGAACTCAACCTGTGTACCAAATTTCATTGAAATCGGATAATAATTACGAGCTGTAGAACATAAAGCAAATATTCTTCGGAAACTAAGCTGCTCATATATTAGTTTCCCATGAACGTACTATACCTACCAACTACAAATTTGTGGAGTATCAAGTAGATAACTAAATGAAACTGTATATTCAATTTCATTGAAATTGGGTGAAAGGTACCGTAGATATAGAGAGTTGAACTTATGAAAAGTAATTACGGATTTTTACATGGACCCACTGAAGTATCGACTTTAAATTTTACAGACACCAAGTACATACGGAAACTATCATATGTACCAAAATTTATGCTAATTAGATAAAAATTACTATATGCTCTAGAGTATACGAAATTTTAATCGGAAATTTTACCAGGGACCCCCTGAAGTTACAGACCTGTATCTTGGTAGGCTTGTGGACAATCATGATACCAACCCATGTTTTAAATTTCATCCAAATCTGAGACATGAAATTTTTTTTTACATTTTTCCGTAGAACAAAAACACGTAGGTTGCCACATAAATGGGGAAATCTAACATGGTCCCACTGAAAGGATCGATCTCATCTTGTACCGGCACCTGCGCGAGGTATGTTAGAGCCTGTGTGCCAAATTTCATTAAAATCGGACAAGCGGTTCTAGGAGATGTTGCTGCGCACATAAAAAGCGTACGCGTACGCGTACGCGTACGCGTCCCCCGGACACTTTTTTTTTTTGCATTTTCGGACTCCCCGACCTCGGAAACGCCTAGAAAAAAATTTTGAGCGAACTTTTTTTTTTGACCATCCAACCCATCACCAGACTTCATAGTATTTCATACTATTCGTAAAAGCTGCCAAGTTGGAAGAGTGCTTCATATCTCTTGTGTTCAATCACCCTTTTGTGGCATATATTCGCATCCCTTTAAATGATAGGGCTTAAAATTGTAGAGCTGATCTTCTCGGAAAAGAAATAAAATAGCGGGGGTTGAGGTTAGAGGGTTGATTTTTTCGGTAAAGATGTAACCTGAAAGGGGTGAGGGGGTTAATTTCCATATAATTTCGAAATACTTTTACCCCGTCTACCTTATGTAGAAAGTACAATATCCTAGTTTAAATATAGAGGATTTTATAGCTATTTTAAATTTCGAAAATTCAAATTTCAAAGCCCCATAAAAACGTGAGGCTTCGTACGATACCCCCAATTTTTTAATAATTTAATAAGATAGTGTGTATGTACGTACTGAGCAAACGGCATTAAAATCCCATAATATATAAGCAGTGTTTTTTCGTGTGCATAAAAAGGGGTGTGTTCGAACCCTTTTTTAAGGGGTTGCAATTGACTTATTTGAAAATGCACCCCACCACGACATACTTCCAATATTTGTTTACATTTCTGTAAAATTTTGTCAAACCGGAATTGGTTTACTACTATTTCTAAGCATTGCATTTTTACCCTGCGTACGGCGTACGGCGGACACAGAAATTTTTATCACGGATTCGGATTGCTTGATATCGAAAATGGATAAATCAATTAAAATCCCAATTTTTTTTTTTTTTTGCATCTCGACCACAAAGCTTCATATATCTTTAGATATATGAAGCAAAATAGGTGATTATGTTACTATATAATGTTAATTTTTTTACCCAATACAATGGAAGTTTTTGAAACAAAATAAATCTTGTAAAAACGGTATTGACTGATTTTTGTAAGCCGAGTATTTGAAAATTGTGTAAAAAACAATTATCTAAAGCCACAATTGACACAAATTTTTAAAATATATATTACCTCGTCCAAAAATTAAAGGAATTACCAGGATTTAGAAAAGTCGAATAATTTGTATCACGTTTTTCCAAAGAACTATGTATGTTTTTGCAGATATGATTATCAGTTTTCTTTGTAAATCGAAAAAACGAAGATTATTTATATATGTATATATATTTTTACTTTGATAAAATGGAAAATAAGTTTTACAGTAAATTTTTCTTTGAAAAAATTTTAAAATTTTTTTTAAAAATTTAATTTCTTTGTCCCAAAACATTTTAAATTGTAATTACATTTTAAATCTTTATTTATAGCAGGGTAACATAATTATCTTTATTAAAAATATAATTTTTTAATAAAGATAAATATGGGTCGGAATAATTAACGTTTTATCAAATTTCTGGATCGATTACGCAGTTTTATCATAGCTCGGGTTTCCTAAAAGTATTACATATTAACTTTTTAGTAGTGATTTAAAAGTGTGTGCTTTTAATTTGAATAAAGGCAATGTTTAAATTTTTTGGTTCATTCGTTCATTAATGTTAATGTTTTATAACCTGTTTTATTTTAATGATCTTATCTCATAATCTTATATTCTTTCTTATTGTTTCACATCTTCTAACAATTACACAACAAATTTACACAATTACTCCATTCTTATCATATTAAAATTATCAATATGATTAAAATATGGTACTTTAATATTTGCTCTTTTTTGCATTCTGCGTTAGAAACAACGTCAGAGTCTCTTTAAGTAAGCTATCATAGTAAATTAGACTATAAATTGGCGAATATTTCTTTTTTCGCGGAACATTGCATTGAAGACAATTGCAATTCCAATACATAAAGTGCTATATTTTCATTCAGGATTTTTAGCAACTTCAGCAGTTTCCAACATCCAATCTAGTGGACTTTAAGTTTAAATCGACCATGATTTTACAATATATATATATATATATCAGTTTTTTGTGATTTAAATAATATAAATAATATTAAATTCTCTATATAATTTAATTTTTTTTTTATAATTAATAAACTAAATAAATTATAGTCATTTGGATTATAATATATATTTACATATATACACTAATTTACAGATTTATTAACAGGTAATTTTTTTGCATATCTTTGTTTTGCATTCCTTTGGGATTATAGAATTTTTGCAATTATAAATAAATCGAAGTATGTATATAGAAAGAAATATTCATCCCTAATAATTTATTATTACTATATTCTCACACTGCTCTTTAAATGAAAAATAACTAATATAAAATGAACTTCATAAGAAACTTTTTTAATTTTTAATTTAATTCGATTTTATTTGATTAAATTTTTCAAATTGTGATACG
The DNA here is from genome assembly GCA_963920725.1 of Rhamphomyia laevipes. NCBI lineage: Eukaryota > Metazoa > Arthropoda > Insecta > Diptera > Empididae > Rhamphomyia > Rhamphomyia laevipes. The sequence continues at coordinate 35,162,039 of OY987257.1, forward strand.
TTTTCAAGGATAATATTTTTGTTTTTTAACGAATTTTACAAATAAGTTAAATGTTGATTGATAATCTTTTAATGCATTTCTGGAATTTTGAAAGGTTACCTATACAGCAATCATTAATCATTTTGCTTAAGCTTTCGATTACTTCATCTTGAAAATTGACCATATAATTGTATATATATTTTGCAGAAAGTAGGAATAATAAATCACTAAGAAACAAGCTAAATTTATCATTTAATCCAATCAATCATTTTGGATAATATAGTAAATAAACATTTTATATGTTCTATTTTTTAATTTAAAGCATTAAATCATATTATTAAATCTTAAATTTTGTATTACAAATTTGTATTAAATTATAAAATAAAATGTTGTACTATATCATAAATACTAGCTGCAAGTTATGTAAAATAAATTTAAATATTAAAAATAAATAAATATCAAAAATAAATATTTGTAATAATAAAAAAAATATTAAATTTAAATTTTTAAATAAATTTTTTAAAGTATATATACATATATGTATAGTTTTTAATTATTAAAAAAAAAAATATTTTGCTCAATTTTTCCAGTTCAATTAAATTTTCCTACAAGTATTAACACAGAAAAACAGATATTTAAACAGATGATGCAATAAAGAAAAAATGCTGGACAAAATTGAAAAATAAACAGAATTATGAAATATATATGTAAATTATTTGTTGGTTTATTTTGCAAAATTTCTTTAATATGTTTGTTTTCGGTTCATACTCTGGATAAATATAAATTGGGAACATAAATATAATAAAAATAAGAGTGGATTTTTTCCCAAATGTTTGATTTGATAGTTTGATTATTTAATTTTTTTTTGTATAGGCCAATACTGATTGCGTTGCGACTACTGTTTATTCTCTTATATGTAGATGAAAATTAAAGGTTTGATAATGAGATAATGGTATAGATATATTACTTAGAAGTTAACGAGTTATCATCTCATCTCGATGCAATAGTATACAGTGATTAAAGTTTGTATTAAATTCAATTTAAAGATTAGAAAATAAAACTATTATTTGATACACAGATACCTGATTCCTGCTTCATTCTGAGAAAGAAAAATGGGTCCCATGGTTTAATTCGCTGATAAAAAAAGTTAGTTCATATTTTGGTTCGTGACTTCAGTATTATTCATATTCATAATTGATTGTTACCCGGAGCTGCACCTTAAGCAATTGGGCATCTACAAGCTCTGAATCAGGGAATACCAATCTAGTATAGTGTACAGTATGCATGTCCCGTTAATCCTGAATAATACAATACCTATCTCGGTATATTATAAATACATGTTCGTGTGAACCTTACTGTTTATTTCATGTTATTGAACCATTAAAACATAATATATTTTTATAAATCTTTCGACCCAGTCAATCAATAAAATTTAATTTAACGGATTAATGAATTAGCCGGTCTCCGCCGGGAAGGTTTACTATATTTTCCCCCATTTTGATAAACATGAATTTTGGCACACCAGAAACACTTGAACAACCCGGCGGGAAAAGGAATCATACTATTATTCCATGATTGTAACCTTTTTTTTCAAGGTATGCATGTAAGGCTCTTTGTAACCTTCTAGTCTAGCCTTTCACGAAAATGTATTTAAGTCACATATGGGAGTTAAACAGAAGTATATAATCACTACATAATTTAGACTAATATGACCATTATGATCTATGATCAATTATTAATCAATAATCATGTAACTAAACAAAAAAAAATTCAGAACCATATTATAATGCTTTAATAGGAATATACTGGTCTATTGTTACAACTTTAATATCTTATTTTATATTAATATTAAATTTCTGTTTAAACTTCAAACTTAATCTTTGTATTGTGAAGATAGTTTTATTTTCTCATAATAAATATTATTATTCAAGGCAAGTAGAAAATATTTCAGGTTGCAAATCCCTTCTCTGAAAGATGATCTTTATACTGGTTTTATAGTAAACTGTTATCTAATTCTAAAACGTATTACCAGGGATGTTAATAACGTTCATTAGGATAGTTATTTTTTGATCATTTGGTTATCATTCAGTCAGAACAAAAATATAAAATTTGTTTTCAAGAAGTTTGGTTTCTTTTTTTGTACAAAATTTATTTATTTTTTTTGTACAAGAATTTTATTATTTCGTTTATATTGTTTAACATCCCTGCATATAACACTTAATGCTATCAAACCTCATTCATCAATTCATCGAATTCTGTTTTTGATGCAAGTCACGAAGAAGGTTTTATTACAGAATAAATTATCAAGAATCTCATAGTTAAGTAAAGAACACAAAAAAAGGACAAAAACTATAAAAAGAATTTATAAACAAAATAAAGTACGAAAGAAAAGTTTTTAGTTGTCGGGGTGTGTTTGAATAAATTCTGTCAAATATGTCTGTATTATTTGTTCTAGGAATAAATAAACTTAATATAATTGAAAGATATATCAATATTATTTCAGAAAAATCAGTTTTTAAAGATATTAATAAAATTAATTGTTTAAATAAGTAAAATGATTAAAAACGTTTTCTTTGCAAAATTATAGCCACAGACTAACTTTAAAAGTTGAGATAATATAATTGTATATATATATAAAGCTGACCATTTTTGAAAAGTTTGAAAACAGTACAAAGCAAATAAAACTTAGTAAAATGTATTATTAAAAAAGAATATGGTAGATCAAAAACAAAAAGTAAAACGACTATATAATAATATAATTTTCATTTTTTATAATTCACAAATATGTAATTTTATTAATAAACCAAACTTATAAACAAAAAAATTTTTAGAATAAAAAATAAATAAAATTGAACGATAGGAAAAAAAAGCTGTAACTAGGGGGAGCAGATAACTCGTAGTATGTTTACCAACGATTTATGTCCAAAAGTTTTTTGTAATTAACATTACCTTTGTAAAAAACAGTGCTTTGTTTAAAATTGCTCATCTTTAATCTTTATTATTTATTGATTTAAAAATTAATAATTTTATATTTTTATTTCTTTAATAATAAAGAATATCATATATCATTAAAATAAGTATAATAAGTATAAATATGCGTAATCACGAATCCAACCTGTGTACAAAATTTCATTGAAATTGGATAATATTTACCCTATGATCTAGAACATATGGAATATTAATAGGAAATTTTAGCATGGACCCGCTAGAGCTACTAACGTCTACATTAGTCAACACATGCGTAATAACAAACTCAACCCGTGTACCAAATTTAATTGAAAACAGATAATAATTACTATATGGTGTAGAACATATGAAATATTCTTTGGAAACTAAGTTGCTCATATATTAATTTCCCATGAACACAATACAGCTACCTCATACAACTTTTTGGAGCAATAAGTTGGTAACAAGGTCAACCAGTTTTTCAAATATAATTGTTAATGGGTGCAAATTACTGTATGATGTAGTGTAGAAGAGTATTGAAGTTATGAAATATAATTGGAAATTCGTACATGGACCCACTGAATTACCGACTTTAAACTTTGCAGACAGTAAGTACATAAGGAACCTACTATGTGTGTCAAATTTCGTTCAAATCACATAATAAATACCATATGCTCTAAATAAAGCATATGAAATTTTAATCGGAAATTTTAGTATGGACACTTGTATGGACAAAGTATTAACTTCTATCATGGCCAACACATGCATAATCGGAAGCTCTACCTGTATACCAAAATTCATTCAAATCAGATAATAATTACATTGTATAAAACACGTAATTATATAAAATTCGGAATCTAAAACTGTTTTCTAGGAACCCCCTGAAGGCCTCCAAATTTCAGGAGAGCCAACTAGATTACAAAATTAGCCTGTATATAAAATATCATTGAAATCGGTTAACAATTACTATATATGCTGTAGATTGTAGAACATATAAAAAAAAAAATTAAAAAATTTAATCTGAAATTTAACATGGACCCCCTAAAGCTACTAACCTCTAATTTAGTCAGCCTATTCATAATCACGAACTCAACCTGTGTACATTGAAATCGGATAATAATTACATGCTGTAGAACAGGGATGGCGAACCTTTTTTTTACTGCGTGCCAATAATTTTTTTTTTTATAAAATGAAAATACATGCGTGCCAATAAAAATTATTTTTATAAAATGAAAATATTTAATAAAGTTAATTAACGGTTCAAATATTTTGAAATCTTCAAATCTCTCAACAAAATTGTCTTGTATGTCACTTAACTTGGCTATAAATATTTATATTTATAAATAATAATATTATATTATAACAATAAAGCCGCCAGAAATATGTGAAAACTCTTAATTTTAGTTTTTAAATATCATATTTATTCATTGAATTTGAATTGAGTTCATAATTTTTTTCAAAATCAAAAATACATTTGGGTTTTTTTTTTTTTTTTTTTTTAAATATATTTTATTTCATTAATATTATTTACATTAATTATAAGTTTATAAAAATATATAAAAAACAACTCAAACTTTCTTCTTTATTTAATTTAATGCCACACAACGGAGTTCTCTAAATTAATTATTATTCATTTAATTTGTTTTTAGCAATTATTTTTTTTATATATATTTTAGCTAAAGGCTTTATATTACATATTTATTATAAATTGAAAATTTTTATAAAAACAATTAAACTCTTTTTTTTTTTTTTTCTTAAACTAGACTTAAAACTAAACTTATGACTAATAAACTTAACCTAGGTTGTTACTAAAAAATAAGCATAATTATACCAATTTATTTAATTAAATTAACCACCAGCAACGCGCTCTATTAGTTTTTTGTTTTATAAATACATTTGGGTTAGTTAGTACATATGTATGTAAAATGAAAGATATACGTGCCAACGAAAATTTATCTGCGTGCCACTCTTGGCACGCGTGCCATAGGTTCGCCATGCCTGCTGTATAACATAAAGCAAATATTCTTCGGAAACGAAGTTGCTCATTTATTAGGTTCCTATGAACGTACTAAACCTACCAACTACAAATTTATGAAGTATCAACTAGATAGCTAAATGAAAGTGTGTATGCAATATCATTGAAATTGGGTGAAAATTACTGTATGATATAGAGCGTTGAACTTATGAAAAGTAATTACGGATTTTTACATGGACCCACTGAACTATCGACTTTTAATTTTACAGGCGCCAAGTACATATGGAAAATAGCATATGTACCAAAATTTATGCTAATTAGATAATAATTACTATATGCTCTAGTCTAGACTAGAGCATACGAAATTTTAATCGGATATTTTACCATGGACCCTCTGAAGTTACAAACCAGTATCTAGGTAGGCTTGTGGACAATCATGATAACAACATACATATGTTTTAAATTTCACCAAATCTGAGACATGAAATTTTTTTTACATTTTTCCGTAGAACAAAAACACATAGGTTCCCACATAAATAGGGAAATCTAACATGGTCCCATTGAAAGTATCGATCTCATCTTGTAAAGGCATCGGATTGAAGTCTGTTAGAGCCTGTGTGCCAAATTTCATTAAAATCTGACGAGCGGTTCTAGGAGATGTTGCTGCGCACATAAAAAGCGCACACATACGCGTCCCCCAACGCTTTTTTTTCCATTTTCGGACCCCGACCTCGGAAACGCTTAGAAAAAAAAATTTGAGCGAACTTTTTTTTTCGACCATCCAACCCATCACCACACTTCATAGTATTTCATACTACTCGTAATATGTTTGATAAAAAAATTTCAATTATCATTATATTCGAGAATCGGACATACCCTTTAAGAAAATAATATGAATTCGCTTTTTACGAACCAAATTCGCAACCGTGCCGTTTTTATTTCGTTTTTAGCGAACTCTTTGTTTATGTAATAAAAAACAAACGCGTAATTTACAACTACTATATAAACAGTTGTGTTTTCAGGTAAATAAAAACTATTAATAAAATTGTAAGAATATTATTAATCCTTAAAATTTAAATAATGATTTGAAGTGAATTGAAAATTATTTTAAATTGTTGTACAAATATAATTAATTATCTTTGTTATACAAAATAAAAATAAAAAAATCACATCTTTAATTTTTTGGTATAAAACTAGTTCGATTCATTACGAAAATGGCGGTACATAACGTAACGCACCAGTTTTGCCGTTTTTAACGATATATATAGGCATAGTACCAATACATACAAACCTCTTCGTTTTTTTTTATACTTTTCTTATTCTAACATTAAAATTTACGGTACATTTACAGTTCGTAAAAGGTGTAACGAAAAAGAAGAATTGTATGAAGAAATGACTTCGTAGTTTTTAAAGGGTCCCTACTATTTTACATCAAACAGCTTAGGCAACTTCAAATTTTTTTGAAAAATTTTGTCACGAGATTTAATTAACCAAAAATTTAAAGATAAAGACTAATATTATTCTTGAAATTTGGTGAAGGTACAGAGTACCTTTTCTCAGGCTTTTAAATAAATTTAGGCATTGAATGGAAAATAAGTGTTTTTTTCACTTGACAAAATATATGTAATGGTAGAAAAGACGCACTCAACCGCAGTATTCGTGCCTGGAAAAGCGAATGCAAATTGAATTATTCTCAACAATGTGAAGAATTATTAAAATATTTAAAAATTTCAACCCATTTCATATTGCTTGGAAGCAGTGCCGGATAGAGCATTCACTGGGACCCTGGGCAAAAGATTCTAAAACCTCCTTTTTTTAAAAAGTAAATCTAAATATACTGATTAAAAAATATTAGTTCCTTTTGATGGCTTGCTATATGAAATTAATAATTAAAGCAAAAATAAATTATATTTACTATTATATTCATAATATTAAATTCATAAAGCAAAAAATTTCCTAACCCGTTAAGCAAATATAAACCAAATCTAAATCAATAATTTAATTTCGAATAAATTTTTTTGATATGGATTTGAAAATCAAAATTTGATGCTAGATCTAGATGGATTAACTGCAAATCCATTGGCATAAAATGTGTTAAATGTGAAATATATAATTTTTTATTAGAAATAATTTTAGTAGAAGTAACTGCCCTGGGTAACTGCCCAAAGTGTCTATATGGGCTTTCCGGCGCTGCTTGGAAGGTCTTTTTCTCTTCATTTTAAAATTATTGCAGCACTGCAATATTTATTTACATAATTAATTTTATGCAACAATTTCCCGTCATTGATATCAATTCCTTTCGTTGTTAAAAAATCAACCGTTGTAACTACATCCTCCCACCACAAAATAATATATACAGAACAACAAATTCAAACAAACCAGCCTAGAACAAATTTGAATTTCCAAATAAAATTTGAAAGTACCCATTCACTCAAAAATTATTTTCAAAGTTCCCAAAATCGCTCAATTGGGTACTTTCACTCGAATATTTTTTGTCCCACTCAAAATCGTCAAAAAAAAATTCATTTAGAAATTCATTGAAATAAAATAAATAAATTTTTGTCATGGTTATCCTGTTATCCTGTAATAATTTTAACTTTCTTTACAGACTTATCATTTCTACTTACATATATTTTTTTATTTTTTTTTATTTTTTTTTTATTTTTTCCGTTTATTATCAAATTTTCCTTCATCCAAGTGGCATTTTTTCTTACCAGCAAAATAATTAATGATTTTTGTAACATTTGTTAGATTCAAGAAACCAATCTTGGAATTCTACTGATTTTGAAGTTTCATTGATACATTTTGTTCTGATTTTGTGCACTATATTTTTTTAAAAAAAATGCAAAAAATATATAATTTTAGGATTTACAATTAAGATTATTTTTTCTGATTCTTATCGAAAAAATTTAATACGGTATGAATAACAATGGAATTTTAGGTAGATGTATAGGAGGTATAGGAATTATCAATATATATTTATTATATATTCTACATAATTACATTTTTTGTAAATTTATTCATGAGCTGTAATAAGAGGTAAAGTTATTCATTAATAAAATAACTACCTAATTTGTTTTGATTATATGTACTTAATAACTAATAACTTAATAAAAAAAAAAGTTATGGATAATAAGGAAACCATGGATGAAATCGATTTCTTGAAATCAATATCAATTAATATTGCGCTGGCATAATATCAATTTTATATATTCCTTAGGTTTATTTAATTTTTAATTGATGTTTATTTTGCTTCGAAATGAATTTCTTTCTTTATTTTTCTATTAAAAAATATAAAAATAAAAAATACAAAAAAAAAAATATATAAAAAAAAAACAAAAAAAAATATTAAAGATATAAAAAAAAAATGGAACCTTCTCCCACTACGTCGTCGTCGTGGTTCTGGGTAACGCTAAACGTGGGTAAAACTATTAAAATTTTAAATTCCGGGATTTTTTGGTGAAATTTCCGGGATTTATTTACTAAATAATTTTTTCGGAATTTTGAAATTCGGGATTTTGAAATTCCGGGATTTTAAATTGTAAAATTTTATATTTTCCGGGATTTTGTAATTTCGGGATTTTGAATTCCGTGATTTTGTATCGTTCCCAAAATATTAATGTGAAAATTAGTTATATTGAAACAATCATCAGAAGGAGGTTTTAATTGACAAATAACTGACTTTTTATTAAAGTTTTTATGGAAAAGAAAATATCGATGGCCTAATGCGAATAGCACGTAACAACATTTTTTACCGTTTTCACTTTCTGATGCAATATTATTCAAAATAGGGTGTCTTATCGCTTACGAACATAAAAATAGTAATATTAATTTTTTCGTACTTTAGAACACCGTGTAACATCATGTCATAATTTTTGCCAACGAATAACGCGTAACATCAGTTAAAGTGTCAGTGTTGTTCGGTTAGCTGGATGTTTTGTGTAGTTTAATATAATAATGGAGAATTCGTTAAAATCTAGGTAAGATCTTAATTTAATTTTTGTATAATTTTAAAATTTAATATTAGTACCTAGTAATAAATATTACAATTTTGCGTATTTTATTGAATTACTATTCCAAATATAAGTTTTTTTTAATCAGCTGATGATACGTGTGATTACAATTTAAGAAAACACATATTGTGAGTTGTAATAACACGTAACTCGCACTTACATTTTACCAATAATTAATTTTTTCATGCCAATTATTCAGCAAAATTATGTCACGCGCTGCAAAAATGTTACAGGCCGCACTTCGAAAACCGGTGATTTTAATGGCTCCAGTAATTGATAATAATATAGTACAACCAAACGACACTAACATGCTAGACTCAATATTATCAATAGCTTCATTTACTGATACCACTGATTTAAATTTAAATGAAGTTACGTCTGTTACTATTATAGATCCTGAAAATAATTATAATATTATACCTAATGATGACGATCCAGATTATATTCCTGATAATAATTCTGATAGTTCTATAAATTATAATAATGACCAAAGAATTTTATCAAGTCATGATAATAATATTGAAAATATTTCAATACCGGAGTTAGATGAAACTCCTAAGAGAAATCACAAGTCGAAACCTGAAAATTGGCCACGGAAATTAACTAAAACAGCACGTGAGCAAGGAAAATCGTATTCAGGTTATCAAAGAAAATATTGTAAAGTCACTCATGATAAATTAAGAGCAGAGCGGAAAATGGGTAACCGTTGTATATCGAAATATTGCATAGTGTCATCGAAAAGGTTCTGTAACCAGTTTACGGAAGACGAAAGAAAATGTATTTTTAAGCAATTTTGGGAAGAGTTATCATGGGACCAACAAAAAAAATTATGTTAACGGACTGGTTACATCACAGCAAACGTCGAGGAAATACGTTGAAAATTCCAGACGTTCAAATTCTTTGCAATATTTTTTACGTATAGGCAATGATAAAAAACAGGTATTTTGTTATTGTTTTGTAAATTTATAAAATAAATTATTTAATAAAGTATTCTTAAATTAAATATAGGTTTGCAAATTATTTTTTCTATCAACATTGGGATTGAAAGAATGGATGGTAAAAAATTGGACGTCAATTAGTCAAAATGGTATAATTCCAACGAAAACAATTGCTAATTCTATGCGCCTACAAAATCGTACCATATCTGAAAACACCATAATCAATACTGAAAGAAAATCCTTTCTAACCAATTTTTTAAATAATTTACAAAAGATGCCTTCACATTACTGCCGCAAGGATACGAAAAAAACAATATTTAGAACCAAATTTTACTTCAAAAGCGCAATTGTATAAATATTATTGCAGCTATTGTATAGAAAACGGGCAAATAAAACCCTTAAGTGATTGTTTCTTCAGTACAATACTAAAAGAATTAAATATTGATATTTATCAACCTAAAAAGGATAGGTGTGACGTATGTGAAGGATTTAATACCAAAAATATCGATGAAGAAACATATATTATTCACGTCCAAAGGAAAGATCGTGCAAGAGAGGAAAAAAATTCAGATAAAATTAAATCTTTATCAGGAAAAATTCATGCATTTGTCATGGATGTTCAAGCCGTTAAATTAGCACCCGTTAATAATTCCAGCGCTTTATATTTCAAAACGAAATTGAAAGTGCACAATTTTAGTATTTTTAATTTAAATAATAATCAATGCACCAACTATTGGTGGCATGAGGGTGAAGCAGATGTTTCGGCTTCAATGTTTACAACATGTATTATTAAACACATTACAAAATACTGTCAGGATCAATTGCCCATCGTATTTTGGTCAGATGGATGTTGTTACCAAAACCGTAATAAGGTTCTATCAAATGCGTTGTTAAATTATTCCATTCATTTCAACAAAATAATTCAACAAAAATATTTAGAAAAGGGACACACGCAAATGGAAGTTGATAGTATTCACGCTTTAATAGAAAAAAAATTAAAGAATAAAATAATAAATTTGCCATCTGAATATGTTCTAATAACAAAAGAAGCACGGCAAAAGTCCCCTTTAGATGCAGAATATTTAACACACACAGTCTTCCTTAATTATGATGATCCTTCATTATTCCGGTACAACAGTATACGTCCTGGTAGATCAGTAAATAATCCAACTGTTTGTAATTTAAAAATTTTGCAATATAGCCCTGATGGCACAATAATGTGCAAAACTGATTTTGAAAGTGAGCTGAAAGATCTCCCTATTAGAGCTAAGAAACCAGTTTGTTCTTATGAAAACATTAAACGTTTTTATAGCGATCCACCAAAAATATCGGCTCGCAAATATAAGGATCTGGAGGATCTTAAATGTGTCATAACAAAAGATGCACATATATTTTATGATAATCTTAAATATCAATAAATAATAAATTAATAAAAAACTATAATTTATTATTGTGTTAATACAACATTAGAATATTATAATAACTAATGTTACAGAATAACAGTAGGACTGTTGACTATTTTTATTTTGTTAATACTTCTAGTTTTGTTAATAACAGTAGAACTGTTTTAGATTTTAATTTTGTTAATAACAGTAGGACTGTTCACTTAATATTTGTTTTATATTTTAGTTTTTTTATGATTACTATACAAATGTTTATTTTTATTTTATAAAACAGAAGAACTGATAATTTTTAATTTATTTTGTAAATGATTAATAAAATCTTATACAAAACAAATAATCTTTTTATTTCATTATTTTGTATTAAATAACTATTGCAATAACAAGTAACATCAAAGTTAAAAGGCAAATCTGACATGCTAACAACACGTATCAAACTTAATGCGATAAATTAGCTTAAATTGCATTTTTTATTATAAACAGTATTTGATAAATAATAAAAAGAAAAATATAGTTTAAAAAGAAGTACTACTACAAAGCAATTTACTGAAATATAAAGTATATAGCTCCTCCTGAAAAAGTATGATTTTGCTGTTACGTGTTATTCACATTAGGCCATCGATATACGGAATCTAGTTTCAATTAACCAAATGAAAAATTAAATTGCATTGCAACGTAGATTTTTTTGGGTATAACAAAAACTATTTGTTTGCTTTGTGCCTTTGTGTGTATTTTTTTACGATTTTGAGTGGGACAAAAAATATTCGAGTGAAAGTACCCAATTGAGCGATTTTGGGAACTTTGAAAATAATTTTTGAGTGAATGGGTACTTTCAAATTTTATTTGGAAATTCAAATTTGTTCTAGGCTGGTTTGTTTGAATTTGTTGTTCTGTATATATTATTTTGTGCTCCCACTTAATGACCGAGTTTTCTAAAAGAGTTCATTGAAATGTCTTTAATTCTTCTAAAGGAGCTGTCCATTCTTCAAAATATTTACATATAACAGCAAATATAAAATGTATTTATTTCTTTCATAAAGCGTACACCAAATCCTGGACTACTTTCTTCTACATCTGAAATTAATTGTATCAATATTAAAGGTACATAAGAGGTGTCTATAGTCATCGTTTCATTATTTGTTTTATTTGCAAATTAATTTTATGAATTTCCATAACAGAAATATTTTGTTTTTCTATTTTTAAAATAAAGTGAAATATATTTTTGACTTTTCAACACATTCAAAAAACTTTCGTAAAATTTTCGGTATTCAAAAAATATGATTGTAGCGGAAAAATATTTTTTCTATTGCTGGTGTCAAAGCCAACCATTTTGTTTTTGAATAGCCCAGTAACTATTCAAAATTCTGTTTCATTTAAATTACAAAATTACTTTAAAATTTCCATATAGTAATTACTAAAATACAAGTAAATTTGTGGAGTGATTATTTCTGGGCTAACTGAAAGTTCTTGACTAGCCTAGCAGTATTAATTGCATTTGATATAATATGGGCATTACAACCTATTGCAAATACAATATATATACACCACGAAGTAATGATAATAAGACCAAAATAAAAATAAAAAATTCTTATTACTATATTATTGCCAATTGTAAATATACTTGGTACATTTATTAATCTCACTAATAAGTATTTATTTAAATTACAGTATTTATATTTAAGTTTAGGATTATGTATAAAATCAAAAAAAAAAAAAAATTTAAAGCGAATAAAAGATAAGACCAAATTTAATATGAATAATAAAATTAAAAAATGTAATCCGATTAATAAACTTTAAATAAAAATTAATAAGTAGTATGGGCTTCTTGATTTAGTAAAAACTTGTTGAAGTCGACGAGGCATTGAGTTTATTACGTCTACCATAATATTTATTTCCATTGCCCCCCATTTATGATTATTCGCATTCCTGAGATTTTGATATTCTCAAACTGTCTCCTATTTTTAAAAACACGCTTCGACAGTATTGCCCATACATTTTAGATAGGGTTCACATCGGGGCTACAAGCGGACCAATCCAAAACAGGCACATTACAACCCAGCAAGAACTTTTTCGTAGAGTTCGATGAATGTACGGCAGCGTTGTCAGGCTGAAAAATCTAACTGCCTTCTTCTACTAAATCATCAACAAAATTTAAAATAACTTCGTCCAGAAGTTCTATACTCTTATTACTATTCATTTTCGTGGAAATAAAACAATTTCGAGATTTTCCCGTATAGCAGACCAAGAGAGCCATCGCCAAAATTTCGCGCCATTCGTTGCTTCTTTTTTTTTTCGTTTATCGCGCATCTGTGAGCCGTGTGGGTGTGGTTAGTTTTGGTTTTCTGCCACAATTTTTCTTTCCGTAATTTTCTTTCAAATTTATAAAAGTGCACTACGGCTATTTTGTTCCTATTCAAACGAGAAGCAATTTCTCTGGTATTCAATCCACTTTCTCGGTATGACAATATTTTTCCTTTCTCCTCTTTGGTTAATTGCTTTCCACGACCCATATTTTTAAGTAATTAAATTGTTTAATTTTTGATTTAAATAAAATTATTTACTATTTTACCCTTTTCAATAACGAAACACTACAAACGAAATGTATTTGAAACATAAAACACTTTAAAAAATAATAGACAATACGTGTGGTCTTATCAATACTTCGCACTCCAATACGCTAAATATCGTTGCGCAAAGCAAAAGAAACAAATAAAATTGAAACAGGTCCCGTTATAATTAGAGTTAGGTTCGTTTGTTGTATATTTGTGAATAACAATGCAATTTCTTTATACGCACAAAAAAAAAATTAATTTTTGTTGGTCTTATCATTACTTCGTGTAGTGTATGTTTACATAAATATTTTTTAATCCACATCTTTTTAGACCACCAAAATTTATGTTGTTGTTGTCAGTTTAGTCAGACACTAAAAATTTTCCTAGTAAACTCGTATTTTTCGAGAATATGTATTAAATAATTTGCAATTGAACTCCTTTTTCAGTATGAAAATATTGCACTAAAGTTGGATATAATTTAACTGTTTTGTGATTCGAAGCATCTGAAAGAAAACACAAATGTGCTGTACCATCTAATCTGCAACAGCGTATGGATACAAAATATTTTTAACGATTGCCATATTTTTGGTCCTTGTGCATGAGAATTTAGTATTATAATTTATTTTCAGTAGCTTAGAAGTACAGTCCATGTATCTAAATGAATGGTAGTGCAATACAGTGTGATGAGAAAATAAGAATTCTGCCAATGACAAGTTTTTTTCTGTTTCACTGAAAACATTTCTCCTGAAGAAATTTGTTATTTGTTACCTTGTCTGAAGAGGCAAGAACTGATAATTTTTATTGAGATTGCTTGAAACATTATGTTGATCGTTGATTGTATTTCCCTTATTACCAATGGAGAATTGGACATTACATATAGTGTATCTTATTTTCGCTTCATCTTCAAAACCACCACTTAAAATATGTGGGTGTTGTTTTCTACCTAATTTATTAAATATGGTTTGCCTTCTTTTCGTGTTATGATCGCTCATGCTGGGGTTAAAACACCTACATTTATTTAAAAAAAAAAAAAAAATGAATTAAAATATTAAAACCTTACATTTGGAAAAAGTCGTTTTCATTTCATATTTAAAATGTATATGTCAGTGGCAAAAAAATTAGAAATTTCAATAAATAAACTAGCTGGTGGTGGTTCATAAATACTAACCTGGGTGTAGTCGGAATACTACCATTATTATAATTATTAAGGAGTTCCAGCGTGTTCGACAGTCTAACAATAGTTTCTCTTTTTTTCCATGTTGTTGCTCAACAACATGTTTTTCTAAAATACTGTTTCTTACTGATGACTTTTTAAAAAATTTACAAATTCTTCTTGTTTCATTGACTATATTGCTTATATCTACTGATAATTCAAATATTTCTTCTTCATAATTATTATTTACATCACTAGACAAATAATTGGTTTAACATTACTTCCTTTTTTTATTAATTTTTGTTTTAAATCTGCATGTTTTTCCTCACAGAACTTCATAATACATTGTCTAATAGTAACTTCAGATTTTGGCGTATCATAATTTTTTGGATAAGATGAAACTTCGAATAACTTCAGAATGTGTTATTGCTTATTTCTAGAAGCTCGTTTTACAAATTTTAAAATATTTACATCATCATGTTTTGGACGCTTAGAATAATGAGCTGACACGAAATCATCAGATTCGATCGAAATTGAAGCTTCATGTTCTGGGCATTTATCAATTGATATTTTAATTTCATGCCTGCTGCGTAAATGATTAATCATTGCTGTGGAAATCATCAGATTCGATCGAAATTGAGGCTTCATGTTCTGGGCATTTATCAATTGATATTTCAATTTCATGCCTGCTGCGTAAATGATTAATCATTGCTGTGAAAGTATCCTCCATTTGTTTGTATTAAACTTCCACATTTATTACATTTAGCTGTAGTTTGGCCAGAAATTTTTGTGAAATAATCCCAAGTCTTTGATCTATTTGGCATTCTATGTAAAAAATGGGTATTATATAGTATAAAAAACATAACAAATGTATAGTTCATCATAATATTAAAAGGAAAAACTAACGTGTAGAAAATATATTGTAGATATAGTTATAGTATTAGTAATAGTTAGTAGAATCAATAATTTATTAAGAAAATAACGATAAAAATGTGGAAAATCAATAAAACTCTCGATGAAAAATCAATATTTGTATGATGCAAAATCTTTGTGTAATAATAATAATAATATAGTCACTTTCTACGGTATCAATCAGCTGTTACATGTAGAAACTACAAACTAAAACTACCCCACAGAGAAAAAATTGCAGCTAGATTGTGAAATTTGACTCAAAAGAAAGTTTTTTCCTATTTAAATCCAGATTGCGCTGATCATTTTTATAATTTTTTTAACTTTAATTATAAAATGTGTGCAATAATGTTTATCGGGTAATTATGTAAAATACCCGGGTATCGGTTACTCGAAAATTTATTTATTACTCGAAATACCCGGGTACTCGATACTCGCGATTGTATTCCCTAGTAACGAATTCGCATCTTATTTTAAAATCGTGTTATACTGAAAAATATATTGTGGGGTAAATGGAATTTTTTCCCGTGTCTCCATTAGTAGTAAACCGTAAACCGAAACCGTTTAAAGCAAGGGTTAGGAGGTGTATACTGTATAGTGCCTTCTATTCGCAATATGTAATTGATTTTTTATTAAAATATATTACTAAAAATATTACTAATTATTTTATATGTGAAAATATTATATGTAAAAACAAATTAAGTTTGGTGATAGCTGATAGCTTTTGTATTTATGAAACTCAATATTAATTTATAGAATTTTTGCTGTCAATTTTCAATTACAATTTTTACACTTTTTTTGATTAATAAATTTTTTGCCAATATTTTCTAAAATTCAAGAACATAAAAATTTATAAATGTTTGAATTTTAGTTTTAAATTATGCACTTAGGGAAAATTTTATTATTTTATTAATGTGAAGCACCTTTCTAACATGGTACGATAATATAAACTTTTAAGTGGATTATAAATTTTACGAGTATATAAGAGTCTAAAAATTACATTGGAACATTTCATTTTCCTATTATAAATTAATTAATGTCTATGTACAGTACACCAACATAATACTGATGACACACTGGGATTTATAATAATTGTTCCAAAATACTTAAGAAAATTATAAAATTTACAATTAAAAATTTATTTATTCAAAAAATTGGAAAAGGAAATTTAAATGAAGTGACTAACGATATGAAAACATTTTTTTTTTGTACGTTAAAATCATTCAAATTCAATGCACGTATATTTTGTTACAAAGCACTGATTTTAACATTTTAGTTAGTATATTATTAACTGAAACATATTGAACATTATATGCATATATCTATTTACTCTGTTTTAATATAATTTTTTTGAGTATATATGCAGAAAAATCCTTTTGAAAATTGAACTTGCATTTAACATTTTTCGTATATACATATTTTTATCTTATTTGCTTACCATTGTGGAAATATCTAATTAAAATTCAGGACATATAACTATCAGAATATGTGAAAATATGAAAATCTATAACAAAAAAAACTTGATGATGTGATGATGATTACTATTTGACGATGTGTGACGAAGTTATTGGCTGATTTATTAACTATATATTGATACATGATTGAATCAATATAAAATTGGATTTCCTATAATAAATTCAATTAAAACTTTGGTTTTAATATAATTTTATTCCTTTTTTAATTGAAATAATATTCAAAAAAATCTGACAAAAAAAATTTAAAATTAAATTTTTGATTGGTATAATTTTATTGATTTATAGAGATTTCAACTTTTATTATAAGTTATTTAATATTTATGGAAAGTGTGTAAATTACAAAGTGCAATATTTTAGGATAGTTAATTGAATTATTATATAGTTTCTTTATTTATTATATTAATAAATCAAAAAAATATTTGTAATATAAACAAATTTTGCTGTTTAACTTTAAATTCATACATTTTTGGTAACGTCATAGATTAGGTTTTGTTGCCACTTTTTCACAACTGATGTAAACTTACTGGGAAGTGTCCTACAAATTACAATTACAATCATAACCCAAGAAAGCTCGTGCATATGAAACTTCAGAAATAGTTTGACTTAGTCAATATTTATTCATAATTTTAACTAAAAAAAATTTTTTTTTTTTTTTTGACATGTTACAGAATATAAATTAGTCTTATCATTAGTTTTATCAGTCTTTATATTAAACAACCGGTTAAGTTTAATTTTATCTTACTTTTGACATAAAAGCATTTCAAAGGTCACTTTATGCAGAGCTAATAAAACTTTTCCACAGATTATTTTTCTGTTATCACATAGTTTACAGATATTTTTCTTAAGAAAACAAACATATACAAATGGTGTAATTTTCAACATCAGGTAAACGGGTGATAAAATGAAAATGTAAAAAAAAAATATAATAAATTACCAAAATCTGACACGTAATATTAATATCAATCAAAGAACTTAATCTTAAAGAAAAATGTTTTTTAAGATGAAATAATTTATCTGGATTTTAAATAACCACACATGTGTTTTTATCATTTTTTACGTATAGTACAATAATATAAATTTATAAAAAACAGAGTGATTAATTGGTATTTGAGACAAATTTTTATTTTAGGTAAATAATTTCAATAATTTATTTTGAATTTTATTGGATTCCTTCCGATGTAAAATTTTTATTTACATACATTCAATGTAAAATTTTCTATACAAATAATATGTATATAACTGGATGATGGGCTAGAATACATATCCTAGATTTAGATGATAAAAAATTGATTTAATCTTTTATGAAAGCTTTGTTATATGTTTTTTTTAATTTTAGTTTAATAATTTTAATATTAATCAATTTCCACAGTTATTATAAATGAATAAAAATATTTGTTCATTTGGCTTGGTTACAGTGTTATTCATCACAATATTATATGTGAATTGTGAATGACTTTATGTTAATTAGTCAAAAGATTGACGAATTACGTATTTTTCTAATGTCTGATTTGAATTATTAAAAATTTCGTTGAATTATTTAAGCATTTTTATTATTGGCTAACAATCATTTATCAAGTTAGTTTCTTAATTATTTATATTCAATATTTATTATGATAAATATGTTATTTTAATTCATTCAAAATTAAATTTATTATTGTTTATGTAAATAAGGAAACTGCGTATAATTCATTAGTTGTTTTTATATTTACTTTTCCAAAAATTTAAAGCTCAAACCAGATTTTTATAGAAATTTACAAAATTTTATTATTTTATTTGAAACATAACAATATTAAATACAATTTTAATACTTTATATAAAAATTAAGATATTAAGTTTTTAATCTTCACAAATTATTTGCAATTTTTATATGTTTTTTTTTTTACCAATGAAACAAAGGAGATTTTAAAAAGTTTTATTAAAACATATTCCATGTAAA
Source organism: Rhamphomyia laevipes (assembly GCA_963920725.1). Classification (NCBI taxonomy): domain Eukaryota; kingdom Metazoa; phylum Arthropoda; class Insecta; order Diptera; family Empididae; genus Rhamphomyia; species Rhamphomyia laevipes. Next base: position 35,181,315 of record OY987257.1, read on the forward strand.
AGTCAAATATAGGTCTTAAAGGGTAATCCTTTTTGATGTTATTCAATTACAATTAAAGTAAATATATATGTATGTATGTATTTATAATATTTATATATTTCTAAAACATACAAAATTTGTAAAATCTTCTATAAATGTACAAATGTACTTTAGCATTTTATGGATATTACATTTTGCCAATGAAAAATATACAAGGTAACAAGGATATAATAGTCTTTTAGGATATTCATAACATAAGACATTATAAAAAACTTTGAATATGTAATCAAATATTTACATTTCTTCATTTAGAATAAACAACAATTTATATAATGTTTAATAGTTTTTTTTAATATGGCAGAAATCTATTAAAATTCCATTAAATGAATTATTTCACACACTTTTAGAGCGTTTGCAATAAGATAGTTAATTATATAGTCTAAATTAGTAGTTTTAATATAACTTATAAAGATTTTCAGAATTTTGATTTTTAAACCATACGAACAAAAGTGTGAGGTCTATGGATCAATGTATGTATAATATTCATAAATCATATTCAGAGTACTATACGTCTGATGCTGTATATTACTAATTTTAGAAACTTTCGATTTAAATTTCAACTTTCTTTCTCTGAAATATAGGTAAGTACAAGGTAATTATATATGTATGTACCTGTTCTCACAAATCGACACAGTTAAAAAATGACAAGAAGGAATAATGGAAACATTATAATTCGGTACAGACAAAACTATATAAAAGTTATATTTTTGATATATAACAGCAGTACAGGACCCTGAGTATTTTATACTTATTATTTAAATTCTTGGTTTTCTGGTCTGATTGAGTATATTGCTTTATATTATGGAAATGTGTAGATGCTCCAAACTGGTCTCTAGAAAACTAACGAAATACAGAATATCTTGTTTTATTAATGAATATACCAGGGTGGGCTAATGAATACATACATATACAGATAGATTACCAAATAAATGGTGATAATTTGTCATTAAACTAAGTTATTAAATACAAACTATAAGAATATGTAAAATAATACCATAACATAATAAATATCTAGTTATTTCCTTAACAAGGTAATACAATTTTGTAATTTAAATTTAATGGAAATATTTCCTACACTAATTGCTTTATATTGAGTATGCAAATTGAGTATAAAATAATTTATATTAATGAAATTGATTTTATGATTATTTACCACATGTTGATTTTATAACACATTGTCAATATTATTGTGTATATTTTAGAAAGGCGAAAATTTAGAATATATTTAGAAACCAACAAATTTCTGTTTTTCATATTAGTATCAATTTTTAATACGTATATAGTGCCACTTGCCACAGTTCTGTATCACATTGAAGACATTACATCTACTTGATTGATTATGATGAAAATAGCAATTATTACATGCATTGTAATCTTAAATATCAATTTACTTTGTACACTTATAAATTTTATGTGATTAATTTGCGTTTTTTCAACCCGGTGTGCACTTTTCATTTAGTTCGCCTTCTATACGCTATTCTTTGTATACTCTCAACAGAAAAAGTGCTACTTTAGTCGTCAACAAAACCTGGGTTAAATCAATAAAATGTATGTAATGTCAACAAAATAGCTTAAAATATATAAAAAGTTCTATTTCAAATATTCTAGCTATATAATATAGTAATACTTTAACCCCCATATAGCACTAAGTCCAAAAATTATTATTTAGTTTCGAATTATATTACATGTCCCTAATTTTTCATATTAATAAATCATACACAATACATTTATTAAATTAATTTATTTCAAATAAAATTGCATTAGTTCAATTCACTAGTTTGTATTAAAAGCTAAAAAAATATATTAACATTAGAGATATTCATAGTCTGAGTCTGTGCGGTTGATACAAAAATTATATTAAATACTGTTCTAAAGTAAATATAACCAAACATATTTATTTTCCTAATTTTCTAGAAAGGCGTACAATGCGTTCTATTTCGAGGAATTAAAAAGTTATTGTACCAATAAAAAAACTTAAAATTGTTATGAAACAAAAATATTTTTTATATAAATATTAAACTTGGATTGGATCTTCCATATGTTTTTTTTTTGTAACATAGCTAGAGATTTCTAAATTTTTCTTTTTTGATTCGTTATCCATAAATTTATAAGATATAATTTTCAATTCTTGATCGCCATCCGCTGACTACCATTAAAGTTTGGTAAAGTAATTCGCGTAATGGTGGGTGTGCACTAGTTGCACTTCTTTCGCTTATAGTCGGAGGTGTTGTTACAATTCCTGTTGATTCTGATAATAATCCATTAATTAAATCTCCAAGACATTTCGTATATTGTTTTTCTAGTGATGAATACTCTTTGTCAACAAAGTATTTGTTCATAGAATCTACCTGGGCTTCTTCTAATATTTCTCCCAATGTGGTGTCAATTTCATCGTATTGTATCCACTGATTTTTTAATTTCGTACTTTGTACTTCATAAAATTCTTTATTTCGTTCACTGACAGGCGTTGTTTCTATGTTACTAATACAACCCTTAATTTTTTTACCCAAAACGTTTTGTTTTACTAATAATAATTGGCGATTCAAAGGAGCTACCAACAATAAATAACCTGGTTTAAAATACAATAATTGATTGAGTTTTACAAGATCCGGTTCGAAGGACCATAAAATGTGCGCTGAGCGTGCAAGGATTAATAGTATCCTTTGACTTTGATTGTTCAATTATATTGTCTATAGAAAATCTCTTGACAATATGGCTGAAAAGTGCTAATTTGTGTGACGAAAATTTCCTTGACAATTACCTATAAAATATTTCGTGTAGAGAAAATATCTTTTTATAGTAATAACCCTTTCGTTATCAGCATACCCCAATAACCTGTACCAAATGAAAGAATGTATCTTGTCACTTTCAATAAATTTTTTATTTAAATTAAAAACCAGAAATGTTTAGTAATATTTAATTATATTCTTTTATTGTTTTATGTAATTTTTTGTATTTCAATTAGTATACTATATTTAATTTTTGTAAATTTAATTTATGAATATTTTTATTATTTGTGAATTTATTAACTAATATATGTATTCAATATTCTCTCAATTTTTTTTTAAATATATTTAATGTTTGATTTTAATTTATTGATAATTTTAATAGTTGATTTAAATCTCTAAATATATATAATGTTTATAAATATAATTTATTAATATTTTAAATATTGATGATTTTATTTTAATATTCGTTGATTTTAATTTGTACAGCTATTTAATATTGCAAATTTAATTGTTATTAATAATTTACCAATTCATGGAATTTAAGTTAGAAATTATGGTTTTTCTTCTAACCAATATAATTTCTTTTAATTTCAGCTAAAAAAAATCACGATTCACCAATTATTAAATTTATTTAATTTTCATGCACGTTTAACGTTACTATATTTCAAATTTTAAGAAAATGAACCACGGATTAAATTTTAAAAAGATTATAATTATTTTTTTGAAAGCGGCAATTGTGTTATACCAAATTTTATACACGTGATTGATTCTTACACACGTGAATTAATTCTAATCGTATATGAATTTTTTTTAATCATTTATATATTGATAAGTTTTTTATAATTAAACGATTTTCTTGTTTGAATCTTTATGGCCGAGTTTAATTAACAAATTGAATTTTTTAAATTATAGAAACTAAAATACGTATGGTTTATAACAATTTAACTTTTCCCGTTTTGAATAACTGTTCTTAATTGTAAATAAAATAACGGGTTTTAATCGTATATGTAGTTTAATGAAAAAAATTATTGAATTTTATTTTAAAAAAAAATATGTACTTATCCCGATATTATTTAAGTTAATTTTATCTTTCTTTAATGGTGTTGATATTTATTAAACATATTGTATAGGAACAAGGCATAAATTTTCCACAAATAAAATAAACTATATTTCTTTTGTGTATGTATAAATGTCGATATCCACACAATACAATCACTATAATAAATATCAAGAAACACGTTGTAGTACTTACTACTTAACCTTTTTTGCTGAGTAACTCTTATGTCTGATCGCTGCCAAATGCCACAGCACAGAAGAATGATTTTATGAGAAATGACAAATGAATTCTTTTAATGCTTGCTTTGCTTACTATTTTATATTTCAGAGAACTTAAAACATGCGCCAATAAGCCCTTATGGCAAATCTATTTGCGCTAATACTTCATTAAAGTACCCTATCGGAATTATACGAAACCTTTTCGTACAATCTAGATTCCACAGGATCGCGTTACTTATGTTTGGAGACTTGAAATTTATAAAATTACGTTTTTTTTTATAATTTAAAGTTTATTTTATAATTTAAATTAATGTTCTTTTGTTAATTTAAATCAATTTAAATTAATTATATTTTATTACATTCTGCCTGAACATTCTCTAAAACAAATATTGTTACTAAAATAAAAATTTGAATAATGGTAGCCACGTATGATTAAGAAACTATATTCCAAATTCTTATTACCTCAATGGTTTTGAAGTTATAGCATTTATTATTACTTTCCTTTTATTGAATTTACAATTCATGTTTTCCTCACCTGGGCATAGCTCCTAAACGGCTTCACCGATTTAACTCAAATTTGAAACTTAAGCTCCAGCGTTTACCCATTCGATGCCACATAATTTTCACTTAGAACTTTCCCACATGACCATCCAACGCCGAACTGTGGAGGGGGTCTACCAACATACAAAAACATTAAAAAGCCATTTATTTCGAAAAAGAATCCACGGGCAATGTTAGAATTTGCAAAGACGCATATAAACTGGACTGTTACCAAATGGAGAACAATGCTTTTTTCTGATGAATCAAGGTTCCGACGGATTGAGATTAGTGCGCATACCAAAAGGAGACTGCTTTGAAAGGCCAAAGGCACCATAAAGCATGGGGAGGTAACGTAATGGTCTGGGAATATTTTTCTGGCTATGGAATCGGGCCAATTCATAAAATTAGTGGCATAATGGACAGTTTATAAGACCTCTTGTAAATATGATTGATTCTGATAAATTCTATTAATTCTCATAAGGTCTCTTTACATACTATTAATTCTGATCAGATTTGCTACCATTAATTTTGATCAGTTATACTTCCCATTATAAGGGGTCTACTTCCATTTTACTATACTTTACCTCTAATCTAGTACATTTGCAGTTAACCCTATTACAATTGACCATACTACAATTGACCATTACTGAAACTTTAGATAGAAGAAAGTAAGATTATATAATTTTAGTATTCTTATTTATTAGTTTTTAGTCGCATATTACTATTTATAAAGGAAAGTATTTTTAAAAAATGTTTATTTCTAATGTTTATAGAAATAATGCATTATTACAATATTTAATTATATAGCTACATCTGGAATAAAGTAATTCTAACAACAAAAAATAAATAAAAAGTTGCATTTCAATTTAAACTGGTAGTAGATAGAATTTACAAATAGGAATATGTATAAACAAACATATGTCAAATTAATGGATTATGTTAAATTTTTGCTTCTTAAATACTTTTAATGTTCATTATCTAAGAAACAATGGCAAATAGAAAAAATGGTCCAGAGATTCTCAAGAGTGCATCCCGAATAAACACATTACAAAATAAATTTTAAAATTCACGTTTGGAACAAGGATAAGTAAATTTGCATAAGCAAAAAAAAATCCAGTTTTAAATAATCAAAATTCAAGTAAATATCACAGACAAAATTAATCATAAAACAGATTAGATATGATTTTCCATTTCCAGGAGATTGAATTGAAATTGAAAGGATGTACGAAATGCATTAAAAAATAATCAAAACTGAATGAATGTATTTTCTTAGCGAATAATTTTCAAAAGAATAATTTCAACTGCACAAATTTTCAAACTTAAATAAATTTATTTCCTTAAATTTTTGAATTAGAGAATTTTTAAACAATGTTAAAACTAGTCACAAAATATAAACTAAGAAATAAATGATAAAAGTTATTTTGGTAACAACTTTTAGGTAATTTGGAAATTACTTTCGAAGATAAACTGAATAATTTTTCTTTCGTCTTTGTGATGTATAAAATATGGAAATATTTTTTGTTTATAATTAAATAAATATAAATAAATAATTAAATTATTATAATAAATTAGTTATTTCCAATACAGTCGAAGAAAAATTTCATTCAATGATGTTATAACAACGAAAGCGCTATAGTAAATATTGTATTATATATATTTATAATTTTTCCGCTCTGCCGAACGAACTTATCCGCATAATGAATTGTATTAATTTACAAATTCATTAATAGACTGATTGATGTTATTTTATTTGTAAATAATTTCTTAGCTAGTTATTTAATAAGACTTAGTTATATTTAAACTCATCATCAATTAAATTATGTTTCAGTTCACACTATATTAGATTTTTGAGAATAAATCAGAAATTAATAGTAAACAATACAAAATAATGATCTGATTTTCAGAATGCCAAACTGTATACTTATTTTCTTTTATTCAAATACTTTATCTTACATTGTCTAATATTTATAATTTACCACAGAATCATCTACATTTTCTTTATTTAAATCATTTTATTTAGCCGTATATTATGTTATATTCATGTTTATGACATTTTTTAAATTTATTATGCCATTTCGTCAAAATTTTTGGTTTGCACAAGCTTCAGAATTATTAAGAACCGCAAAAATGTTCTATGCAACAAAATAATTTGAAATATTTTACTATTATTAGAGATATGATATAAAAATAGTTTTGGTATAGTTAAAATATTTGTTTAATTGCATGTCAAAAAAATTGCTGTTATCTAGAACTTTTGAACATATTACATTTCAGTAAAAATAAAATCATTTCTATAGTTATAATAAATTAATCTAAATATTTATAATTCCATGAGGTGTTTAAATAACAACAGGAAGTTTACATTTAAAATTCACCTGCAGGAAATATTTTTGTGGTATCATATCAAAATTTCTTGACCATACTATGTTAGAAAACGAAGCTATAGTTTTGGTATGTATGTATATATATTTTAAAATTCAGAAAATATGTCACAAACATTCTTCTATATCTTTTAATTCAAAGATTATTGACGCAGTGCCTGAAATAATAAAAATGATTCATTATATGTATTTTTCTGAATCATATAATTTTATTAATTTCTGATTTAATAATTAACAATATTTCAATTTATATTTATGTATACTTCAAAAAAATAAATTCAGATTTTTTTGGTTTATGAAATTGTTTGGATCATATTTAATATTACAGATTATAATCAAAGGATAAAAATTGTTTTCAGTCATTTCCAGCTTATTAAAATATTTAAATATGCCAAAATTAATTGAAAATAAATATTTAATTAAAAGGAATTTTTATTGTCATTTTTATTATTAGTGGAAATTGGTATAGTTAAATTTAAAATTATATAATCAAAATGTGTTAATACTTTTATTTTGCAAAACCGATTAAATATAATTAATAATAATAATTAATTTTGGATTTAAAATCGAGTACATATAAGGAAATAATAAAATGTTATTCAATTTAATTGCATTTGAATATGAAAAATAATAGACTGTATTACTTAATTGATAAAGATTACTGATGAAACTAAAATTATGTATATGTACGGTCAACTAAGAAGGACGTATAGAAAATCATCCTTTTGAGATAAAATGTTAGTTATAAAAAGCAATAATTTTAAAATTGTGGTATATTTATATTTAATTAATTATATTATGGCAATATTATAATAACGAGACGTGTTATCGAGGTACTATATAGATAATTCTTTTATCTTATATAATATATATATTCTAAATACATATATGTACTTGTAACTTTTTATAAAATGTTTTGTCATAAATATTTACATATATTTTCAGTATTTTTTTCCAGCATATAATCCGATGCAGCATTTTTTATGTGCATACAAAATTTGGCGGCCTTTTTTGTGCTAATAAAATTTAGAATCACAGGTGGTAGCCCTATAAACGTGAGATATTGTTTATTATCTGTCGAATTCAAATGCGTTACGACTATCAGTGTAAAACGAAACTACTTACATTAGTACACCAAGGCTTTGCTTTGCATCGCTATTCGGTTCGACACGTAGAGACGCAACCTGAATTTCGCTGGTTAGCTAACAATTTAAAATATATTAGACAGAGAAAGTAATTTCAATACATTTATTCAAAAATAATAGAATCCATTAAATTCCATTAAATTAATAATAATTGAAAAACATAAAAAAATCATTACATTAAACAAAAAATTTAAACAACTAATAAAAATCGTGGTCAGACTTGAAGAAAATGATTCGACACAAGAACGAATAAAAGACGCATATATATAATAGAAGCTAAGCGAGGCCTTGGTGTATTGCTAAAGACAAAATTTACAAACTGTAACAATTTATGAATTTGACGTTTTGAACATATTCAATATACATACAACATACATATTAAAAAATAAAAAGAGAAGACATGATTACGATAAAAAAAATTTAATACTTATATTTATAGCATTTACAGGTCAATTTAGTCTTTTTACATTTCAAAATAGTCTTTTTATTTTTCAACAGGCCAGTGGGCCTAATAGGCTCAAGTGCGCGAGGTACTTTGATTTCGTCACCCCCTTGTAAACCAACCAACCAAGTAAATAAGGAAAAATAAAAAGACATAACATAACCTGCAAATTAAATATAGTACCGATTCTAAAATAAAAAGACTATTTTGAAATGTAAAAAGACTAAATTGACCTGTAAATGCTATATATTAATTAGTCGTTGTAGGAAAAATAAATTAAATTTTTTATTTAAACTACGTCTGCCCTCGAATAACACGGCACTTGAATTACATTAAGTTTCGAATAACACGGTAAAAAATTGCGACAACCCTGCAATAACACTTTGTGATAACCCTTGATTAACACTGTAATTTTTTTTGTTAAATTCCCAAACAACATAGATAACAAGGCAATATTTAGCAATATTTAATTCTATTGATGAATTTTTTTCATTTTATTTCAGTTACTTTTATTTAATATAGCGCAATCAATAAGAATAAGAAAATTACTAAAAATAATATTATTTCTAATTTATTTTTTATTCCTAAATATTATATCATTTTAGTTAATTGAACTGCATATTTGAAGTTTAGGTAAGAGTGTATTAAAAATTTAAATTTACTTATTATCGTATTACGTGAATAATTATCGTGTTTTGCCCATAGAAATGAATTTACAGAAAAGATTACCTTTTAAGAGGAACTCGATTAACCTGCAGAAAAAAATATTAATTTTAGAGCAGATAAACGGAGGAGAAAAGATATCGTCCATAGCGAAATGATTAAATCTAAATGAAGCTAATATTCGGGGGATCAAAAGAAATGAGGAAAAAATCAGGAATAATGTTTCTGCAGGAGCTTCCACAATTTCAAAACGTTCTGATTATGAACGTGATATAGATATTGTAAAAATGGAAGAAGCCCTTATCATTTGGATAGAGGACTGCACAAAAAAAAAAAATTCCTTTAGAACTTTAGATAGTCGTACAATAAAAGAAAAAGCACTGAAAATATAATTTCTTTTACACGTTTAAAAGAAATAATTGGCTCTTCAGCGCAACAGCAAGGACATTCATTTACTGCAAGTAAGGGATGGCTAGAAAATTTGAAAAAAAGGCATTTATTGCATAATCTTAAATTACATGGAGAGTGTGCATCCGCTGATGAAGAGGGTGCCACTCGTTTTCTTCCAGACCTGTTAAAAGCTATAGAGGATGCAGGATATGTGGGGGACCAAATTTTTAATGCCGATGAAACGGGACTATATTGGAAAAAGTTACTGTCTAGAACATTTATATCTAAATCACATAGAAATGTATATGGTTTCAAAAGGGCTAAAGAAAGAATAACTGTTCTAATATGTAGCAATGCGTCAGGTAACTTTATGCCAAAGGCACTTGTTATTAATCGGTCTCTCAATCCTATAGACTAATGAAAAATGTTATTAAATCTGAACTTCCAGTTTATTGGCTTGGATGACATCAAGCATTTTTAAGGTTTGGTTTGGGAGTTGTTTTGTACCAGAGGTCGAAAAATTTCTAAAAGAAAAAAATGTAAGCTTTAAAGTGCTATTATTACTAGATAATGCCACTAGTCATCCGAAGCACATTCAGCATCCAAATGTACAAATATTATTTCTCCCCTTAATACTTAGGGGGAGGTGGGGATATAGTAAATAGTAAGCATTTTTCTTTCTTGACCTCATAAAATTTTAAACACATAACTTTTTGACATATTCGACTTTATATACTATTTTTAGGAGTTTTCTTCATCTATTAAGCTACTTAAACATATTTAAATTTTCCTCAATATATGTTCAAAAACAAAAACAAAACAATTTTCTTTCAAAAAATAAAATAAAAAATGAACACAACTTCAGTCATTTGAATTAATACATATATAAAAAATAATGATAAACAAATAGTGAATGGTACATATAAATTTGGAATTATAATATATTATTAGTTTATCTAATATTATAATCATATTCATCAATATTGAATCGTAAGTAACTTTTAGTACGCAATGTTCCTTGAATTTTGCTCGGTTCATCTAATTTACAAATAATATTGCTTCTAATTATTTGTGATACATCATCAATTATTGGAAAAACATAATATTGATTATGTTTTCTTAAAAATTGTACATCAAAATCAGTTTTTTCATAAACTTTTTCAATTTGGGCAATATAAAAAACATCCTGTTTTTTTAATTGCCTGAAAATAACTAAAACAAAATCATCAACTGCAATCACATCATCATCAGTCAATAAGTTTGGATAATTTTGATTTAACGATATAATGGAGCAGTCGTCAGAGTCTGGAAGATTCAGAATAGAAGTTTCAGATTCGGATGTTTGATGTTTCACAATGCTATAGAAAATAAATATTAGATCTGAATGATGAAAATTTAACGAATTACCTTTTCCGGAAGTTTTCAATTTTTCTTAATCTTTTTTTCATTTTAAATATGTTTTAATGAAATAATTCTGTTTTTTTCAGGCGAGTCGGTAAAAATGCGGGATTTGCCCTTTTCTCGTCTATGTAGAATTTTTTTTTCGTGGTGGTGCCTTTGGGAAAGGTTTGATGTGCTCTGGGGTAATAGAAATCATATTGGGTTGTCCTGAAATTGATGGAACTAAAATCTGATCGTCATTAATATTTGTTTGAGAAGAACTAGCTGGTAGTTCAATTTGATGTTGGTCATTTTGTTGCACAGCTATTTCATAATTTTTAATATCTACATTCAGTGGCCTATCTGTAACATAAAGTCATTATCATTGAAAACAAGCTGATTAAGTGGCCAAATACCGGGCTTTTGGAAAGACTTTAATATGTTTGAGGGTGTAAAAGCAGTTTCATATGATATTTTTGCAAGCTTCGGTATATCATAAATTGTAATCAGTAAACGGGCCGAAAACACTTATATCCAACGATTGTAACTTGTGGGAGCAGCAATGAGGTGAATACAAAAACTATAATACAATGATACAAAAACTATACCATCATTTCTTGCAAAATAAATTGCAGACATTGTACAATGAGTATTATGATTGTCCATCAACAATAGAATGCGATTTTCTCTTGAAGAATTTGAGTGTATCTGAATATGCTTTAATACTTCTGGGAAAAGCTCTTCCAACCTGTTTTTGAACTGAGGCATAAGCTTCATATGGAGTTCCGTGCAAAAAATGTTCTTTATATCGCACTCTCGGGAAAATAAAAACCGGTGGAAGTGAATTCCCTGTGGCATTAATAATTCCACAAAACGTAACTAGTTCACCTCGTTCTCCAGAGACAATTTGCCCAACCTGTCTCTTTGATTTTTCTGCAATGACCTGTGCAAATAAAATTTTTATTAAACTAAAATGTAAATTTGTTTAAAAATTACTTTTGGAGCTTGTAGGACAGTAGTTATACCAGTTTCTTCAATGTTAAATATTTTAGTAGGACTAAATTTAAATTTTTCCATAACATTAATATAATTTTTGAAAAATATTTGTTCTGTTAAAAGCAGAAGCACGTACGAGACTTGTATTTTGCGGTTTCGTTAAACTTAAGTTCGCATTTCGACGTATAAAATTAATCATCCAGTCCTTCCCAGCTTTTTGATTGAGATCGCAACTGACTGGGTATACCTTTCCAAGCTTTTCGGCATATTGGTAAGCATGGTTATGAGTTTGAACATATGTGAGGCCAAAGTTTATTTGTGATGATCTTAACAGATATTTGTTAAGTTCGTTCTCTCCATAATCAGAAAATATTTGCCTATGCTTATATTTTTTCTTCTCCGGACATTTTCTGCTAACGATATTCTCATCCTCGCTTTCATTACCGCTATCTCCTACTGCTGTCCGTATTGACGGATTAATTTTGTTTTGCCAATTTAACTCTTTTAAAAAAAATATTGTGGTTTATGTTGTATTTGGAGGCTGTGCCCCGTATTCGTATACTATTATTTTCTTTTAAAATTTCAGATATTGCTGTGGCCATGGCGGTTTCATCAATATCATACACCTTTTTTTTATAATTTCTTACCATTCTAAAGAATAAATAATTTTTAATTAACAGGGGATAAAATAAGCATGCTTAAGCATAAGCATGTGCTTAATTTATGCCCGAGGGTTGTTTACTATTACCCCACGTTTAAAATATCCCCACCTCCCACAGCCTTTGGATCAAGGTGTAATTAATAGTTTCAAATGTTATTTTATACGTAAGTCTTTCGAAATTATTCTGGATAAAATTGAGTGTAACGAAAATATGACACTTATACAAGCGTGGAAGGATTTTTCGATTTTAGATTGCGTAAACACAATTTCTTATGCCAAAAATCATATCGAAACTTCGACACTTAACGCATGTTGGAAAAAAATTCTCCCTCAGTTTGTCCGAAACCAACATTTAGATTCCAACAATGCTGAACCACGCAATGAAATACTTGATGTTGCACATACGTTAAGTGGTGAGGGTTTCGAGGACATGAATAACCAAGGCATAGACCTTGGTTATTCATGTCTTCGACACGAGTCTCATTTAAATGAAGATGAATTAATTGCAATAATTAATGATGACACAAATTTAGATGAAAATAATGAAAATTTTTGTTAAGAGTCTTGTTCTGATTTTCCCCTCTGTGACATTAAATCGTGCTTTGAGTTGGCAAAGAATTTTAAAAATCATGTTATGGAAAAGGATCCTTCACTTTTACGGAGAAGAGCCTTGAACAGAAATTTGGAAATATTGCTCGCTCCATACGAAAAACTTTTAAATACATCACAAAACAATGAATCGTTATTTGCCAATAACAATGATGTTACTAACGAAAACAACTCAAGTGATGACGACTTTCCTCTTATTCTAAGAAAAAGAATACAACGTTTGGATGATGACAGCGATTGATAATACTAAAGGAAACGTTGCGTTTATAATTTATGCGTTTACTTAATGTTCATTAATTGTTATTTTCATTTTTATAAAGAATTGTTATTTTTATGTAATTTTTATGATAATTTAATTCAAAATCAACCTAGAGAACAAGCAGGATTCCGTTCCGGGTTTTCAACAACTGACCATTTACAAGCTATGAATCAACTTATAGAAAAATCATCAGAGTACCAGAAACAACTTTATATCTGTTTTATTGATTTCTACAAAGCTTTTGATTCAATTGAACACCATAAACTTTACGAAGCCTTACAAAATCAGGGGAGTAAGCAAAAAGAAATAAATATAATTAAAAAATTGTACGAAAATTGTACTGCAAAAGTCTCAACAGAATATAAGGGTAAAATATTTAATATTGAAAGAGGTGTTAGACAAGGTGATCCCTTATCACCGTCACTTTTTTGCGCAGTATTAGAAGAGATATTTAGAAAAACAGATTTTGAAGATTTTGGAATAAATATAAATGGCAATCAATTAACCGATTTGAGATTTGCTGACGATATTTCCATGTTCGCGGAAACTGCAAAAGAACTAGAAATAATGATAAATAAACTAGCAACTGAATGCGAAAATGTAGGGCTGAAGATGAACAGAACGAAAACAAAATTATTAACAAACGCAACAAAAGAAATTATAAAACTACAACGAGAAAAGTTAGAATATTGCGATGAATACATCTACTTAGGCCAAACTATAGCATTTCAAAATAAAGAAGAGAAAGAAATTGATCGCAGAATATCAAATAGTTGGAAGCAATTTTTCGGAATGAAAAATATATTAAGTTCTAACATCAGTACAAATAGTAGAAAACAATTATTTGATATGACAGTATTACCAGTACTAACATATGGAGCGCAAACGTGGAATATGTCTTCAAGATTGAACCAAAAAATACAGGTTAATCAGCGAGCTATGGAGAGATCACTACTACAAATAAGCAGACGACAAAGAATAAGAAATGATGAAATAAGATGCAGAACAAAATTTATGGCCGCAATTGAAAAAGCAAAATCTCTTAAATGGCAATGGGCGGGTCATGTGGCCAGGATGGACGACAACAGATGGACCAAAATTTTAACGGAATGGATTCCAAGGGATGGGTTCAGAAGAGTGGGTCGACAAACAAAAAGATGGAGAGACGACATAAAAACAATACATACAAGATGGGAAAGAATAGCTTACGATAGAACAGCATGGAAAGTCTTGGGGGAGGCTTATGTCCTTAACAGCTAAATTTGAGAAAGTATTCAATTTGAATTAATATATTGAAAATTTTTAATTATTAAACAAAACTATTTTATTTATTTTTAATTTTATTTTTTTATTTTAAAATGGTATATAATCAGTGATGAGCTGAAAAATTTTTATCAACCGGTTCGCATAAATTTTTGAAAAAATTATTAATATGAAATTTTAATATTTTATTTTAATACATGTGTTATAAATTATAATTGTACAAAACTTTATTCTATATGCTTCCATATTTTCATTTGATTTTCTGAATATATACTTTTTGTACATTTTTGACCATGCACATCTACAGCCGAGCAATGATTCTTTAGCCAGCTTTTAACATAAAATTCTGGATTCCACTGATCGACCGGTTTTCCACACATGTTTATTGTTATCAAATCCGATAAATGAGGAATGGTCAGTCTAGATCTTTTTTCACTGCATATTATATTCATCAGACTGAAACCCCTTTCCGCTTCAGCGCTACTAATTGCAACTGTGTTAATTATTTTTTTGGCTCTAATTATTGTTGAAGGAAGTTTACCATTTTTGGATTCAATATTCATATCAACAAAATCTCTAAACTCATTTATATCAACATCGTATTTGATAATTTTGCATAGGCTTTCCAGTTTAATTTCGCCTTCTTTCCATGGAGAAAAAATATTTTCAAAATTCCATGTATTCGGATCTATTATATTGAATATTTCCAAAAATTCAGCAGATGATAAAGTATTTTTTTCAAAATCTTTTTTAAAATTTATATGCTTGCTTTTAAGAAGTCGGGCGTCCATGTATTTGACTATACTATCAATTAATTTTTCTTTTGGAAGCTTTTTAAAATTTGCCATCTCTTCAAATGCAATACCTTTGAAACTCTCGCTAATAATTAAATTCTCAACCATTGCCTCATATTTACCATGTTCATTTTTTAACTGTTTTAGTGCAGTGATTGTACGCTTAATTAATTTGTAAGCTTTGTATATTGTGATTTCTCTTGATTGCAATGCATTTGATAGCAATGAAAATTCAGTTAACACATCAATTATTAACTCTAAATCTTTAAAAAAATGTTTATTTCGTAATCGTCTTGCTAGGCCAGTATACTTTGTATTCCATAAAAAATGATGATATAAAGCCGGATACGCACGCCATACAGCCAAAGCAGTTCGTAGACTACACGATGCCCATCTAGGACCAAAAACTCTTCCGATTTTAATAATTTCAAGTTCAAGGTTTTCAGCTATAGCTTTTAATTCATACTGATTTTTATTGGACTGGTGATATATAGAATAAATCTTATCTAAAAATGATTTAAAATGATTAATTTCTGATATATCATTAATGCTATCATCAAGCACAAGTTGTAGTCTATGATTTAAGCAATGCCAGATAATAATATTTGGAAAAACTTCTAAAATTCGTGTTGCTACGCCAGACTTAGAACCTAGCATAACACTCGCACCATCTGAACAGAAAGCAATTAAGTTTTTTGCCAAATATTCATTAGAGAATCCGTTATTTTGCATGCAATGTATTAAAGCTTTATATATCGATTCAGCATTTGTTGATTCCAATTCAAATAGATCTACGAAAATTAACACTGGGTCATCACACAAGGTCAACTCACATTTAATAAATATTATTAAAACACTTTTGCTAGCAATAGTTGATGCTACATCGATTATTATGCTTATTTTGGCATTTTCAATTATAATTTTTTTTAAAAAGTTTGATTTCAATTCCTTTGCTATGTGTTCTACAATTCTTATAGCTGTAAATCGTGATTGTAAACAGATTCCAATGTCTACATTGTTAACTTTTTGCAGTACTAACATTGCATCTATATCGGACATTGGTCGATTTCTTTTCACCAAGCTATAAACAGTATTAAAAATTTTAGTCGTTGTTTCGATTTCTTTTTTATTTAAATTAGTTAACAAATTTGGCATATATTGTTTTTCCATTTGTTGAATAATTTCAAATGATTTCAAATGAGAACCTGAAGAGAAATGTTCAGACATTTTTTTTCTCAAGGAAGCCTGCCTTGAAGCTTTTGAATTTCCATTGGATTCAATATTATTATTCGCCCATGGTTTAGAAAGATGATGATGTTTAGAAGATTCTACACCTAAATTGGAAATTTTTGAACAAATCGCAATTTTCCATTCTTTGTTGTTAGGTATACATATTTTTCTGTAAAAATCTCTAACTGTTTTTCATTCCAGCAATCTGGAATATTTGATTTAATACTGGCGGTCAATGAAATATCTGTTGCACCGGCTATGACTATGACAGATTCGGGTGGTGCAGATTGCATTTCCTCATTTATTGATTCATTTTGATCTGCTTTATCATTTAAACATGATTTTTTAAATGTTAAAAATTTCGTAATTGTATTTTGTCTTTTCATTTCGCTATGCTATACGAACGATTAAAATTTTTTTATTAACAAGTTAGATATTTAAACTTAAAGTACCTTTTAAGCTTTAAATATTTATTAATTATCTTCGTTTGTAAAAAAAACCTCAATCGACAATTTTTATAATTTAGTTTTTAAACTAGCTAATATTTTTTTTCCAATTTTTATTTGTTTTTGAAACTTTCTAATCTCCACTAAGAATAAGAATGTCAAAAAAAAAACAGAAGTTAATCATGGTAACTCATTTGAAATTTAAAAAAGTTGCGTTCGTGCGAAATAACCATACAATAATAAATTGTGGTTTGTGGTGCAGTTTTAGTATTGCAAGTTGCACCCTCTACGCATCATTATCCTATTATCAAATTATACATTTATTTGTTATTATAATTTATGGTTATTGGATATTGCATAAAGTATTGTTGAATGAATAAAAAAAATAATTGAATAAAGTTTAACAACCGGCTCGCAAAGTTATAAAATAATTAACAAACGGTTCGTGCGAGCCGGACCGAGCCGCCTTCAGCTCATCACTGTATATAATATAATATAATATATTTTTTTCTTATTTTTGAAATGTAAATTTATTTTAAGGATGAATAAAAGCTTATAATAATAATAATAATAATAATAATAATGTAATTTTTATGATACACGTAACATATAAAATGTGTAATAAAACTTCAGCAGTGGAATTATGTAAGGTGATTCGCGATAGTAAACTGTCGCTAAAAAAATTAAGGCATTATGTAAAGTGATAATCACCGTGATTGTCGTCTATTTATGTCATTTTTAGGGTGATACCTAAATAGGTATCACCTTATCACTTTTTGCATAAAAAAACTAAGAAAAATGGAAATAAAAAAAAACTTATTAGATTAAAAATGAAATAACAATAGAAATGCAATTAGACGGAGTGGTAACATACAAAAAGAAAATTATACTGTTAGCATATAATATTCAAATATTTAAAAAATTATGAATTAATGAATTTTTGTTGTAATATCAATTAAACGCGCAATTAAATTGTCAACAAAACAGCAAACAGGTGGTGGACCGTTTAGTGGACAGGTGTTAAACAATAATAACCAATCCATCATTTCAGCTTGGGGACTTTAATCGACTGTTAGAAGCATACCTGGAACAAATGCATTTGGTAGTAGTGGAAATGGAAATTTTAATACTCTATAAATTATATACAGTCACATTTTATATAATTTCTAATTAATTACAATTATTCAAATTATGCTAATTAAATTTACATATAGATCAAATTTCTTCGTAATAAATTTAATATTTATTGTATATTCTTCATCTTCACTACTTGAAGAATCATTTATTTAATTAAAATTTGCATACATTATTAAATATTTAAATTCAAAACACAAATCAGCTGGCAATTGACGTTTCCGAAACTAAAGTGTTTTCGTGTGGCAATATTAATGTAGAGAGTAAATGCGAGTATTTCCGTGCATTACATGGGCATTTTGTGATCACTTTACATAATGCGAAATTTATCAACTATCACCTTTCTCTATCGCAGGAGTGATTATCGCCTATCACATTACATAATTCCACTCCTGCTGATTTCCAACCTTTGTATTTTTATTATTCCTAGTTTCAAATAAGACGGTTTTAAATAATACGGTACCGATTAATCGTGTTATTCGAGGGCAGACTATATGAAAAACTGTATTATTGAAAATAACATATTCAAAAAAATTACTGTTATAAATTATGAAGTTATTATTACATATTGTAAAATAATGTTTGAAAAATAATTAAAAAACAAAATAGCGACACAAATATGGGTCTCATTCAAATATTTGACAGGGTTGACTATAAAATGGTCGAAATCGCATTTGACACTACCAAGTGTGACAAAACGTACAAAACACAGTCGTCACGTTTTTAATACTACCAACTCAGTAGTATCAGATGTCCTCTAACAAAATTTTGAATTATATTATCAATTACATCTGTAATTTATAATAACGCAGAGTTTTTTTTTTCAAATTACTGTTATACCAAAGTACGAGTTATCTCATCCTCCTATAGACTACCAGTTTTCTTATATATTATATATATTTTGGAATATTTTACAATTTTCATTCTCTTTAATAACTGCCTTTATCATCCTTAGAATTTTCTATTTTTTAATTTTTTTTTGAGTGACACAAGAAATGAATATATGTCATTTAAAGTTCAAAATTCTTTATCATTCGAAAGGTTTCATTCAAAATGGATAAAATATTGTTAACATTTATTAAAATGGAAAATGGTTTCGGTTTGTTTACTGGAAGGCAAAAAGTTCATTGTAGAAATAAACTTGTAAATTCATTGAAATGTCCTTGTGTTCCAGTTCTCAAATAAAGTTTTAACATTGTCAGTCAACTTTTAAATTAATCATTTTAATTGACAACCATAATTTTATATTATTTGTTCACAAAATAAAGTAGGTATAGAGTGGGAGTGAAAAATTTCTGACATTTTTAATTTTAAAACATAATATTTGCAATTTATTAACGTATTCTTACCTATATATTAATTTATATTTATAAAATATCTTAGGTAAATGGAAAAATGATATATTATGGTCAGTATCATAATATACACATAATAAATTTGAAGAAGATGTCATGATTATCATTTCTAAATTGTATGTATATGATAATGTTATATATTATGTTACCTTTGTTTTTATTTCCCTTGAAATTATAACTTTCTTAAGATTACCATCGTAATTAATGTTAGATAATTTTTTAACTATGTAGTTAAACTTACACCTCTCCCTAAAACAGAGCGTATGGTGTACGATATCTTTCAAAATAGGCTGATGCACTTGCACATATACATTTTGTATATTGGAGCTCAAGAATTCGAATTTCCAATTTTTACAAGCCTATAATATAAAGCACTACTACAGTTTTGAAATTTAAAATTAGTGAAGAATTGTGTCATTCATTATATCGTCAAATATCTGCTTAATTTGAGATTTGTGATATTTTTATTTGAAAAAGAATTTAAAACTGTGATAGTGAAATATTTTAAATATGAATAATTTACGCATATAAGTGTAGTTTTATATCGTGAGATGCCATCGTATAATTTACGCATATAAGTGTAGTTTTATATCGTGAGATGCCATCGTATGGGTATCGTATCGACGTTTATACACCATACGTTTTGATTAAGTACAGGTTTTAATTAAAAACTATTTTTTGTGCTATCAAATTAATTTTAAATTATTATTTTTCCTTATAGAAAATTTAGTAGAATATTTTATCATTAAAATAATAAAAACATTGGGAATTTATGTTAATTGTAATTTTTATTACCGTGATCGTAAGTGTTATAAAAACCCTAATTATACATTAGGTATTATGTATAGTCATGTAATTTATAAATGTTGAATGTTGGCTGATATATATACAATTTCAGTAAATTTCGGTAATTTGCATAAATATTTATTTTTTATGTAAAACATAAATTACACTTTTACACAAAAACATTGAAAAACAATTTTTTTTCAATTTTTAATGTCATCCAGAAATTACATTAAAATATATTTATTATAATCGCTAAATAACTTTGAAATTCTATATAACTAACAAGGAGACATATATTTTTTGGGGTGTTAACAGTTTTAGTATGTGATCTAAATATATTCTTGTAAAGTTTTCCCACATGAGATTGAAACCTGAAAAATATTTTTTATAAAGGTTTTGAACTGACTAAATCTGCAATTTTTTAAATTTTGCCAACATAAGACTGTCACACTTTAAATTTAAAGGCTGGCTTATATTGTACCCAACATTGTGTTGGTTTCATTGTAGTTTTTTCTATTGGAACAGATAATTTCACTAACTATGTGCAAATATTCTAGGTATTGATTACCTCATGGGAAGCGCAGTTTTATTTTTTTATTTTAACGCCCAATTTTTGCTTTTTGCGCTTGTTGATTGGGAATATAAACCCGACTATTTTCTAGTTCTAGACAACCTGACACTGATAATTAACAGATTCTGAATGGTAAGTATAAGTTGCGTTAGCAATCGCTTTTACTTTTGCGTTTGTATCCTATATACAGAGCAGATGTAAGGTCGCTTATCTACAACATAGATTTAATTTCTTGCAGTAGTATTTAATTGGGCTCTGAATTACTGTTTTTTTTTATCTTTAATTCCAACTACTATAGCAAATATTTAAATTTAGTTTTTTCATGTGTTATTAATTTAATGGTACATTTATTTGGATCAAGCATTTATGAACATAATTTTTATATTATTATTATTTTTAAAGTTGTAGTTAATTCAATTGATCATTTTTATTTATATTCATATTAAATAATTTAATTTAATTAATTTATTTAAAATTAATTTAAATTGTTCATTTTTTTCTATAAATATATTCGGAAAATTTACCGACTTTATATAAAACTTATTAATCCGAACAATTTAAACTGAAACTAATTCAATATAACGTTTTTTTTTTAATTTGAAATATTATCCACGACAGCTTTTAATTTTATTATCCTGTTTCAGTAGCGATGAAAATCTAAATTTTCACTTGCATTAGATTTAAAAATATATAAATAAATTTTATTGCTGCACTGTGAATTTGGCTTTAAAGGCTTAAGGCTTTATTTAGTATTTAAATTTGAATTTTCATTTTATTGAAGTGGCTTTTCGGGGATAAAGTTGATAAAATTTATTTATATTTATAAATTCATGAATACTTAATATGGAAATTTTGATGAATAAAATTGGTTGTAAAATGAAAAAAGAAATTTATATATAATTTTCAGTGATAGAAAGAAAGGTGGTATGCTTAAATAAAAAAAAAATTATGAAATTTTTTTGCAGCATACTTTTCCGATATATTATAATAAAAAATTAAAGCCGCAGCCTTGCATATACACGACTTTTATCATGTATTTTATGTACATATGCAACCGTTGTTGTAAATTCATATTTAAATCGATTATGTCACAAATTATAAATAAATCTAATTAAATCGTTAGTAGTATGTTTTATTTTCACTATTAATAAAACCACAAAATTTATTTTATTCTTAAGATTAAAATTTAACTAAACAAATTAAAAGCTGTATAAATTTAAATAATTTCTTTATTTCGAGTACCTTAAATTTAAATATAACAAAACAATCGAAATATAATAGTCAAGTTTATTCTATTCACGCGGGTAAACTTTAAGTGAACTGGAATTTATGTTATAAATCAAGATACAAACGAAAAAATAAATTCAATCATAAGAAAAGGTAAAAAGTTTTTTTTAAAAAAAAAAATACGAACTGAAAAGAAAATTGACCCATCGTGGAAATTCACAAGAATTTTTTTTTATGACAAAAAGGATAAAAAGTTTTTAATAACCAATTACAAAAGAAAAGGAAATTGAATATTTACCAAAAACCAAAAAGTTTTTTGTTTAAAGAAAAACTTTTTATTTTCACTTTTTATGATTTTTAAATTAATATTCGAAATAATATGGACTTTTAAATTAAGTAAAATGTTACCACAAAAATCGTGATCGTAAGAGAATATCATCAGAAGTTCAGAAGAGAGAAGTTTTGATTTTAATATGTAATGAATTCGACAGGTATATTATTGAATCCTTTTTTTATACAAATAATCTTTTTATTCATTTGATTTCAGGATCTTTGATTTCAGCACATTGATATTACTCTCATATACTCGTAATTCGTAATAAATACTATTCTTAGAAAACTGGAAAATAAATATGAAAGCTTATAAATGTATGGCCAATAGTATAGATATGCTATTAAGCTAGATTGTTGCTACTAAACAATGTAAAGGTACATTGATAACATTTTAACTACATTGATAATTTTTGTTTTTAAATTTAATTTTATATAACTTATCCGTGTTTGTATTTTTAAAATTATGCTGTCTATACTCTTAATTCTATTTCAAATATTATATTGATTTTCCAATTATCGATATTGCGTAGTTAACCCTTGAGAGCTGACATATATTATAAATATTGGTTTAAGATGAATTTCCAAATAAGAGTATTAATACTTATTAAGTATTAATATAGAAATTACCATACAATAAAAAAATATCAATATAATATATAGCAGAATATATAATTATTTATATATATTAACAAATTAATTTAATTGGAACCATAAATTAAGAATTATGTTTTTGAAAAAAATTCCATATTTTAGTGACTTCAAAATATATTATTAAATTTCTAATAAATTATTGATTTTGAAATAATTAAAGAACATTCAGCAGTAAATTATAACTATCATTTTTTTAATTATAAGATATTTTTAAACGCAAAAGTGTAACGTGTACTACAGATTTGACACAACAAAACATAAAATTATTGAAATTATAATTTTATTACTTCGAGTAATTATTAAAAGAACTTCAAAGAAATACCCAAAAGTTGTTAAAACAAAAAATTTGAAGAATGTATCATTTAGTAAATTTTATATAGGTCCCATAGAAATTTTATGGGTACCATATCTATTACAAAACTAACCTGTGCGACAAAAAAAAAATACTTGGTTTAATTGAAATTTTACTCGGATGCTAATTTCATTGTTATTTCATAAATAATCATAAAACATAAAAATAAACATAAAATAAATATATAAAAAAAACATTTTTTAAAAATACTTTCCTTTATAAATAGTAATATGCGACTAAAAACTAATAAATAAGAATACTAAAATTATATAATCTTACTTTCTTCTATCTAGGGTTTCACTAATGGTCAATTGTAGTAGGGTTAACTGCAAACGTACTAGATTAGAGATTCAGTAAAGGTAAAGTATAGTAAAAGTGAAGAGACAGACCCCTTATAAACCATTGATTCTGATAAATTCTATTAATTCTCATAAGCTCTCTTTATATATATACTATTAATTCTGATCAGATTTGCTACCATTAATTTAGTTCTACTTCCTTTTATGTGGGGGCCCCACATGGTCCTAGTTACCCGAAACACTACCCAACGAGATGTACTCATCAAGACCTTTAATTTGATACCCCACATGACTTTTTAAAAAATAGTTATTAAAGTACCGAATGGGTAATCGAGCTTAAGTTTCAAATTTGAGTTAAATCGGTAAAGCCGTTTAGGAACTATGCCCAACATGAGGAAAACATGAATTGTAAATTCAATAAAAGGAAAGTAATAAATAAAATACCAAACTTCACGGAAAATATATATAAGAGAAGGCTATACTAATTAGAGTGAGCCCAGGGTCTACGTAAATGCAAGTTTTCCGCCTTAGGGTTTGATGTGCGAGTGCGCTTATGCACCTCGTGTGAAACCCAAAAATATAACAACATAATTTTGGTTGCACTCAATTTTTAATCCTTTTCTTAGCAGTTATTACATTTTTAGATTGTGGAGTTATTTCATTATGAAATAAATCCCCAAAATGAAAATGAATATTTCGCCAAACAAATGAAATAGCTGGCTGCTCAATATTGGGGGTTGAAATGTTTAACAAATTTTAAGGACTTATTTCATTTAAATTACGAGACTTATTTCAGGAAGCCTTAAATTAAATAAACTCTTTTACTTTGTATATTAAATTTTTAAAGTTTTTAATTTTGAAATACATTTGAAAAGTCATAAAATTAAAATTATATCCTTGTTATAACCAATATATTTGGATTTATCAAATATCATTTAATCGTTCTCCTCCAATATTATATGTATATAATATTATACATTTTCTTATTCATTTTTATTATTTTATAAAATATCCTTGAGGGGTTTTTATCCCTTAATCTTTTGGTTTTTTATTCTATATATTTAATATACCAAAAAAGTTCTTTAAGTTCTTACAAAAGACCTTTTTATTTGTGAATTGTGCTTTTGGCTGTGTTTTTTCTATATATTTTCCTTTTCCATCATTCAGGAAATTGTTATTCCGGACTATAAAACTTTAGCCATAAACTTAAAATTGATTTCTTTTTTAATATATAAACACATATAATTTTTTTCATTAAAATGAAGAATTATATAAAATCTATTTAAAAAAAAAACTGAAATATAATATGAAACATAAAAAATCTTCTGTTGGGTTACAAAGTTACGATTAAATTTTTTTTATTTTAAATATATGTATTATATAAAAATAAAAGCACAACAATATAAAATGATTTTTGATTCAAATTCAATTTTAAATTTAATTACAAGTAGTGAAATATTTTATTATATTATTATTATATTAATTTTATATTTTTAACTTCAATCTTAGCGAGTAAATAAATTAATATTATGTTGATTGCTGAAAATTGTCCTTTATGTAATATTCATAACATACTGATTTTTTATGATACGTACAATATATTTAAAATTAAATTTATAATGTTTTTATATCAGATGCTGAAAGAGTTCCTCATTTAATTATGTAATATACGAACAATAACTATAAAGTGTTGTAATTTTTCAAAAGGTTGAAAACATGGAATCAATATTTCTTTATGGTTTCGATGCTGATGAAAAATTTCATGTTTGTTTGTGTACGCGGCCGTGTAAGATAACAAATAGAAATTGTTTTAATACACATAATTCTTAGCAATAAGTTGCAGCAACATGTTCCGTATAAAACTAACTAGTACTTTACTAAATTTTATTAAAATTAGATAATTATTATAGCCACTAACAAAGTAGAAAATTTTACCATGGATCCACTAAGAACATCAAACCCAATGCTTTTATTGACATAAATAAAATAACCCAAGTTTTATAGATAGCGAATCCAACCAGTGTATAAAATTTTTCTGAAATCGTCTAATAATTATATGTTCTAGTAGAAGTAGAACATGCAATCAAGTATTCTTTTAAAACCAATTTGTTCATATATTAATTTACCATGAACTCACTGAAGCTACTGACTCTGAAATTGAGGAGCACCAACTAGAACTAGATGTTCAGTTGTATGTGAAATGTCATTGAACATATGAAATATAATTTCGATTTTCAGTAGATGATCAGTTACTTGTGTTGTGTGTGATATCATTGAACATAATTTCAATTTTTACCATTGACGCACTGAAACTATACAAACTATGTATATACATATAAGTAAATATCGTGTGCCAAATTTCAAATAATAATTGTATGCTCTACTGCTATACTCTATGAAATATAAATCATCAATAATATATGAATAGTTACGAAACAAAACCGGTGTGCTAAATTTCATTAAAATGTGAGATATAATATTAAAAACATTTAGAATTTTTTCCATAGAGCAAATATATAACCATCAACAACAATATAGACAGGAAATTCTATGAAAGTTCAGACTCATCAGGAACAAGTTTCAATGAATTTGGTGTGCCAAATATCATTAAAATTTGAGGAGCGATTCTAGATGTTGCTACGCACAGGCTAACGTTGTTTTATATTGTGTATAATTTTTATCTCCTTGTTTTATAAAGCCTTAACATCACAATCTTAGCTATATGGTTAATAATTATTAATTATATAGTACATTTTTTTTTTTTTTTTTTTTTTAATTCAATATATCTTTATTTTCCAAAAAAAAGTTCTTAATTATAATATAATAATCCTTAAAGAATATTGAAAAAATAGGATAAAATTTAGTACAATTTGATTAATAACAAGATCTTGCCGATGCTACATATTAATATTTTTCTTTTAGTTAGGAAATATAATTATAACAATTTGAATTTAGTAAACTAATAACTTTAATTTATAAACATTGTGGAAAATGGAAAAAAAACACAACTTTTATTTTTATGAATTAAATATATAGTACATATTTTCATATATTTTTGATTTTACGTTTTCAGTGCAAAATCTCGATGTTTTTAATGGACATTTTATTCTTTACCTTGGTTAGCAGATCAATTCACAGTAAGAATGACTAGATTACTAATTTTATATATTTGGCTTTTTGCAATATACTATAAATGAAATCAATAATTCTAAATTTAATGCAATTGTTCTTTTACAATATCGCAGTAAATAAACTTGAAATTTTCAACTTTAAAGGCTTCCCCAAACCGGCGCGTTTTTTGCGGCAGCGTCGCGGATAAAAAACCAGCGGAAATCGCGCGAATTTCGCATAGTAAGCTACACCGAAGCGGCGAAAATTTGCTCTTAAACTTCAAAAAAAATATGTCATAATCTCAAAGAAAATCAAAAAAATATTTCTTTACATCGAAGTGTGTTGTAGTTTTTTACAAAAATATTAATATTAATAAAAAATATTTTTGAAATTTGTTACGATTCTCACGAAAAAAAATGCTGCCTCCCGCGTTTTTTTGCGGAAAAAATTTGTATGAAAAAAAACGCTGTAAAACCGCGAGGAAATCGCGTTGGTGTGGGC
This sequence comes from Rhamphomyia laevipes, assembly GCA_963920725.1. NCBI lineage: Eukaryota > Metazoa > Arthropoda > Insecta > Diptera > Empididae > Rhamphomyia > Rhamphomyia laevipes. The sequence continues at coordinate 35,208,877 of OY987257.1, forward strand.
ACATTTATAAGCCGCCATGTAATTAAATTTTGCGGAAATAATCGCGCAGCTGACTAAAAAAAACGCCTTAAGAGAAGGCTTTGGAGAAGCCTTAACTCTTTCTAAAATACCACAATTTTTTAAATTTTCCTTAAGTCAACTTTCTCCTCTTTCGGAAATATTTATACTTTTTTTTATAAACTTTTATTTGAAAACTTATATAAAGCAAATTGAATTTACCTGAAAATTTTCTAACAAAATAATGTAAAAAAAATTATTATATTAAATTAAAAGTTTATTTTGAATGAAGTTTATTTTGAATGATATCCACACTTACAACAAAATAGTGGTAAAGAATAAAAGTTTTAATTGTCTTTAGGATTTGATATTCAAATCAAAATTATTTGAAAATACATTTGAAACAAAATTCGGTAATTAGATCTCATTAACAAAAATTCTATGTATATAATTAACCATTTTATGTTAATATCTAATTTTATGTTAATAAAACCATATACGAATATTAAAATAGAAATTGTTAAATATACTATAATTTGTAAAAGTTTTTATAACTAACTATGTAAAATTTAATGTACACAATTAGTGTTACATGCTTAACTTGAATACATATTTTGTAAAAAATATAGGAATAGGAAACATAACCAGATAATAGAAACATCTTTAAAATTATTTCTGTAGGAGGCGTATTATCTCATTACAGAATTTAATTTCCAAAAAGGAATAATTAGTATAGATAGTTGATATTAGATATTATCTTATAATACTTTGAATTCTAATGTACATATTCGTAATTGAAAAATCGGTAACGTTTATTAATGAAAAAAAAGCTTGAACAATTTTTAAAAAAATATGTTTTCCAGATTGAATATAGCTATAAATGTTTTGACCTTCTATTATTTGAAAGCGTCAGTATTAATTGTAGAATATTAAATATAAATTCTCTCACCTTTTTCATATGATGTTGATGAAAAAAAAAAATAATAATCATAAAATTATTTTAAAAAAAAGTGGGATTAAATTTTATTTTGATCTAAAAAAAAAATAGATCATTTTAGTATTAATTATTAATTTAATACTTCTGAGTGAATAACTATTATATATTTAAGATTTTTCCCACAAATTCATTAAACATAAAATTTTAAATAAAAAAGAAAACTATGTAGTTACAACAAAGACTGGGAGTAATATTACTATACAAGATGAATTTGATTATCAGTTGAATTTGATTTGCAAAAGGTTTAATTTGATTTGCAAAAGGGTGAATTTTATTTGTAAAAAGATGAATTTGATTTGTAAAAGGATGAATTTGATTTGCAAAAGGGTGAATTTGGAGTGCAAACCCTGTATAGTCTGAGTAATATTTTTAGCAATAAAACGTTTAAAACTACATTAATTTAAAATTGACATAAAACGGGAAAATATAAATAAAATAACAGAATTAGTCATAAAACTTACTTCACATACAAAAATTCAAATAAATAAAATGCCCAGCTTAATTTTTTCTTTGAAACATAATTCAAAACATTTTCTAAATCGATTCATATAAATAGAAAATACTAAAAAAAGAAGAACAAAAATCATTTAAAATATTTATAGAACATTTTCATGAAATTCTTTTTATATCGTACAAAAGCATAAACTAAAATTGGACATACTAAAAAATCGACCACATGTTCAATAATCTTTTTTTATATTTCTGTTTGTGTACCAGTTATCCTTTAACCATAAAATCCTTTTCCACTTTAGAGGTTTATCCTTTTTATTTCCTAAGGGAAAACATTTCTTATTCGTTGTGCTTAAAAATGTATATACATAATGTAATAATATATTTGTCTTTATATGTATACAATTGCATATCTTTCTTTTTATATGTATTTGCATGAAAATTTCAAATTCGCACCACTGTATCGTTTGGCACATGTTACCTGGTATGTATAGCTTAGGAGTTCGAGTTCTGTCTTGGTTTTGTAGAAGAATGATTTAAACAAATTTATCTGAGTTGTTATTGTTGTTCACATATTTCAAAATTATTTAATTTTATTATATGATTTTTTTTAAACCTTTTAATTTAATAAAACTATTAGTTATAACTACCTTGTAGAACCTTGAGTACTTCGTCTTTTAATTATGTGAAATTCTACATTTCATATAGAATATATTTTTATTATGTTTGTGTACCAGTACACACATGCTTAAGCTGATGCATTACAACATAGTGGTAATATTATTATTTAATGTACTACTGGACCAAGAGGATATAAACTGATAATTATATACATTTGCATATTGCATTATTGGCTTAATGTCTTAAGTGCAATTTTGTAAAGAACAAATTTTGTATAAAGAATAAGGAAATCCATAGCTGGATATTGGTTTCAATGGAAAACATTTTCTTATTGTATTTTTTTAAATATCTATTCTTTTATTCATTAAACATTACTTATTATTTATTTGCATTCATCGAATGTATATGAACCAAGTTTTTACCAAATACCTCGCTACTTTGAGTAGCCTTGCTCTTAGATAGATAAGTTAGTACAAAAGACTAATGTCGATTAATTTATATTTATATCCTTTTTTTTAATTTATAATGAAAGGAAATAAAAATAAATAACCCGAAAAATACTATAGTTAATTTACATACAAATTGTGAAATATGAATTAAATATGAATTTGCTATTATGATTTATTTAAGAATATTTTATATGGTGAAACAATTATCTGAAGATGCATAATCTAAAACGAATTTCATTATCTTGAATATATGAGATTTTCCTGATTTTAACATAGAAATTTATTACGTTTCGTTGGAGTCTAATTTATAATAATGATTTTCATTAGCATTTTTCATTTTTAGTTTTTCATTTTTAGTAATTTACAAAATATATTTAAAATGGCTATCATTCGGTACATTTGCGTAACGGTACATTTGCGGACATGTCTCTAAGTGCAGATATACTTCTCATGTATTTGTGGAATGAGTAAATAACTGCGATTTTTGGTAAATTCGAAAAAAGAATTAAATTAATAATAATCTATTATCTATTCAGGGCCGTGCATGGCCAGCATTCATTGCGTTCGCAGCAAGCAAGCGGCCAAATTAGAAGGCGGCTAAATCGACAAGGAAATTTAAAAAAATTGTTTAATTAATTTGTAAAAAAAAAAATAGTTAATTGAAATTTTATATAAAAATATAATTTATGGAATTTTCTTAAAAAATGATTCAAATACTAGTTTCTTCTTTATATTTTTCTCTTTAAAAAAGTCATAATAATTTCTTATAATAATACTTCTTATAAATAAAGCAAGTTAACTTTGCTTTTCATTTTTTCCAAAAAAATTAAAATTTGTGTGTTAGAATATTCATAGTAAGCCGTGATTGCTAAGGTAACGTGATTACTTAAGTAAGTATATCACTATTCACTACTAACATTGTTCAAACGTCTAAAAAATTTAAGACGTTATTTTTGTTTTAAAAAAGTGGCTGAAAATTTTAGGAAGACTACGAACGAAAACAGTTGAAAAATGTACAAAGATGTATAATATAAATTCATATTTATATTTTTAAATATTTTCATAGTTTTAAATGTCTGAAAGAAAAATGAAAAGATTGTCTGGCTGGAGCTGGAGCAGAATATAAAAGAAAGCGAGAAGAAAAACAAAATGAATCTAAAAAAAATGTTTGGTTCAATAACAAAATTTTTAGCAAAAACAGCAGAATTAGAAAATCCTTCTTGTAGCCATTCAAATTTAAATATTGAATCTTTTTCCATTGAAAATGTAAATGAAATATCTGCGAAAAATGAGATTGAAAATAGTAGTAATGACGAAATGGAAAATAATTCTGGTACTGAGCTTTGCAATAACGCTGAAATTGATGAACCATATACTTCAATGTGCTTGGAATTAAGTGATCCAGCTTGCTGGTCTTCAACAGTCAGCAATAAAATACTGGATATATTAATCGAAAAAGGACCGATTCAAAATGTGCAAGTAATATATCCAAATAATGAAATGGGAAAATCAGTTTCAAAAATTTATTTCTACAGAAAAATGTCTAATAGTGAAAAATTTAATCTTGAGTATGGTTAATATATTCGCCAAAAAATGATGCCATATTCTGCTTCTGTTGTAAACTATTTCGAAAACAAGAAATAAAACTAGTTAATGAAGGCTTCAATGATTCACACTTCTGAAAACTTATCTCACCACGAAAAAACATCGCTGCATATTGAAAATTGCACCAAATGGAAAAATTTTGAATTATGTAAATTTAAAATAAAAATGTACAATATTGATAGGAATATGCAACGGTACTATGACGCCGAGAAAAAACGATGGTATCGAATTGTCGAACGTATGATATCTGTGGTACAATTTCTTGCAGGACAGGGTTTGGATTTTAGAGGCGGCTCAAGCAAATTGTATTAAAAAATTAATGGGAATTTTTTAAAATTAATTGAAATGATAGGAAAATTTGCTGATATAATGGCGGACAACATTAATCGTGTACAAAAATCAATCTCTTTAAAGAACCACATGCCACATTATATGGGAAACCGCTGCCAAAATAGAATTATCCTTGCAAACCAAATTAGAAAATATATTTTAACATCAATACAAGAGGCAAAATATTTTTCAGTAATTTTGGACTGTACGCCGGTGCCGGATGCTGGACATGTCGAGAAAATCACAATGATTTTCAGGTATGTACATATTCAAAATGATGAATGATTGGGTTTTCTCAAGCTGAAAAAAGTACTGGAGAATTTTTTTATGACTTCTTATAATACAAAAATTAAAGAATCTTGAATTAAATATTAACTATATGCGTGGTCAGGGATACGATAATGGCTCCCAATATGTCTGGAAAACATAATGGATTGCAAAAAAGAATTTTGGACAATTATCCACGCGCTTTGTTTAATTAACTTTGTATATTAACATTCCATAATATTCTTTTTCATATTTAATAATTCTTATTTCCTTCTATTTTTTTTTATGGAATTTAATTTTGTTTTCCTAAAATTAATTAATTTTGGTCATTAATGATGCTGCTAAAGTTTCATTTGCAACAGTTGATTTTTTTAGTAATGTATCAGCAATATACAATTTTTTTTCTAGTCCTCCATTTAGATGGCAAATTTAAAAAAAAAAAAAAAAATCTTTAACAGTGAAGCAGGTTAGCGAAACTCGATGGGAAGCAAGAATAGAAGCTATTAGACCACTGCGAAATGAATTAGGTGAAATTTATGACAGCTTAATAGAAGTAACTGAAAATAGTTGAACCGCAATATCTCTACATGAAGCTGAATGTTTGGCAATAAAAATTAAATCTTATAAATTTATTTGTTCAACAATAATATGGCATGAAATCTTGGGGAAAATAGATAATATTAGTAAAATGATGCAGAAAGTTTCTTGGCATATCAGTTCACGTGCTGAATCAATAATTTTGCAATTAACTAAGTTTAAGTAAGTAAAACAAAATACAAAATACAAAATAAGATTTCACAACAACTCAATAACACAACAACATAAAATATTTTTTATTGAATGACAAAAATTTTATAAGTTATCTTATTAACTTTTTAACAACTTGTAATATACTCTCTTAAATGCCATGTCCAGGACAAAATCGCAAATAAATCGTGTGGACAATGTATGAAGCTCTTACTGTTTCACCAGAATGTAACACTACAATTAAGGAGCACAAATTCTTAGAGAGAGCCAGGACATACGCATTTAGAATATGATAATGATCATGCAATTATTGAAAAGGCTAATAAAAATAGTAGCTCACGAATATGGCATCCCCACGATTGGTAACAATTAATTCAGTCCTGTAAAAAGAAAAATCCGTTTATTGTCTATGAAATGTTAACTGCAGTATTTTAAGATTTCTCAGATTTATTTAAAATTAAAATACATTTTAGGAAAACAAAATTAAATTCCATAAAAAAAAATAGAAGGAAATAAGAATTATTAAATATGAAAAAGAATATTATGGAATGTTAAACAAAGTTAATTATGCAAAAATATTTTTAACTGCAAATATGTTGAAAAAAAAGTGACAAAGTATTACTATTACGTGAAGTACTACAATTACTAAAACTAAATCAAGAATTATTACCTATTACTAAAGAAAAAAAGAAATATCTATTGGACATGTTAAATTTAATTCCTCAAATATTTCATCAATTTTATCGGGAATTAAAAATATCTGCAAATTCAGTAGATAACTTATGTATACCTACAATTACAATTCAGATAACGGGGATGTTGATGGTTTAGTTTAAATAATTGAATCTACATGAACATGAAGTGTAATTTTTAAATATTACGAAGACATTTTTTAATTTATATAATCGAAAAAAGTTAAATTTATTAATCATTATAATATACTTTTTGAAATACATAATTTTTTTATTTTTTTTAAAGAACTTAACTATTAATTCAATCATTATTTTATCCGAAAAATATTTGGGATCAATTAATTCCTATAACATAGACCATGAAAACATATTCTAAAAGCTCATGAAAAATCAATTTTTTTTTTTGCCATACAAAGTAAATACATTTGATTTAATCACCTTTGATATAATAAATTTATGATATAAGCAACATTTGATAAAGTCATTATTTTTAATTTAAAATCTTTGATATAAACAACTCATATAAAATAATATGAATAACAATAAGAGAAAATCGCTTACAATCCAACAGAAGCTGGATATATTGGGTGTAATTGAAAAAGTAACCAAGGTAAAGGTTTTGTGTACAAAATATAACGTGAACAAATCAACAAAATCAAAAATTAAAAATAATAAAGAAAATTTGCAAACCTACATCGCGCTTTCTTATGAATTTCCCAAAATGCGAAATCCATAATGAAGCAGTCGAAGTTTCCTGAATTCGAACAAGTATTGTATACTTGGTGTTTACAGAACCGAAATTTAAAAAATATCGTCACCAATGAAATTCTGAAATGGAAGGCCATGGAAATGCACATTAAAATGAATTACAGTGAAGAGTTTTATTCAAGTGATGGATGGTTGAGTAATTCGTATCCTAACAATATCCGGTGAAAAACTTTCTTGCGAGGTATCTCAAATCTCAGTTTTTATAGTAAAATTCAGAAATATCATACAAGAAAATAATTATTTGCCTGATCAAGTATACAACTGTGACGAAACTGGGTTTGTTTACAAGGGCTTGCCCATTAAATCAAATGTGCATAGAGAAGAATCGGTCGCTTCTGGCAGGAAAAATCGCAAAGAAAGGTTAACTTTAATACCCTGTGTGAATGCAACTGGAAAATATAAATTGCCTTTGATGATGATCGGAAAAGCAGCACGACCAAGATGTTTTAAAGATATTATAATTTCTTTATACTAGATCATATAAAAATGCATAACATAACTTTTTAAGGAATAGTTTAAAGAACAATACATTTCAGAGGTGACAAAATATTTATATTCCATAGTTAAAAAATATTCCATAGTTAAATGATTATTACTCTTGGACAATGCAACTTGCCATTGTATAGAATTGTCAATATCCGAAAATACAGATTTTAAAATTTTGTATTTCCCTCCAAACAAAACGTCGTAATTGCAAACGCTTGATCAACGTATCATCATCAATTAAAGGTCGCTACCGTAAACGTCTTCTGAAGATACTATGGTCTAGAAACGAAGATATTTACATTTCGTTGAATGACATAAATCTTAAATATATGTATCATATACTATGTAAGTCGAATCGTGGAATGAAGTTCTTGAAACTGTTATAGTGAATGGTTTCAAGTATTTATATTCATCATCTGAAAAAATCGAATTGAATTTACCAATTGATCATTTTGATGATGAAGATGAAGAAATCCCACTAGCAACATTATTCAATTCTATAATTAACGACAATGTTGTGACTAATTCTGAAATTATGGAATGGGCTGCATGGTGCAGGGGAAATCGATCATAGTAATGTTCACGATATTGATACATACAATTATAAATGGTGGTAACGAATATGATGTTGATGGAAACAACGAACCATTTGATATTAGTAAGGTAATTGATTCCTTAAATTTGGCAATTGAGTGTTCAGTAAGCGTCAACCTTTCAGTTCAAGATAGTCTTCTCTTTTTAGAAGGATTCGTGAAAAACCTATCATTAAAAAATTTCAGTGATATAAATGTTAAACTATACATGTACATGTACACATATTTATATATTTATCTTTACAGTTAGAACTATTATTTAGTATATTTTGAAATAAAAACTTATTTTTAATTTTTTAAAAACAGCAACTTATTTCAAATTTTAATTTCTACTTAGATGACTAAATCAAATGTACACTTATCTCGTTTTTGAAAATTTATTTTTATTTAAGAAATAAGAATACAAAATTGTCAATAAGTGTATATGTATGTGCAGTTAATTACTTTAACTGGCCATTTGGCCGAAAAAATATATTATAATTTTTATCCAATCTAAAAAAGGTGCTATAGAATTTTTTTATAATGAAAGTCAGTATTATTATTTTTTTAGTTTCTGAAAACAAAGATAATTATAATAATATTAACGATTAAGAGAACTAAGAGAAAAACACAAGATTAGTCATATCTCGGTAATTCAAAAATGCAGTTATGTATTTACTTATTCACAAATGCCTGAGACTTGTACCGTAAATTATTTTTGAGATTCTATGCTCCCAATGTAGTGAACAAGAGAAAAAAATTATATAATATGTATTATATACTACCTAATATGGAAAAACGATAAATTTCACTAAATTTATGACAAAAAAACTTACATTTATGAAAAATATTACTTTATTATGTAATAAATTATACTTCAAATTACCTAATAAAAATATTGGTAAAAAAAGACTTCATATAAACTCCATAAATATTATTTCACTATTATAATACTTAATACAGTAAATAAAGTACAGACATGCTAATGCTATACAATATAAGAATAGTTCACTATGTGAAATTTAAAATTTTACATTTCTTATATGTACGTTATTCATATGAAATTGTAAAAAATTTTAAATTTACTCTGAATTTTGTATATTTACTATAGATAGATATTTATGTTTGAAATTAAAAAAAAAAAACAGCTAACAACTAACTACGTTGGTAGGAAAAAGAAAAAAATATGAAAAATGTTGCTGAATAGTTGCGGAAACTATGGCAATAATTTTTTTTTGTTTTATTTTTATTTCCTCATGAATTTTACAAAAAATATTCTTTTTTGTTTAAACAAAACTAACCGCGCTTTACAAAAGGAAACAAACAAGTGGAAAAATATTCACCATTGAAATCTATTCGAATTCTCTTCATGAAAGGAAATGTTGAAAATCCACAAAAAAACAGTATCTTTTCATTAAAATTAGCAATACTGAAATGAGTACGAACTCATCGAAGCATAAGTTTTACACGGGGCCCTTTTGTGTCGTACTGTTTTTTTTCCGAAGTGTTGAGATGGAAAGACTGTTCGAAAAAATTAATTTTGCTCAATTCAACTTTTCTGTATTTGGAAGATAATCGCAACTCCATCAATTTTTCTTAAAAAAGCTATGTAAAAGTTTATGGTATCAGTTATACTACTAAATTGATTTCTGCTTTAACGACGTCATCACGGCGAAAAGTTATTGAGACTATCTGTTACTACGTTTTCGAGTGCGAAAATTTATAAAATGTAAAAACCAAAAATATGTTTTATCTAGGCCTGGAGCAGAATAGTTATTGTTATGCGTTTTGCATGAAATGTAACAAAAATATTAGTTTTGTGATGGTATCCGTAAAATTGACGGTCGGTGATATCATTATCGCTATTAACATTTCCAATTTGTGTAAAATATATTCTTAATGTCTAAACTAATATTTTGTATGCGTACCTGAAACTATATAAAGAAAAGTCAATTCCGTTTTTCCTTATTTTTTTTTTAATTATTTAAGTCAAAAAAGTTCTTTGGATTTTTATTAAAAATTTTAACATGGTTATGAGTATACAATCTTTTATTTCAACGGTTTTTTTTTCACGTAAAGGTATGGAACGAATCGCCGATTTTTCATAGTTTATTTTTGCATACCATTTTTAATTTTTCAAGATTTTTCCTGTAACGTATCTACCGTGTAAAAAACAGATTTTGGTGAATTTCGCAAAGCACTTTTATTTTATCTATGTATGTATAAGTTTTGGGCTACTCCTATAGTTTAGCACATATTTTTTTAAAGTTATACTGAACTTTACTATTTAAATCATTGAAATTTTATGTTGTAGGTTTAACATTTATAATATTTATATTTTCCTGCGTATTCATATTGATTTTATTAGTCAAAGAAATATTTCGTTGAGATATACATATATATATATATATATTCAATTCATGTTATGAACTACAAATAACCGGTAAAACACAAATATGACAAAACATTCTTACTGAGCTCAACCCTTTTCATCATGAAAAAAAAATATTATCTATACAATTTCATAAAAGCTATTTACAATTAATTATTGCCTTTGATACCATGTTTTTTATTTTCTTTCTATTTTATTACAAAATACTGAAAACTTACTATATATCTTTATATATTTCTAATAATGTTTTTAACTAGTTAAATAGTAAATTTATTTCAGTTTTTGGTATTTTTCTACAGTGAATAAATTAAATGGGCAGAAAACTTCTGCTTTTATAAATATAACATGAAATAATTATATTTATACGTCTGGACTTTTAAATTGAATTTATATGAAAAAACTTTCTAAAATTTAAGTCTGACAAAAAATGAAAATATTAAATATTAGAATTTTAAAATTTACATTTTAATTACGAACCTTTATAGTAAAATTATTGTATACAGACCAAAAATGTATGCCATGCTGGTAAATTAGCGATTATTAATTTTAATTTTGTATAATTTTAAGTACATTATCATGGAAAAATTATTATTTTAAAAAGGGATATGTATTCAAAATTCCATACCCGATTTTAATAACACACAGGTTGATTTTGTCATCTAGTTGGTTTCCTGTTATTTGGAGTCGGTGGCTTTAGTGTGCTCATAGGAAGCTAATATATGAGCAGTTTAATTCTTGAAGTACATATATTTGATTTATGTTCTATACATCTAGGCTCTAGTTACCGCATACATATATTATTATCCGAGTTCAAGTAAATTTGGTACATAACATTCAACTTATGTTTGTGATCTATTTGGTATTTATAAAGTTTAGGGTCGGCAGTTTCAGTGGGTCGATATCAAAATTTTGAATTCTATAAAATAAATTATTTGACCTTTAAGGTGAGATGTGGAATGAGATGGTAGTAATTACATATTTATGTTGTATATAAATTACGGTTGTTTTTAACCTGGAGGGAGTTGTCTGTCCCCTAGTTAGCAGCTTTTTAATTGTATTCATATATGTACCTACCTAATAATTTCATAAGATAATTTTTCTAATTTTATTTGAAGCAGTTCAGATTACAATGGTATAACAAAATAAAACCGTATTCGTATATTTTTGAAGCTATATCTGGTCGTGCCTTTTTGCACTGACTAAACATATATAGTATTAGAATAGAGTACCATTTCAAAAGCATATGAAGTTCAGTTCTTATACATTTTTATCAAATTAGGATGAAATTTAAGATAATATTTTTTTTTTGTACTTTATAAGTTTAAGTTGTAAGATATTTTTTTATTCTAAAGTTATTCCAATCTTAACATTTTTGGTAAAATTATATATATTTTAAATCTATACAAAATAGTTTTCGGTAACAAAAAACTAAAAATCAGTTTTCAAAAATATTCTATGAAGTTTGTAAACAGATGACGACATAGGAAAAATGTGTTTTCAAAACTTTTGAGAAATTTTTTTTAACACAATTTAAACAGATGTTAAAATGTTATCCAAAAAAAATATTTTTGTCGCTGACATTTTATCTATTTTGTTTATAAAAAAAATTTGAAATTATTTGTTTCTAAATAAAATTATATTTTTCAGAAAAAACTTTAGTGTTTCTTTTTTGTAACATTCTTAATATATTTTCCTATCGAATTTCGGATATGGTGCAGGTTTTAAATAAGAGGTATTTTATTTCTGTTGTAAATATAATATTATTTAAATATATTTTTTTAATATTATTATATTAATAATTAATGATATATGCTATTTTGTAAAAAAAAATTTAAATTAAAAATTCAATATTATTTATTATATATTAAAAATACGACCTTATAATTCAACTTAATTGCATCGTTTAATTTGGGTTAACCTTAACTTGAGAGTTTGAAAACTTTGTAGCTTGTATTATGGGTACTGGTGTGCTAAACTTTTACTATGTGCAATATCAATAATTTTAATTTACATTAAAATTAGTAATTGATTATCTGTTTAATCCACAATTTTTCAGCTTCTGAGTGAACTAATTATTTTGTAACTTGTATACACGGGTGGAAGCACAAAAGTCGTGATGATTGTTTTTTTTTTAAGTTTCGTCGCTGTTGGTAGCACCTAAAGCTCCCCATAGACAATACAACTTGGTCTTCCAACTTGTTCTTCAACCACCAAAATGGTTGAAAAAATTGTCAAGTTGAATCGTCTGTAGGGCAGTTGTCCAACCATTTTGATGGTTGAAGAACAAGTTGAAAAATTATCAAAAAAATTTGATTTTTATGGGCGGAGCCTATGGTTGTCGATTGAAGTTGAATTGTGTGTGGGGCAGTTGAACAACCAAAGTTACGTTACTTCTTTTTTTATGTCAGATACACATGTTTATGCGAAACACAATCAAACAATATTCGTAATTACACATACATAATATTAATATAATATAAATTTGATGGTTGAGAAACAGTTGAAATGTGTGTGGGGTTGTCTGTCAACAAGTTAGAAACCAAGTTGAATAATCTATGGGAGGCATAAGACGTTATCACCTATTTTGTGGTCGATAACGTCAATTTTTGAACGACACTTAAAATCATATCGTTGAATTTGAAAGAAAAAAAATCAACGCTTTCTAATTTTAAATTTATATTTTGTGACATTTCTATAATTAGCAGTAGTAATTATAATGTAAGTACATTACTAAATTAATTATAAAATAAATAATTTAGTTGAAATTTTATTTTTAATAACCAATATGATTGATTTGTGAAGGGAATTTTCAGAAAAAAAAGAACATAAAAAAAATATTTCAAACATAAATATGGTGCAAATAGATCAGCTGATCAATGTTATGGTAAATCATAGTGATTTAGCTAGGGCATTGTTAAATACACCTTACAATATTTGTTGACGAATCGACTGATATTTCAAATAAACAAAATATTTGTTTGCTAGTAAGATTTGTTAAAGAATTTCAACTTTATATCCAGTTGTTGCAGTTAATAGAGATAAATGCTTGTGATGGCTCTGGTTTAGCAATGTACAATTTAGTTTAGGAAGTTTTTGAAAATCGAAATATTCCTTTGAATAATATTATAACAATGGCATCGGATAATGTTGCAGTCATGATTGGGAAGCATAATTCATTTTATACACATATGCAAAAGCACACTAACCATAAACTTATTTTAGTTAAGTGCATTTGCCATTCATCACCGTTAGTTATTAAACGTGCTATGGTTTTCATTCCTTATGAATGTGAAGCATTGCTAAGAAGTGTTGGATCATAATTACATGTCCGAAAGGCCAAAGATCTCTGCGCATTCTATACCCGATTTAAAAAATTGGAATATTTTGCAGAATTTTTTTTATTTACGAAACAACGTTTACTAATCGAGCAAAAGCCCAGAAAATTTTATCGATATTTAACAAAATCGAAATAAAGGCTTATCTTATATTTTTAAAAAATATGCTTGAGCATTTTAACAGATTCATTGCTCTGTTTCAGGAAGCATATATTTATATTGGTTCATAAACTATACGATTAATCAAAACAAATTTTGTTAATTTTATTAAGAATTATTTTAAAAACAGAAGTTATTCAATCAGTAGTGGCTGGAAAAAATATTATCTATGAAGAACTAGTGAACGAAAACACTAAGCTGGGTATGAATCATAAGAACACGACACGATAGTATAAACGATCGTGAAAAAAAACGATAGACGATTGTCATAATTTTTGTGATATCCTGATATCATAAGAGACGATAGAATTGCTATCGTTTTTTAATGGGATAAATTTTAATTTGGTATAATATTAACAACTTAAAATATTAAATTTACTACCAACCCCACCATATAAAATGGCCTGCTATCACTTTCAAGATTTTTTTTTTTTAATATTATTGTTATTGTTTATATTTTCGGTAAGGTTTTAGTTTAGTTTAAGTTTTATGTATAACCGAATTTTTTGTTTGTTAAACATTATAAATTGTGATTAAATATGATGACGCAGTTGATTTATTTTTTGCATCATCTTCTGAAAGTGAGGAAGGAGTTATTAATGAAACATTGATACGGAAAACAAGACAGCATTTTTTTACAGCCAAAACGCAAAACTGTAAAAATGTAGCTTTTTAAAATGCATAATTTTCTCTCTAGAAACGAATTCACCATTAAGGAATAGGAGCTACCTTTGGAACTTCCAAATAAACCTTATTTATTTCCTCGTAAAATTTACTATAACAAAATATACAATTTATTTTAGGTTCAGCAAAAAATTCCCCGTCACAAAAGAAGTTTTTAACTATACAATTAGAATTAATTGAAACTTGCATATTTTTTCTAACTTCTTGCTAGCGGTAAAGATTATATGATAGGATGGCACAGTTAACAATTTCAATAATATCCTTAGAAGTACGGAAGAAATGTAAAATAACTCAATAACTTGATATAAAGACATTTTTTATTTTACTTCTTACATAACATCAATAAAACTAAACTAACATTATAAAAACAATATTTTAAATTAATAATAATAATAAAAATATCATAATTAAACTTAAATTTTCATTTGTAAAAATTTATTAAACTTATTACTAAACTTCACGATTGCGTATTTGATATATTGTAAATTTGTTAGATAAAACGATACTCATTTCACGATATCGTTTCATATGATTCTGATTAAATGGTCTAAAATCGAAATCGTTTTATACACGATACGTCATTATAAATTTGACAACCCAGTCTCTTATGATCCTAAATTTCAATTAAAACGATACAAGATTATCGCTATCGTCTCTTATGATTAATGCCCTGAAGTTAAATGAAATGCAATTTATGAATTAATTCAATTGGAAGAATTTTTGGACAATGAAGAACAAATTAAAGTGAAGAACGATTGTGTAAAATTTACTGAAATGTGTGTTGCAAATATATATTTGAAAAATTTTGTTTCGTCGCAAAATGTGTATGGAAAAACACATGGTACTCGTACGTCGTACGTCGTTCCTACTTATTATTAAATAAATAATTTATTTTTGTTTTTTAACACTAATGTTATGCTTATAATTTTATTTTTGTTATAAATGAATAAATATTTTTATTTTTATGTATGACTGAAAACATATATTTTTATATAATTTTTTTAATGATAGATTTTTAATATTCAAAAAACGACCGCAATAGTTCATTTTTCGTGGGATATATTTCACGGGAAATTCAACATCTAGAAAAGGGAAAAAATTGGTAAAATTATTATACTAAAATTGTTATACTGTTTATTATCAGAATGCTGGTCGTATTAGAAGTAAAATTCATAAATTCTTTCTTGCTGTTTTAGAGAATGATTTTGACGTCATCATCTTAACTGAGACTTGTCTGTACTCAGCTTTCAGCTTTCAGCTATAGAAACCGCTGTAGGTTATCAACAGGCAACAAGAGTGGTGGGGGTGTATTGATTGCGAAACGCTCATTTTTCAGTTGCAGTAGATATCTACTGCAATTGCAATAAAACGACAGCACTCCGTTGATTTACATGATTGCTGTATTTGAGCAGCTGTTAGTAAAGGTTTTTTGTTCTTATATGTCTTCAATTTTATTTAGTTACATACCAGCATGCAGTGAATTTTACTTGTATGAAAAACATACGTAAAAATATACAGTTGTGGCTGATAAATTAAATGATGACGATTGTTTATTTATTGCTGGGTATGAATCATAAGAGACGATTGCGAATTGCGATAGTCGTGTATCTTTAAATTTTAAATTTAGGATCACAAGAGACGTTAATAGTCACTAATTGTAAATATTATAATTACGTATCGCTTAAACACGATTTTACTTTTATACCATTTAATTTAGCATCATATGAGACGATATAGTTAAGTTTATATCGTTTTATCTGTCAAATTTACAAGATACAATCTAAGTGACCGTGAAGTGAGTATAGAGAAGACAAGTTTAGGTTCTAGTAAATAAATAAAAATAAAATTAAAATATAAGTAAAATTATATTAAATTTAATTTTGTTATTTGTTTATATATAAAAAAAAAATTTTTTATTCGTATTTGTATAAAAATAAAAAATGACATTGTTATTATTTTAATAATCAATTTTAGGTCTGTAAACCCCAATAAAATTAATAAAAATCAAAAGGAGCATTCATGAAAAATCATTCAAACTTAGCAAGAAATATTGTTACGAACACTTCAAAAGGAAGAGTTAGTTAGTTAGTTAGTAGTAAGGGGGGGGATTACATCCCCAACACTAGGCCACTAGTTGGCCCATAGGTATCCCCTTCAATAACAACAATATTTCCCTCTACTGCTCTTCAAGCCACCCCGCATTCTTAACAAACTTTAACAGCTCTCTGACCGGGATCCCTTCTAACTCCTGAAGTCCATCGAACCGGTAATTACCCAAGATGCGATACCTACTTCTGCTCAATGCGGGGCAGTCACACAACATATGACTGACATCTTCCGCTACACCCAAATCATGACACCCTCTACATGAATCCCCCGTGGTGAGTCCCAGTCTCTTGGCCATTTTCCCTAAGAGACAGTGCCCTGTTACTATGCCTACCGAAATTCTTAGGTTGCTCCTATTCTGCGATAAAAGCAGCTTTGTTTTACTAAGATTTCTCTCCGGCCAATGCTCTTTCGTCACCCGACAAGTATCGGTATTGACCCATATCTGCTTTACATTCATTTCCGTAATCCTGTCAATCTCTTTCTTCGCGACTCCCAGTGGGATGAGAATGGATTGATCAGCCTCCCTTATATCCTTCTCAGAGCCCTTCCTAGCCAGTTCATCGGCTTGCTCGTTTCCATGTATGTCGCTATGACCAGGTACCCAACACAGTTTTACCGTACTAATCCTGTAGAGTGTCTGAAGCACATCTCTACATCTCCTAACCAAGCTTGATTTTACTACCGTGGAATCAAGCGCCCTGATAGCGGCCTGACTGTCGACATAGATTGTGATATTCTCGTTTGATATCACCTTCATCATTGCCAGTGTTGCCGCATGTTCTATGGCTAATACCTCCGCCTGAAACACACTGCTGTGGTTCGGCAACCTCACTGATTCTTCTATATTTAGTTTTGCTGAGAATACACCTGCACCAGTTCCACTGGCTGTCTTTGATCCATCCGTAAATATAGCAATCCCCCTGTCCGGTATCACCAAATCCTTATCCCATTCATCCCTTGTCAGGATTTGAATGCTGTATTCTTTCTCAAAGACAATCTGTGGTACTAGATAGTCTGTCTGCACTCCTCTAGTGTCCAATCGATATTCTCCCAGTATCTTACTATGTGTATACGGCTTAAATTTTAGAGCATAAGATTCACGAAGTCTCAGCGCCGCCTTTGCTGCGTTGTTTTTAACCACCTCGCTCACTTGATGTAAATCAAGAATTATCTCCATGCCTTTAGTTGGTGTGGTACGAAGAGCTCCCGTGACACTTATGCACGCCAATCTTTGTACCCTTTCTAACTTTTTCATCATTGTTTTCTTCTCCACTGCCGGCCACCATACTAGCGCGCCGTACGTGAGTATAGGTCTCACGACGCTGATGTATAGCCAGTATGCTATGTCCGGTTTAATACCCCAATTCTTCCCGGAGAATCTCTTGCATGTAAATAATGCAATGGTTGCCTTTTTCACCCTTTCCTCAACATTCATATTCCAATTCAATTTGGAATCCAGTATAATCCCTAGGTATTTCGCACTGCTTGAGAGTGTCAGCTCCACTCCGTTTAGCGCTGGTAGATTAAAGACTGGGATTTTCCTTTTTCTGGTGAAAAGAACCAGCTCCGTCTTGGCTGGATTTACTGATAGCCCACAGCTATCAGTCCACCTTGCTACTATGTTGAGGCCCGTATCCATCAACATGCTGATAGTATCCAGAAATTTTCCACTTACTAGGATCACAAGGTCATCCGCATATGCGACAACTTTGTACCCTCTCCTCTCTAACTCCTTTAAGACACTGTCCATTACCAGTAGCCACAGAAATGGCGATAACACTCCTCCCTGTGGTGTACCTCTGGTGACAGTTAAACTTACCTCACTAGTACCCCAGCTTGCCATTATGTTTCTTGTCTTAAGCATCTGGCCAATCCAGATTGTAAAGTGCCAATCCCACCAAAAACAGAAACAGAAACTTTTTTTTTTTTAATTTTTTAAACTTACGATATTTTCCAATTTTCAGGGTTTTTCAGCTAAAAATATTTGTAAAATAATATAAAATAACAAACAATATTTGTCTAATTTATTTTTATTGCTTGAAATCGCTTTATTTTTATAAAAAACGATTTTATATTTTTTCTGTTCCAGAATTCTAATTTTTCATTTTTCTGTTTTTCAATTTATCGGACAGAAAATGAAACTTTTTTTTTCAAAGTTTCAATTTCTGTTTGCAGAAGTTTGCAGACGCACATTTCTATCAAATTTCGTTTGCAGCCATGACATTATGAAAAAAATTAGCTGTTTTGGTTGTCAAAAAAGATTTTTTTTCTGTTTCTGTTTCTGTTTTTGGTGGGTGTGCAATGTCAAAACTAGAACAGAAAAGTAAAAAAACGAAAAAAAGTTTCTGTTTCTGTTTTTGGTGGGATTGGCACTTAACACCTCTATTCACGCCTGTATCAATCAGCGCCTTCTCAATAGCATCAGTTTTGACATTGTTGAACGCCTCTTCTATGTCAAGGAACGCTGCCAATGTGTACTCCTTGTTATTCAGTGACGTCTCAATTTGCGTCACCGTATTATGTAGTGCTGTTTCCACTGACCTCCCTTTCCAATAAGCATGTTGAGCAGTCGAAAGAGAGCCATCTCGACAATTGCTTTTTATATGGACCTCTACTAATTTCTCCATTGTCTTGAGCATAAAGGAAGACAGACTGATCGGTCTGTAATCCTTTGCTGTAGTGTGGCTATTTTTACCGGGTTTTGGTAAGAATATAACCCTTACATTTCTCCAGCTTTTCGGTACGTACCCCATATATAGGCAACTCCTGAAAATCACTACCAGCCATTTTGCCAGCGATCCAGGGGCCCTCTGCAACATAATCGGTCGAACACCATCCGGACCTGGTGATTTGTATGGAGCAAATGATTTGACCGCCCATACTACCTTCTCCTCTGTCACAATCGCTTTGGCTAGATTCCAAAGTTCTTGCGTGCCTCTTATCCCTTCATGTGAGCACTTATTTCCCACTGGCTGGGAGCCCGGGAAATGGGTCTTCATCAGTGTGTCCAGTGTCTCCTGGCACGATTCAGCCCATGCTCCATCCTCCTTTGTTATGTAGTTCGGAACTGTTGGTTCCTTCGACAACAACTTCCTCAATCTTGCTGTCTCATTGACACCTTCCATTGATTCACAGAACATTTTCCATGATTGCCTTTTGGCTTTCCTTACCGTGTATTTAAACTTCTTTAGACCTTCCTTATAGTTATCCCAGTCAACTATACAGTTATCCCTTTTTGCCTTATTGTGCAATGATCTTGCAACTCGTCTGCACTCTTCCACCTCGACGTTCCACCAAGGTGGTCTCTTACCGTTCTTCGTCCGACTGATAGGGCAGCTCATGTCAAAGGCATCTGCCATCAGAGTGCCAATGTCATCAACCACCCTATCAATCACTTTACTCACCGTTAGACGTTCATGGGCTGGCGCCCCCAAGGAGCCATTTAAAGCCTCCCTGTATTTACACCAGTCAGCTTTACGAGGATTTCTAAAGCTGACCCTTTCTTCCCGCTTACAGTTAATCTGAAACCTAATCCAACAGTGATCGGATAGCGAAGCCTCATCCGACACCCTCCATTGTCTTACCGTTAGTGAACTAGAATTAGTGGCTAATGTTAGGTCTAGGACCTCCCTTCTATTTCTAGTTATAAAAGTAGGGGCTGTTCCCCTGTTACATACACTAAGGTTAGTACCACTAATATAATCTAAAAGAGACTCACCTCTGCTATTGATATTCGTGCTTCCCCAATGCGTATGATGTGCATTGGCATCACAGCCGATCAGCATATCGTATTTCCATTTCTCTATAGCTTTCCTCAGAACTTCTGATGGCGGCTGATCCACGCTATCATATGGCATGTAAGATGAGACAAGGAGTAGAGGCTTATCCATCTTACTCCTGCCCTATTCTACCGCTGTGTTATCTTCATCACTGAAATCATTTAAAAGAAACATTTTAAGCTTTTTATTGACTAAAATGCATGATCTTTGTCTACTTACGCCTCCTTTATAATACAGGTTAAAATCCTTACCTTTTAAACCTTGTATTCTTCCTCTACTATCGATCCACGGCTCCTGTATGAGCGCAACGTCGATGTTGTGTTGGCTCATATACCCGATCAGATTGCCTGTGGCAGCCCTACTGTGGTGGAGGTTTACCTGGATCATCTCCATCATCAGGTCCACCACCACCTACCATCCTCACATACACATGAGCCAAGCTAAACCTGACCATGTACCTGCTCTTCTCTAAAACTGGAAGGGAATCCCTGTTGATACTAACTAGGAAGTGCTGGCCACGTTCCGTTCGAGCATCAACCTTCAACACTTTCCAGTCTTCTGCCTTGAGTTCTTTGTTTTGTCCAACAAGGAGACTCAAAAGGAAGAGTTACAAGTGAACGGCTATGGGAGCGCTTAACAAAGGAAATAAATAATGCTCGACCACCGACTAAAGAATAAAAAAGTTTGCGAAAGGTTTTTGTTAACCAAAATTTAAATCTAACAGGTTTGATCAAAAGCATAAGATTCAAAAAAATCTAAGGTTAAATAAAAAATCTCTCCAAAAACCGGAGGTGGGCCTTATAACATCCTCGAATTATCATCATTTGAAGAATCTGTGGCAGCTGCCGCAAGTATCGAAGCATCCATAAAAGGACTAAATATTCCAAGATACGGAGCTAAAAATGTAAATTCTAGATCTAGACCTTCTGAAAATGATGAAAATCGTAACATTCTCAATTTGCCGTTATTATGTGGCAGCAATTGGAGTTTCGAAGATGGTGCAGAATTTGAAATCCCACGAATTGCACCGATATAGCAACTACTTCAACACACAAAAATAAAGCAAATCCAAAGACAAAGACCAACTCAAAAATTGAAAGGATTGCTTTGATTAGAAGACAACAAAATTTTGATAATAATTTATTGGGAAAAATTGATGATTTAATATCTGTTTTGAAAGAAAGGTCGAAACGGAAAAACGCAAATTTGAGCTAGCGAAATAGATAGCTGCTCAAACAATAACATATCAACAGCAGCGGCTCGTCCTAATGGGCTAGGTGGGCTAAGCCCACCCTAAGAAATCTTAATTTAAACTCCACAAAATATCTTCCAAAAAAAAAAAAAAAAAAATTTCATATAAAAAAAATATTTTCATATTATGTACGATATTTGGTCTGCCTACCCTATAAAATATACGTATTTTCATATAGTAATTAAATTATGTAATAGAAATGAAAGAAAAGAAAACGAAAAAATTCTTGCGGACTTAGTCCGAAAAATACATTAAATTTGCTTTGCAACTTTTTTTATATGTATTGTTTTCTAATATACCGCGGTTGGGCTAAAAAATAGTAGCCCACTGCATATATGTTTCCTCTCTATAGAATAAAAATTTGAATATAAACATTTATTAAATGTATTTATGTATACAAACATTTATTTTCCATATGCATGCACGACGTTTTTATATATGTTTTTTGTATTGAGAATTTTCTTATATGCATATTGCATATAGTAGGCGAGAATAATTTATATGGTAAATCAAAAATAAAAAAAAAATCTCTGAAAGAAATGATTTATTGGATTTTTTTTACAGCAAAAATGTTATAAATATGTTTCTATACTGTTTTGCTTCTGTTACTTTAATGTTAGGGACTATTTAACAGTAGCCCGTAGTACATAATATTTTTCCTGAAAAAAATTAACAGCATAATGCTTATTTTTTTATACATTGTCTGTTAAAAAAAATTAATGGAAAAAGCAATAGAAGAATATAGTCAAGTGCGTATATCGTGTATGCGAATATGTATTTTACTATTGCTATACATAAGTATAAAAAAAATATTACGTACATATTATGTTTTATCGTATCGTATAGCATTGTTTTAAAGATTTGAATGCTTTTCATAATTCTAATTTCAATTTAATGGTGCGGTTGTCGGAAAATTAAAAAGGAAGTTTTTGATATAGAGTTTAGAATAAAATAATTTATAAAAAAAAATCATTTTAAGTGTTATTGCTAGTTTGATCCGCTGTTTTGCTGTTTTTACGGTGACCAGAAGTTTTCAGGCATTTATAGTATTTTGTATTTTTATAGTTAAATTTTAAAATTATATATATTTTTATATTATACACGTATATATCTGTATTATATTTATTTATAATTTTCATATTACATATACAGTGCCTCAGAAAAGTATTCGGAATTACAATTTTTTCGATTCAAATTCATATTACGAAATATTTATGAACAATTTAAAATAAGAATCAATCAAATTATTTAAGAGATGTATTAAGATTTATTTAAACACAAAAAGAAATAATTTTAAAGAAATACATTTTTGTATATTCTCATCAAAACCAAAATTAATCAAAAATTTACTCACAAAAGTATTCGGAATTCAAAGTTAAAAAATTCAAAGTTAAAATAATAGTAAAATAGAGAAAGTTAATATCGTGTGCCGTATCCCTTCAGCCTGATAACTTCTTTAATGCGATTTGGCATCGACAGAGCAAGCTTACGAGTTCTTTCTGCTGAAATTTTTGCCCATTCTTCTGTTATGACTCGTTTTAAAATATCCTTTGATGTTATATTATGTTTTCGAATAGATCGTTCCAAGTCCGCCCATAAATGTTCAATCGGGTTGAGGTCCGGCGACTGAGGAGGTGTTCCTAAAATATTTGGAGTATTATACAGGATCCAAAGTCGAGTATTCTGAGCTGTATGCTTCGGGTCGTTATCTTGTTGAAATATATACTGACCCGAAATCCCAAGTTTTTGGGCGCTAGCTTCCAAATTGTCCTTTAAAATCTGGATATATTGATGATGGTTCATTCTGTCAGTTATGAATTGGATGTTGCCAACACCATTTGCACTCATACATCCCCATAGCATAACATTTCCACCTCCATGTTTTACAGACGGACATGTATTTTTTGAATCCAATTCTGTATTCTTCTTTCTCCATACTTTATTTCCACAATCCGGTCCAAAAATATTAAATTTCGTTTCATCGCTGAATATAACACGTGACCAATACTCATCTGTGTAATTTTTATATTTATTTGCAAATTCCACACGTTTTTTACGATTTTTTTGGTTTATAAGTGGTTTAATTCGGGGAGTTCTTCCATTGTAATCAGCAGCTCTAAGCGTCCTCCGAATAGTTTCATCGCTAACATGTATACCAAGATCTTCGGAGAGGTTCCTATTAATCTCTACGGCAGAGGTTCGGGGCTTCACTTTAATTTTTCTTATTATAAAAGACTTATCGCGAACACTCAGTTTTTTTGGCCTGCCTGATCGTTGTCCGAGATTAAGCGTGTTCCTTTTTAAAATGCTGTGGATAGTCGAAATGCTTCTATTTGCATAATTGGAAATCTCTTTAAGAGTTTTTCCATCTTCACGCATTTTAAAAATAATTTTTCTTTCTTCAATAGTAGTTTCAGTCGATTTTCTACCCATTTTCTTACAACTTGTAACCACGTGTAGCAAGAGAAACAAACTTTGCAAAAATCATTGCACAAATGAATGCACATACCGATATAAAATAATTAAATCTCTAATTAAGTGGAATTAATAACGGTAAATTAAAAAATAACACTATATTGATCATATTCCGAATACTTTTGTGAGTAAATTTTTGATTAATTTTGGTTTTGATGAGAATATACAAAAATGTATTTCTTTAAAATTATTTCTTTTTGTGTTTAAATAAATCTTAATACATCTCTTAAATAATTTGATTGATTCTTATTTTAAATTGTTCATAAATATTTCGTAATATGAATTTGAATCGAAAAAATTGTAATTCCGAATACTTTTGTGAGGCACTGTAAATATAGTTTTCATATTATATATAGCATTTTCCGGTCAAATTAGTCTTTTTACACATAAAATAGTCTTTAAAAATATAAAGATAGTCTTTTAAAAAATCAAATTAGTCTTTATAAATTTCAAGTTAGTCTTTTAAAATTTAAAATTAGTCTTTTTACATTTAAAATTAGTCTTTTTACACTTTCAATTAGTCTTTTAATATTAAAATTTCTGTGTTTTAAACCTATTATTTAAGTAGAAACAAATAATATTTTGTTTTTATTTTGTTCAAATTAAAATTTTATGAATAAGAAGCATTTATTAAATTCACCCAAAAATCTTAACGATATTTTTTAATTTTTTTTTTCCAAAAGATAAATGTTTTGTTCGGCAGCTGTTAAGTGTACCAAGAGACCATAACTTGGTAAATGAAATTGCACAAGGTGTTTCAACATTGACCGATCAGGATTGTCGAAATTATTTTTTAAATATGACGCTAAAAATACCAGATGCTATTGCTGGCGAAGAATTACATTAAAATTATATTATCGCTTAATAAAATTTTAATTTGAACAAGATTAAAAAAAATAATATTATTTATTTGTACTTAAATAATATGTTTGAAACACATAGAAATTTTATTTTTAAAATACTAATTTGAAATTTAAAAAGACTAACTTGAAATTTAAAAAGACTAACTTGAAATTCGAACTGATTTTTTAAAAGACTATCTTGATGTGAAAAATGCCTAATTTGATCGGAAAATGCTATATATTGTATATAATTCTCATGTTATTTTTTGCTAAATATATGAATTTTTAAATATATGCTCTAATGATAAATGAAATAGATTATTTATTGGAGCATCTATTTAAATCTTCATCATTAGAGGTAAAGGTTAAAATTAAAGAATTAGGATTACATCAGCCAATCGATTTTGTTTTGTGTTGAGGAACCTGGACACTAAATTCCAGTTAACGCTTTGAGTGTAGTACCTCATGTTAAAGTGGAAACCTGCACAATGTCTTTTCTTAATTTTAAAAAAAATAATTAGCCCACCCAGAATTTTACAGCACGAACCGCCACTGCATATCAAAAAGACTGCTTAAATGCCACATTTAGTAAAATACAAGCCCTTCAAGTTGCAAATAATATAAAACTTATGGAGATGGATAAAAGAAACTAAAGACTTATTTATGTCTGAAAACGACAAAAAAGAAGATTTTTCAATGATTTTATTTCATATTAGAACTTTATTTAGTTTAAAACGATTTTTCAATATTTAAACTGAAATTAATTTCACCAGTCGATAACAGTGAAAAGGCGCTGCCCAGGGAAACAAGATCCACCCTGGCGCAACTCCAGTCTGGTTGGTGCAATATTCTTCAGAGTTATAAAGCGGGCATTATCCCTTGCACTTCAGATCTGTGTCCAGTTTGTAACCAAGGCATCCATGACACAAACCATCTTTTTCATTGCTCTGCGAAACCAACAGAGCTTGTAGCACTGGTATATGGTCACAGCCCACCAAAGTAGCCTCATTCCTGGGCCTACCTGTTTGATTAGATCACAATTTCCACCAATAATATTTAAGGTAGTATAATAAGTTGCTTTTTTAACGCTTTCAGTAGTTAACCTCAATAGTAATATTTAGTACATATTAGATGCTTTATTAGTTAGTATTGCGATTTAGAATTAAATAAGTCATATCAGTGTAAGAACGGGGGGAGTTTTCCTAATCTACTTTCAGACCTGATGACGCTACAACAACAATAATGTTCAAAGTTGGTGTGCACAGGAATTCCAAGTTTATTATGACACTGGATAAGGTAGGCCTAGATCTTGTATAGTCATTCCACAGATTAATAATGATATTGTTGCTATTCCTTGGAAAAGAATATCATGCTCAGCGGAGGTAATTTTGGTCTCTTGTTACCTCCCATATGATAGTTTTTTATATAACATATTACGAGTAGTTTAGAGAATAATATAAGAATAATTATTGAAATGAAGACTACGTTATTTTGTCAGAAAAAAATATCTGAATAAACATATTTTCACAATTTAAATTAATTTTGAGTAATATTTTTAAAGACTAAAAAAAATTATTTGTAAATTTCATTTATAAAGTAAGTAAATACTAACTAACTTTGAATATAATCAGGGATGCTTTCCCAAAATTTATCAACCGGTTCGCAGTGATATTTTCTTACAAATTTTTTTATTTTTTTAATATTAATATTTCCATCAAAATATTATGGTTTGTCAGAGTAGCAGACTAAGTCAAGAATATTTAACTATCGTTCATATTTTTTGCAACAATATTGTAATAGGATAAAAGAAAATAAAAAAATAATTCAACGAGGTGAAAATCACTTTTATTTTATTTATTCATTTCAAGAGATACGAAATTTACATAAAAACAAACTGAACATAACAAAAAATTGTGAAATTTCATATATTAGTAAATATTATTGTTATAAAGTAATTATATTATTTAAAATATTTCCAAATAGCTAATTGATTTTCAGTATATTCTTTCGGTTTAGATTTTTTAACCCTGGTATCATCTGCCGAGTTATGGTTCCCCAACCAAGTTTTTACATAGGGAACTGCGTTCCAAGTTTCCAATGGACAACCAACTAAGTTTAATGTCATCAAATTTGATACTGTCTGCACTGTTAATCTGGCTCTTATATCAGTAATTATGATGTTCATCAATGAAAATCCTCGTTCTGCTTCAGCACTGCTAACGGCAACCGTATTAACCATATTTTTCGCTTTTTGAATGTTTTCTGCAATTGTACTAATTTGCTGATGGCCATTGTTTATTATATTTTCTACATAACCACGGAAATCATTCTTATCGATATCAGAATTAAAAACTTTTCGAAATTTATCAAAATTTTCTTCGGCCTCTATCCACGGAACTACAATATCTTCAATTTTCCATGTGCTCGGCTCTAGCAAATTGGCTAGCTCATAAATAATGCTATTATAAATATTTTTTTTGTTACTATTTGATCCGAGATGAGAGCAATCCATCAATCTTAATTTCATATTTTTTATGATGCTGTCAATAAGGGAATCTCTGGGAAGGTTTCCATAAATTCTGTTTTCGACGAAGATAATGTTTTTGAATGCTTCAGAGTTTATAATTGCATCCACTTTTTTTTCGTAATGACCGCGACGATCTTTGAGAATTTGAAAAGCGTTAATTGTTCTTCTAATCAGTTGATCTCCCCTTGCAACATTTATATTTCTAGCTTGAAGGGCATTAGATAGTAGAGAGCACTCCTGTAGGATGTCAATCATTAGAGCTAAATCTACTAGAAAACATTTGTTTTATAGTCGTTTTGCCATTCCAGACATTTTTTGGTTAGAAGAGAAGAACGCATACAAAGCAGGGTAGCTCCGCCATACAGCAAGAACAGATTTTAGGCTGCACGCAGCCCATCTTGGTCCTAACACTCTTCCAATCTTAATTATATCCAAACTAAGCTCCTGGGAAATATTATTCAGTTCTTTTTGGTTTTTATTAGATTGATGAAAAATGGGAGCGTGTCGTTATCTCGTTAACTAATATGTCGACTAGCATAATCTCGACAAAAAAAATAAATCCTGATTCAAAATATCTCGATTTCGAAAATTCTCGATTGTAAAAATCCCGACTGAAAAAAATGTTGACAATAAAAATCTCGACAGAAGGAAAGAAAAATCTCGCCATATAAGAAATCTCGATATTTTTATATGTTTAAGTTACAGGGGTACTCACTCTTTGCATTACTCAGAACTACGTGAACGTGTGGTTGTCTAGTTCCGTTTTTTTATTTTTGGATTTTTTTCTTTTTTTGGGATTTTATAACTTAGTAGTATTTAAATATTTAGAAAAGAAGACATTTCAAAATTTAATAAAATAAAAAATGCATTGCTTCTAATATTTTTATTTACTTTCTCATTTTTTATTACTTTTGTGTTTTTTTTTTTTAATATTTAGAAAAAAAGACAATTCAATACAAAATAAAAATTTATAAAATAAAAAATGAATTCATTGCTAAATAACTAATAATTTTTTAATATAGAGAAATATTAATTGCTAAATTTTTTAAATACTCAATTTCATCAAACGAATTTTTGTTGTTCAACTGTTCAACACTATTTTGATTCGTTTATTTTTTTCCAATTGCTTCTTTTTCAATGGCTTATGCTCACCAGCCCGCATTTTTTGTATTCTAGTTTTTACCAGAATATGTTCTTTGGCGATTTCCGCAATTAATTTATAGCAACCTACATGGGGTTTTCCCACGAGGGCTTTCAAACGCCTATGCCAGGCCTCAACGTTATTTTGTGTTCTTGGTAAATTTAGGGTCACTGCATCCGAAATCGACCAAAAATTTGGTTTATATCTGGGAACAGAATTTCTTCGCATACCAGATACATAATTTTTTTTAAACCAAGTAGCAATTTTTTTTCCATCTTGGTCTAAAATATCATTTAATTTAGAGAAATATTGTAGAATTTCCTCATCAGGTATAAATGCAAGAGCCTTCAGCATTCGCATTTGAATACTGAAGTCCTCATTATTCCCGTATTTAGATGAAAGTCCTTCAAGTTGAATCCTGCGCCATATTATTTTTCCAAAATGGAAAAAACAACCTTTATAAATAGTTGATGGGAAAAACGATTTTGCACTTGTTACAATGGCAATTTCAAAATCTGAGATTATTCTCTTTGGGTTCAAATGAATACCCCATTCACATGATATGCGACATATTTCATAAAAAAATTCGTCATAAGCCATCTTCGATTTACTAGTCATTAAGCAATAAATCAACGGAACAATTTCTGAACCGATTTTTCCATGTATGGTGAACAGTTGACTAAAAATTGTTGGTACCACGTTAAACGTACCATCCATAAGCCAGCACTGAGCTTCAGCTTAAAGCAAAAAGTTAGACTGTGAACCAAGTACAATTATTTTTTGATTTTCTGCAAATGTTTTATCTGCCAATACAAAAAGTTCACCTTCGACAAATTTTAACGTTTCTGGAATCAAAAAATTTCAGATATATTTTCTGGTTCTGTTACTTTACCTTTGCGAATCCTTTTAGTTTTAAGTTTTTGTGCATTATTTGTTGGCAAATAAACTCGACAATTTTCATCGCATTCAATAATTGATGTTTGTATAATTTGAGATGGACGATTTTCGGTAAAATTAGCATCATTTTTTAATTTAGAATTGGCTTTGGCCACTTTTACAATATGTGCCGTTGGATCATGGCAATGGTCACACGGTGGTGTTTTTAAGACATGTTTATGTTCTGAATCTAGAGTTGAACTAACTCTACCTTTACAAGAAAAAAAATTCTTTTTAGCACATGACCATCGAAATATATTATTTTGCTTTTTCTCCAAATAATACAAATAACCATCAACGACCAGGCTATCTTTACCTTTATTATTCGTAATCAAAGAAATATTCATTTTATTTTAACGTATTTTATTTTAAATATTTACGAACTGATAATTTATTGCAATACAACAGAATTTAGAATTGCAATTCAATGTTAATAGTTTACTGTTTAATTTACCGTTTGCGTAATAATAATTGAACAGAATACAAAATTGCTATTCGGCGTAAAATATAATTTTGAAAGACAAAATTCTTATTTATTCACTGGACACCAATCAATTATATTGGGACTATCACCAATGTAATAAGTAAACCAAATCCCGACTGGAGCGATGATGGGTGAGGGTGGTTAAAAAAATCGCGCGATTTTTTTAACCACGCTCACCCATCATCGCTCCAGTCGGAAATTTTTTTGTCGAGATTTTTTTTGTCGAGATTTTTTTTTGTCGTGTTTTTTTATGTCGAGATTTTTTTATTCGAGATTTTGAAATCGTAATTTCGATAGGCGGGATTTTGAGCGACGAGATTACAACCCATGAAAAATACAATATATTTTGTCCATGAAAACTTTAAAATGATTAACCTGTTTGATATCGTTTATGGAATCATCTAAAACAAGTTGTAGACGGTGATTGAGACAGTGCCAAATAATAACATTTGGAAACATCTCTTTTATTCGTACGCTGACTCCAGATTTACAACCGAGCATTACGCTAGCACCGTCAGAACAGAATCCTATTAAATTCAGTTTTAAATAATTTGTATCAAATCCAACAGCAAGCAATACAACCAACAAACTTTGAAAAATAGTATTCGCATCTTGTGCGTCAAGTTCCACAATATCTACGAACATAATTGGGGATATTTCAGAAGATTCTACTGTAGAAGATTCTACTTTGATGAAAACTATAAGCGTTGATTTACTGGAAATGGTGGAAGCTTCATCAATAACAGTACAAATTTTTAAATTATTCTTAATAATTGATATAAACAATTCTTTTTTAGTTTCTTGCGCGATATGCTCTATTATCTTACTTGCACTATGTCGAGATCGAGAATGAAGTCCGGTTCCCATGTCCAACCTATTTTTTACTTGAAGCTCTATTACACTTTCTATGTCTGAAAACGGACGGTTTCTTTTCGCTAGGCTGTAAACAGTGTTGAAGATTCTTGTAGTAGAACTAATAAATTTCTCGTTCATCTTATCGATGCATGATGTAAAAGTTTGTTTTTCAAGTATCTTGGCATGTTCAACAGCTAGTTTGTGTGCTTTTGATGCAAAATGTTCACTCATTTTTTTCCTTAAAGATGCTTGTTGCACTATTTTGTCTTTCCCCGATGTCGTAACTTTACATTTTTTCCATTCCTGAGATATTAGTTTTGATTCAATTTTTAAACAATACTCACATCCCAATTTCTGATTACTGACAAATAGTCCATCATATTTAATTTTAAACTCCTTCAACTGTTTCGCATTCCAACAGCTTGGTAAATTATTATTGTCCTCATTTTGGGAACTAGGAATCTCTAGTATTTGTTCCTGTAAAGTTATTGAAACTGCTTCTGTCTCTGTTATAGTCGACCTGCTATCATTACTTACTGATGTTTCCTCTCTTATTTTTTTCGAGAAATATGTGGTTAACATATTTTGTCTCTTCATCTTCAAAAAATAAAAGAGATATTTAGAAATAAATTATTTAACTTAAAATATGAAAATAGTTAATTGAACTTACCTTATTAAATTTTTTAAAAATCTTCGGTTTTATTAGAAAAATAATTAACTTAAATGTATAAAAACTGAACAGAACAAAACAAATAATAACTGATAAAATGAAATATTTAGATTGAACTTTTTCAATAGAAATTAGAAATAGATTTAACTTTTACATATATACCTATCTATAATCTATCTATGGTAACTTGATAAAATTTTAATTTTTTTTTATTTTTTTTAAAATTAACTGAAAGATTTCTATAAAGTAAAAAATTAGAATCGCAATGAAAACTAGATTAAATTTTCAAATTGTTTATATAAATTTGCACCAAATAGTAAATAAATTTTATTTAAATAATTTTTTTTTTTTTGCGTATTTTTTTTTTTGCCAAAGTAAATAATTTTTTTTTTCGCTTATTTTAATAGTCGGTTCGCACGAACCATATAATTTACATCTAACGGTTCGCACGAACCGGTGCGAACCGGTAGAAAGCATCCCTGAATATAATATACAAAGCTTGAAATTTTAATATTTCTTTATCTTTTCCATATCAAGTAAATAAATATTCCTCATATAAGCAAAGTTTGAACATATTTTTATTTTAGAAGAATTATGTTTTATTTTATATTATTTTTATTTTTATTTTTATTATGTATTAATATTTATAATATCATTGATACAAAACTTATTATTGTTAAATTAAAATTACTGTATATCTTTTTCTATGAAATATTTCAGAATTTTTTTACAATTTATTATATTTGGATTAGCTTTTCTTTTTACTAACTATACCCATACAAATAAAACCACGAACGTTATTGCATTTGATGAATTTCCTTTATAATGAAATATATTTTCATGTGAAAAATCTACATTTAGTATAAATATCAGAATATGTAGAATATAATAAATAAAAATAAAATACAAACTATCATTATTTTGAATATATTTTCCTTATACTATATTTATTATAAAATTTTAAAATAAATATTTTTATATTGATCTAATAGAAAACCAAATTATTGGTCAAAGAAAATGTTTTCATGAATATAAAAAGAAATTACCATATTTTATTCATATATTTTTAAACTATATTTTTTAACACATTGGTTGGCATGTTATACTTGCTGGGTCTTGGTTGAAGGTACCTTCAATTCTAAAATTATGTTAATACATACTGTGAAGATGTGAATCAGTAGCAAAATTTTAGTGGCAATAGAAAAATTTAATTATCAATAACAAAATTTTTGCAAGAGAAAGAAAAAAACTATATTACTTTAAGTCAAAAGTTGTATACAAAGGCTACAAATTATATTTTTTAATGTTGTGTTTATAGATTTTAGACCGAACAAAAAATTATTTTTGTAATATTGCTAGTTCTGAAATATCACATCTACTACTGACTATGTTTTAATTATAAGAATTTGGTGTAGTTTCTAGTTTGTATCGAATCTTATTATATTCTCTGTTCAGTAAAATTTCATATTGGTAGGACGAACATCGTGGTAGCTAGTAATTGTAAAACTTGGATTCAAATTGGATTTGCTTTTCTTTTTTGTATTTCCCTTCTAAAATTTTGATTTGTTTATATTTTAATATAATATTTAAATCGTTTACAATTATTATATTTCTATTAAATATTTTTAAAATTTTTCATTTTTTTCATTCCATTTTCACATAAAATTAGTCAATATGAAAAATTATTTATTTTATTTCAAAATATATTCATTTAATCTGGAAATTGAATATTCATCACTCCCACTCCATCACCATCACATCATAAACGTCTTATAAATATAAACATATTTATGCTTGTATCTTCATCTGAAGAAATTGCGACCAATTCAGATTAAATTAATTATGAAAAAGTATAGGAAGAATAAAAAATATCCACTTATAAACAATACTTTAATTTTAAATTTTATATTTTTTTCTTTTTCATTTTATCAATTTTGTTTTATTTATTTATTTATAAAGTTATCTATGAATGAATAGATCCAACATTTTTTGTAACCAAAATTGTAAATTTTCTACAAGTACTGAATAAAATTTAAGTAAATTAAGGTTTACATGAAAACAAAAGAATGAATATTTTATCCAATTTAAAGTATTTTATAGATATAGACAAAGCCCCGTTTGTACATTTAAATTTTGTTCACATGAAGAAAATTCTTTTAGGAATATATATTGGAGAAAATACAATTCGTATATAATTAATAATATCTAAATATAGATTTGCATAATTAAGTTAAGAAATATCAGGTTAAATGGTGATATTGACCAATTGGTTGATTTAATTTTATCATAGAGGTTAACGAAATATTATATCATACATTTTTTTCCCCTTATTCCGTGTTGGAACACATCCACGCCACCCTACTCTATCTTGAGCTCTTGTTGATATTCCTTCTTAGTCCATATTAGCTCTCCTTAATTCTTTGTCTACTGTTCTCTTCCATGTTATAAATGGTCTTCCCCGTCTTCTTCTTCCACTTGGCGGATTATATTGTAACGCTGGTCTTGTAATACTTTCTACTGGTCTTCTTAAGGTGTGTCCGATCCATTTCCACCTTCTAACTTTGATTATTTGTTCTATATTTTCTTGGCCAGTCAAGTTCCATAACTCCAAATTACTTATTCTGTTTGGCCAGAAGATTTTACATATTATCCTGAGACACTTGTTTACAAATACCTGTAACGTCTGCATATTTGATCTGGTTATTCTCCAAGTTTCGCAACCATATAACAGAACTGATTTATCGCTTGAATTGAAGATATTTATTTTTGTTCGACGTGTTATATGTGATGAGCGCCATACCTTATATAGTCTACCGAATGCTCTTCTTGCATTATTCAGTCTATTCTGAATATCCATTATTTGTTGATATTATCGTGGCTAGATATACAAAGTTTTCCACGATCTCTAGTAGTTCATTATCCAACATTACTGGGTCATTGTGTGTCTCATTTATACGTAGCATTTTTGTCTTGCTTGTATTTATTCTTAGGCCTACCATTCTTGCCGTACTGAAACTAATGTCATCTGCGTATCCAAGGTCGTTCAGATTCGTTGCCCCCCATGATATGTCTTCTGTACTTCTAGTTGTTTCTTCTAATACATCGTCCAGTACGATATTGAACAAAGATGGTGACATTACACAACCTTGTTTTAGTCCTATGTAGAATTAACTGCGTATTTAGACTTATTGGAAGGACAATAATGATTACAGAAAAATGAAATTTTTTTATAATTAAATTTATAAATGAAATTTTTTTATATTATTATTATGTCATTTTTACGAAAACTGTAAAAATGACATAATAATGACTTGTAAAAGAACGTATATAGTATAACAGTAAAAAAAATATTAAATTTATAAAATTTAAGTTGGTAAAAATAAATTATATTTGGAATATTTTAAAGATAAACCCAATAATAAAAAGATAAACCCAATGAAAAGATATATGTACCTTAAATTAATAGACGCATTAATGTGATAATAATGCTTAAAAAAATTTTTAATTTATGAGGCAAAAAACCGATTCTACCTTGATAAATCATTAATTGAGCATAAAGTTCAGAACGAATATTATTTTCAATAGCTTACGCTTGTTGTGCAATATTTTATACTCAAATGATTGCACATTAGGCACCATCATCAGATAATTTAATACTTGATTGCATAATTTAGATATTATACTCATATTTTTATATATAAAATTATAAAAAGCTGCTAGTAAAACATAGGGTGTATATAGTACATAATTCGAAGTTATGTACCCTAGAAAATTGAACCCAAGTTTTTTATGTATTACAAGAAATCCTCTAAAAATACTCTAAAAATTACATGCGCTGGACTAGAAAGAATCAAATATATGTACTTAGAAAACTAAAGTACGTGTATATTAGTTTGCCATAAATTCACCGAGTCTAAATTTCAATACCACTAAATGCATGACCAAACCACATGTCATTCAAATCGGATCAATCAGTGTATGTCTATAACATTTACCAAACTTTCATCTCTAAAATGTATTATAATTTTTATATTTCTATTATCTAAATCGTTAATAGTATAAATGTATGTAATTATTAGGTAAAATTGTTACACAACATTTTCCTTTTATAAAACAGGTACACTTACTACCTAATTCTTTTCCAAATATTACATTAAAAATGTTTGAAACTAATTGCATAATTCCTTAATAAGTAATTTAAAAATTTTGTAGTTCCAGCAGAGTATATATTTAATTTCTAACAATATTAATATGAAAAACAGTATTCATTATCTAAACCCACAAGTGAAATTAATATTGAAGAATTGAATAAATCAGGCAAAATATTGGGGGTACGCAAATTCTCCACCGATTGAATTGATTTTGTTTTGTTCAAATTACCAGAAAAATGAAAAAAAAAAACTTTTACATGAAAAGAATGAAAAAACTTCTAAATAAAAAAAAAAATTTAACGGTGAAGAAAACAAATAAAATACAATAAAAATATGCCAAAAAATTAGTTCGTATTAAAAACGAAAATGAAATACGAAAAATTAGTGTCAGTCGGAATCGAAAATTTATTTTTTATTAAAAATAAATGAAATTTGCAATCGCTAAACTTATTTTCTCACATGATCGGCAAAAATATTCAGAGGATGAAAAATGGATTTCTCATTTCATAATTTTCTGTCATCATCTGGGTACAACTTTTGATGAAGACACAATATCAATTATTGGGGAGCGGTATGTAAGACATCATCACAAAAAATTTCAGTAACAAAATCATTTTTTTTATTAATCTTGCAACATTAAAATCTTGCAATAATAAAATATAGCACAAGAAAATCTTGCAATAACAAAATTTTAAAAAAGTTTGACCGACAGTCCAAATTGCAATAAAAAAGTCTGACAATAATTTAATAAAAAATAAATGATTTTAATAAAAATCTTTTAATACAAAATAAAATTGATTCACCCTGCTGTAGAGCATAAGAAATTTTAATCGAATTTTAGTATGGACCCCGTCCCCGTGCAGGTACACCTGTGCACAAACATGATACCAACCTATGTATGTACAAAATTTAATCTATGTAATTCTAAGATACGATTTTTTTTGGATATTTTTCCGTAAGGCAAAAACAGATTTTTTCACATCTAACATGGTCCCACTGAAAGTATCGATCTCATCTTATACATGCATCAGGATGAAGTCTGTATGAGCCCGTGTACCAAATTTTATTAAAATCTGACGACCGGTTCAAGGTGATGTTGCTGCGCACATGCACATTTTGCGTATGCGGGGTACGAAAATAAAGTGACTCAATTTTTTTTGTTAAGAGTGCTTGCTATATCTTGTCTGTGGTTTCACTTTGTAACTTTGAGTTCAATTGCATTAACATTCTATTATGAATCGATCATCGAACAAGAATATAAAATAAAACATACAATTAATTCAAAATTTCTTTTTTGTACTAATCCTTAAGTAATAATTATAAAATTTACAGGAAATATATATACACATTTTAGTACCGATATTTACTCTAAATTTACATCCTCATACTTAAAATAGAAATAAATACTCGTAGATGAAATATTAATTTGGTTTTAAAATCATATTATTCTATATTTTATAATATGAAAATTAATATTTCTTTCGCTGCTCTTATTTATATCGTCATTCATTCATATATTTTTATAGTATCTGTGGCAATTTGACAAAATCACTTAACTGAATTTTGTTGTCTTTTCAGGAATAGGAAAACAATTACATGACCAGCTAAATATTTATTTTACAATCAATAGTTTCAAATTACCGGAAACTAAAATAATCAAAAAAAAATGCGAATTAAATTTATTTTATTAAAAATAATTAAAATACAGTGTTAATTGATTTTTTCCAAAATATTTTTTTTTTTCCCGTTCAGCATAATTAAGTGGTAATTATACTTGTTTTTTGTATGATATAAAAAAAATATTAATAATTTGGTTACAGTTAAATTAAAAAAATGTCGTAATTGTTTAGTAATAATTTATTAAATTGTTAATAAATAAATTTATAAATCAGAAATATATAACACTATAATTGATTGCTGACTCCCGAAAAAATATTACGTAAATACCTCGGTTTTAGCTTCTTAGATAAGAGTAGTTCTGAGACCAATTTTCAGGAGTATTATTAATTAGAAGCGCATGAAGTATCTTGTATATACAAAAAACTTCACTAAACTGTACTTGTGCTAGAACATTACAAATACTGTATGTTCCAGATTATCTTCAAGAGTTCCACCTGTTGCGTCAGTATCATATTCATCAATCTTTCATGGATTAGCCATCACTTTTAAAACCAACGTAGTAAGATATAATATGCATAAATTTTGGATAGTTCACGCAGTTCCTGGGATTTATTTTAGTTGTTCTCTTTGAATTTACAGTAGCTAATTTATATGAAGTTCATCTATTTTTATGCTATGCTATTTGCACATTGCAATATCTTTTAAATTTTGTTATAGAAAAATGTTTAAAATTTAATTTTTGGAAAGCAACCATCAAAGAGTGACTTAAATTTAATAAATATATACCAGAATAAATTAAACTTTAATGACTTTGTTTTGGGTACAATTGCCTTGTTTATTTTTTTTTTTTTTAATTTCAGTTGTAAATTTTAATGTTTATAAGATACATATATGTATGAATTATGAATATAACTAGTCACTTGACTTCCTGTCTTGTCTATTTTAAAGATAGCATAATGACTTTTATTTAATATCATTATAATTTATAATGTATAAATATTAATATACATTTATTGTATGTATAAAGAATGTTATTTGTCATTTTATCAAAATATTTAAGTTTTTTTTTAAAAAAAAAGAAACGGATTATATTTATTTAGATTAATTTTAAACGGTCATTTATGCTCCAGTTATTTACAACAAAACATTTTTATTTATATATTATTTGAAAAACAAAGAACCATCATCAGTTATATTAACTTTTTTTATATATAATATTTTATTTTTAGGTTAAGCTGGTTTTTTTTTTATGGTTGGTTAGGTTGGTATTTTTTAATTTTTTATGCAAAAATTATCAACTTAACCTCAAAAAGAAGCATTATTTATATTGTCTGGGTTAAATATTATCGTAAAAAGGATTTATTTTTTAAACTACGTAAATAGTGGATTATGTAAAAATGTTTTGTTTGGAAGAATTTAATGCAAATTTCAGAATTCAAATTTAATAGAAAGACATAATAATATTATTTTTATGTAGTATTTTTTTTAAAAAATATACTCGGTATCAATTTTCTCTATTATTTATTAGAATAGTATTTATTCGGGATAGTTGATATTCGAGCGGTTATATTATAACAATAAGATGTGATATTGTGGGAGCCTTGTGTTAAAGATAGGTCTCCCTTCTAATAAATATTGCTCACCTATAGACCCTCGAATGGCGAGCACCTTCTGGTTATACATTATTTCTAGGTAAGTGTGATACAGAATTTAACTTATAAGATATGATACAGACAGTTATGTATTACCTACTATTAAAAAAGTATTACTAATGTCGATCTGGGTATTGAGACAATAATTCTTAAATAACTATACCTAAATAAAGATAATATAAATTTAAATAAATGGTTTCTTTACATAATATCATAAAATTTCAAATAATACTTTTGATATTTAAAACTTGAAGTATATAAAATATTTTTTAAAGCACCCGCCGGGGAAGCTTTTTACATAATAAAATGTTAACCAAACGTAAAATATTGCTTGCATTTAAAGTGCATCGTCCTGTAGCTAAAAAAATGTATTAAAGTTTGTAAAAGATATTTGTGGATAAAAGTATACATTTACATAATATTATGTTTTTTTTTTGTTAATATACTCTACTGAATAAACTATACCAAAACATACATATATAATTTTATGAAGAATGTTGAGATAAAAAATAAAGAAATATGAAACAAAGGGCACTTAATATTCAAATACCTAACTAAAGACTATATTTTAATTATACCCCACTTAACAAAAAAATTATATACTTTACAAAATTATGTATTGATTTAAAAAGGCAACTATACTTATGCTTGTTATCTCCTCTGTGATCCACACATAAAATAGGCAAAATTGTAAATTTCGACAATACTATAGTTTTCAAAACGGTTATAATGGGAAATGTGAGAAGCTCTTTTTGACCTTCTACAGTAATTTACAATTTCTCAGCTTCCTCAAATAAGGGAGTTGAAGACAGAAGTGCAGATTGTTATACAAAATAAAGCCCTAATCCTCATATATCAAGTGGGGATTCATTTTCAATGTGTCGGTTAAGACCGCAACTTATTTTATCTGATCTCCAAGTTACCAAATCAAACATAAACATAATATTGTCACTTTTATAGCATTTCAAATTTCAACATCTAAAATAAAAAATTGTCATCAATTTTTGTATTCTTGGTCAGGCCAACATATGTATTTATATACGCGTCAAAATCAGGTATTATGTAGACGCGTGTATCTTTATCGTGTGTTCCAAAATTGCAATTTTCAACAATTGAAAAATGTTTTTGCTTTTTGTCCATTAAAGATTTTATACAAATAATTTTCTTATAATTATAATAATAATTTTAGGTAAGTAACTCCAGTGGGTTATATCAATAGTACAGAAATATAGTATGTATAATATATTACTGATATCGAGATCTGAAATTATCCAATTTTTTTTGCAATGCTTTGTTTTTCAAACCCATATGAAAGTGGTAGCATCGTCTCTGTTAACTTAAATTTTAATGTTTTGTTTTTATAATTACTCATTTATTTTTATTTAACTCGTTTGTATTAAGCACTTAGTGTCTAATCTATTAACAAACATCAGAGATTAATCCATTGCGGTTAGTACAATTTTATCTTAAAATATATATTAACTAACATACTATCTAATAATATCCTCTCCTCAGCAACAATTCAATCAAACAATCAAGTCCCCACTTTCTTGGTAACGGGTATAAGGAGCTTGTGTCTGAGATACATAAGGATTAGATACTCGATGATAACTATTAGTACACATATTAGTTTTGTAATTGTTGGTACCTATAAAAACAGTCCGTAGTTTTAGCTAGTCCCTATAAAATACATTATAGATGTGTTAAAATATGAGTAAGTTTTAACAAAATACTGTTTGTTACAAACACACTGTTAATTAGAAAACACTGTTGAATACAACTCAGAGTTAAAATATAACGAGTTATCTTCTAAGCTAAGCTACTGCTAATTAGCTACTTTTTTATTTAGACAGTAATTCCCGTAATAATTTCCTTCTATATCTAGATAGATGAACACATTTTTGTATAATATAGAGTCAAATATCCTGGTTAATTTTCATATTTTTAGAAATTGTGGAAATTTTATAAATTCTTAATTTCTTGAAAACAATAAAATGTATCTAAATTCTAAAATTGATTTAATTAATTTTAGATTATTTGTATAGTTGAAGATATTGTTTTAAAAAATTCTATAAATGTTAATATTTTTATCTGCCAGGATTTAATGATATGAAATTTAGGCTTTTCGTTGGATCTACAAAATGTAAACTGGTATCAGTACATTTTTGTGCTGAAGCAAAAGAATTTAAATTTTATTTGTTTAATTTTATATACACGTATACATTTAATGAAATGTAATATTTAAATTATCAATTTCATCATCTAATTTGTACCAATTATAATATTTTCCTTTAACTTTAACAATAATATGAATGGTATTTTAAAAATTATCAGATCTTATTTATATCAACATACTGACTATATAAATTATCAGAAGTATTATTTTACAAATGTATTTTTAGATAATCCATTATACTAATAATATCAATAAATTCATCTTGGAAAATATTGGAAATTTTATTTTATTTTTGGCGGTTGAGTTCTTATAGATTTTCTTTACCTTATCTGAGTGTGTAAAAAGTATTAACGCTGTTTTAGATTCATTAATTTTGGTAGTCCATTTAAAGTACAATCTTTTAATTTATTGGAGTGATGTATATTTTAGATTTTTAGCCGATTTATTTTCAATCGAGACTACGATGCCAGTGTCAACTTGCAGTTGTTAGGTAAGGGAATATCATTGAGAAAAAATTGAATAAATGTGGGAACAAAAATTTAGCTTGCAGAACGCACGCCTGCATAGGTATATTATATAATTTAGATTTAGATGATGTTCCTTTAATATATACTTTAAATTAAATTATCGATTTAATATAAATGATTTTATTATTTTAATTAAGATATTATACTTCATTTATACGTAACTTATGTAATAGACCTTTGTAACACCGCACAGTTCGGTTAGCAATTTGTAACTGAACCGGAGGACACCACTTGGCTTTGACATGTTAATTTAAATTTAAATTTTATTTGTGGGGTGGCAATGGTACCCGTGCACCATTATACACTTCGACCAAAAAAAAAAAAAATCTTTGGCCCACTCAACAAAAAAAATTTGGAGCGCCACTGAACTAAATGTAACAAAATTTTAGTTACAAAAAAAAAATTAACAAGAAAAAAAAAATAAACAAAACCAAGTGAGTCTGGTTACTTCACGATATTGCGGAGGAGACGCGATTTAGAAACTTCCAAGGTTTTTCAATTATGTGGGCGCCAGGTCTTGAGTGATCCACAACCGCGGACCACTAGCACAACAAGACCGAATTTCTAAAATAAAACCTTGAAAGTTTCAAGGACCGATTGGGATTTCCTCCTTTTTGCCGGCTTAGCACAATCTGTGGGGCGTGAGTCAACCAATCGATCCTACCTGCAAATCAAATCATCATCAACAAGGAAAGAGGTTAAGGGAAATGCGGCGACGTCATCAATCCTGGGTGGGTATGGTGGCCTTAGTCCACCCTACTACAACCAACGAAATCTAAATAAATCAAAATTCCAATAATAAAAAAAAACTGTTGATTTCAAAAACAAAAGTACCTAGCCCATCCGACTAGACTTTTTTTATTTATCTATTATTATATTTATTTATTTTTTTTAAATTTTAATTTTTTTAAAAAATCTCTATATATCTAAATATCAATATTTTCACGGCAGTAATTTAAAAAAAAAAATTTATTTGGCCTTTTACCAATTTAATAAAAATATTATAATCAAAACATACCTTTTTATATTTTTTTTTCTGCACGGTGCCTGTCCTGACATGTCGGGATAGTCCGGCTAAAAATTAATATTTATTTGGTTTGAATTAAAAAAAATTTAAAAAAAAAACTACCGCAAAAAAATTAATACAAAAAAAATAACTCAAAAATTTTACTCTACCAATCTAATCAAAATCGAAATCCAACAAAATTACTACTATATATTATAATTACAACTTAAACCCAAAAAAAAACTACTCTACTAATTTCATAAATCCAAAAATCACAATAAAAAACAATTACTACTTAATTAATAACATCCAATTATAACTACATACTTTACTATTAAAAAAAAAATTTAACAAATTGCACCACCACTGTGAACACCACTTTAAATTTTTTTTCCTGGTGATTATCCTAGGTTGCAGATACACAATAATTTTTTCCTCTTTCCAGGAATCAAAATTTTCCACTATCGTGCGAGAGGGTCCTGGTATGAAATCCTGCTCTGATCAA
The DNA here is from genome assembly GCA_963920725.1 of Rhamphomyia laevipes. Lineage (NCBI taxonomy): Eukaryota > Metazoa > Arthropoda > Insecta > Diptera > Empididae > Rhamphomyia > Rhamphomyia laevipes. Next base: position 35,252,135 of record OY987257.1, read on the forward strand.
CCTGCTTTTCTTAAAAACTGCTTCAACCACTAGCTCGGTTGATCCCTTCTAATTTACCGGCTTCTCGGAATAATTTATCATACTTTATGATAATCGACTTTTAAGTTCCACGGTGTGAACATTAAAAATTTAATAATTTTTTTTTCTTTTTTCTTCACCACAAAAAAAAAAATTCAGTTTAATAATAAATTTTTTTTTTTATTTAAAAAAAAAATGATGGTGAATTTAATTTACAAAAAAAATAACTTTTTTCCTGCAGACTACACGTCTGCTCTCGACCAAATCTTTTTTCCCGAAGCCCCGAAACACGTTTTTCCGTCGCCTTCCTTTTCTAACGTTTTCGAATTTCCGCCTGTCCCGATTTTAACCCGATTCGAAACCCGCGGCCTGCCCGAGGTAATTTTCTTTAATAGTTATTAATTCTCACCAACAGAGGGGATTTATTATTTTCGAATCTTCCCACTGAAATATATATTTGTGAGTATGACATTTATACTTGTCAATATTTTTTCCTGGTTTATATAAAAAATAACAAAAATGGCATTTATTTTGGGGACGGATATTTCCTGGAGTGGAGAAGTAATTATTTTAAAGTTTTTTTTTTGTTTCTAATATTAATTCTATTTTCTTTTATATAAATTTTAGGTTCCCCAATTTATATAGAAAAATGTACCAACATAATCTGTGGCTGTACATTAATTTTTATTATATGGTCGTTTTTGGACAATCATATTGGAACTTCTCCAATAAGATTTTACCTACAACCAATGTTGAGCGCCTGCAGGGCCACACCTTCGTGCCATCCGCTATCAAAATCTTTTTTAATATTAAACCAGCGCACTTGTTTTTTATTAAATTTGGGACTTATATATTAACATAATCTTAGTGGTTTGCTAAAAACCCGAATTGTTGTTGGTTTATAATTATTTTATGGGAATACTACCAAATCTCGCGGACCAAAATCCCTTTTTTACAATACCCTTTTTTTAAATTAACTGAGCTAAAATCCCACGGACGAAAATCCCGTATTTCTAAAAGTTTTTTTTTGTTTTATGCATAGCCAATTTGTTGGGATACTGGCTCCATTTTGTTTTTGTTCTTCTATTTTTTTTGTAGGGTAAAGGTGGTATCCTTCGACAGGTGGGATGCTTCATCAATCGGCTCTGTAGAACAAACTATTGCGCGTATAATTTCAAACTATATTGCATATCAAACTTGTATGTTGTATTGCCTTAGCTATATTTTGTTTTCATAACAATTTTAATTAAATTTAACTGTGATTGAGATTTTGTTAAACTAACTGTCCGGTTACTTATTAAATATTATTTTTTTCACTGGTAAAAAACTATTACTTCAATGCGACGAATCTTATACTTCACGTTTGTAGTGCAATGATGCCTAGATTGTGAACCGTCATTTAAAAATTTGAAAAAAACTTTTCGGGTCACTGGTGACCCCAAAGCTTGAAAGGGTTAAGAAAATTTTATATATTTTATAATTGGGCTTGTCACCACATGAAATTAAAATCTTATCATGTTCTGACTTAGGCAACTATGTCATTCTCATGAAAGAAAATTTAACTATTTCAACTCTTTTTTCAAGTATGTAATAAGAATGCTTTATAGCTAACTATTATTTATTTTTAATTAAAAATAATTTGTGAATTTATTAAAAGTTATTTAAATATTTAAATATTAACTTTTAGTGTTATTAAAATAACGTAACCTTCCGATAACGTTACCAATACGAATAACGTTTTATTTTCATTATTATTATGAAATTATTTTTTAATTGCTAGAATAATTTCCTAACAATTTTTTTCTTTGCTGGGATACTACGAGTATTCATATTACCTTACCGTCAAGAATAATCAAAAAAAAAAAAATTGACGCAGCTTATTGCTTTTCCTAACGTAGCTGACTAGCTTAAGCATAAGCTGCATTTTTTTAAAAACAGGTGTAACTTAAGAACTTATGAAAATTTCAGATATAAATATCACAAAAATAATTTAAATCGATTGTTATACTAACAATCTATTATAACCTAATCTTAAAAGCTGAATTAAAGAAAAACGATTGTTCCTGCTGGTGTCTTTTAATCTTAATGTATACTTTACTTGGTAAGAAAAATACAGAAACTTAAGTTTGATTAAGTTGCCGAACACTTTCGGAAACCCCGAAAAACTTTATATACATATGTACATACTTTATAATATTTTTTAAAAAAATATATTGTTTTAAGCTTTTTACAATTTTTATTTTATTTAAATTTAAAATTCATCTTAAGAATATTTAGATTTTATTTTACAAACATATTCGCCCAAAGCCAAACTTCTCTTTTAGCAAATTATGGAGTTTTTATTGCGTAAAAAAACACTTAAAGTGTTAGAAAATATATAGTTTAAAGTTAAAGGAAGATAACTTTGAAATAGAAAAAAAATATTTATTATAATATTAGAGATTCTTTCTTAACTTGTCATAATTTATATACATGACATTAATTTAAATTATTTAAATTAATTTAAATTATGAATGGAATTGAAAATGTTATGATAGAAAATAATTCCATTTATCATCATTTCACCATATTTTAAGACAAAATGCTTAAGCAAATTAGCAATTGCATCAAAGAAAAGTGTTTATCTGATATTTTTTTAAAATAAAGTTACAACAACCGTTTTCATTTACTTTGAAAGACAATTTGTATTTGGATTGTTTCAACCCGACAATATAATTTTTTATATTTTTATATTTGGAGTTGATTTGGTATAACCTAAACACAATAAAAAACAAGTTCTAAATGTCAGTAAGATAAATAATGGAAAGTACATATATCTTATTAATATAGCATTTCTTGTTCCTTTATTATTAAATAAATATAATTTTGCTATTTACTGACCGGAAAGTTTAAATATTTCTTAGCTAATTATAAAAAACTTTTAGAAAACAAGAAAATTATAAATTTTAAAACAAAAGATTTTTTTATTATAGTTTTTCTACATAATTTCAAAATATATATTTCTTTTATGTGAATTAATTTATAACATTTCAATTTTAATTTTACTCAAGTACAATACAGTGTGCAAACTCATATAGTTTGTTTGTTATATTTAAGCTTTATGAATTTTGAAGAATATAAAATTTTGCTTCAAGAGATCTTCGCTTAAAGTTTTTATAATTTTTCTTTTATGGGTGATATTTATGCATTGAAATACAAAAAAAAACACTTAAATGTTGTTAGAATTATACTGGCATACAACAATAGCTCTTTAACAATAACACTATGCTGTACAGCTTTGTTATTATTGTTTTTAAAACAGATTTTCTATTTGTTAACATAATTATATATACTATTGTCAGATCGGTTGAGAATTTCAAAGTTTTGTATATGGTTTCCTAAATACATATTTGAAGATTTTCTTTTGAATTTCAGGACAAAATAACTTATTTTAGTCAAAATAAAAAAAAGGAAGATATACAAACCAAATGATTGTTATACTTTCAGTGAATTTCTAATAAACTAAATAAAATTTTCTTTTTTAGGAATGTACCATTTTCGACTGACGTCCAAACTAAAGTGAAAAATTTAGTTTGGATCCACTAAAGTGTCCAGTTTCAATACTTTGATGATCTAATCTATACTACACTACAACAAACATCAAATAAATATAATTCTATAAGTTTTAGCATGAACAATTTGAAGTGACTGACGTATTTTGGGGGCCACAATTATATTATAACCCTGTATGCCAATTTTCTTGAAATCCAATAACATTTATGCGAGTTATTGCTTCGAACATACAATGCATACCCATTTTTTTTTGTATTTTTGGAATATCTTTCTATGCCCTGGGGCCGCAATCATGGAATTAATTGTTTTTCGATATTCCACAAAAGTTAAGAAGTGTTTAGAATGAATCGTACATGTAAAAAAGCTAATTTATAAATATAATCATTGATTATAGAATATTGTAATCATCTATCATCTTTGATATAACTTTGATGTATATTTTAGATGAAAACTCTCTTTTTAGAAGGAAAATTCATTTTATATATATGAATATGGCAAGCCACTTATTTTCACTGAATTACTAACTGATTTGTAGAACTAAATTAAATATGGCTATGATCAAAATCAGAATAAAATTTATCAAAAGTGTGAACTGTTATCTGAGGTCAATACCTGAAAAATAGATAAACATTTCTTTCATTAAATCGTATTGTTAAATAAAATTACACTTCTATTTAAATGTCACTCAAATTCTTAATTTTGTATTTTCTTTAAAAAATATTTTCAACACAAAATTTTAAAACCAAAACAATAATAATTTATAATTAAAAACTTATAAATTTATAAATTTTAGATTGACAGCAATGATGACATGGCAACTGCATTATTCTCTAATAATAACTTATTTTATTAAAAAATATATATTAAAATAATGTTTCCATAACAGATTCATTGCCGGAAGGACAAAATAAAATTTATAAAAAAACTTATTTTTTCATATATATTTTATTATATGGCTATTACTTGTCTTCTTATCATCCATGGGATTGAAACTAAACAGAAAGCTTAAATTTTTCAGTGTTAATACTTTAGGAAACAACAAAAAAATATAGTTTTGTCCGAATAATAAAAGTATAGAAAATTTATGTTCTTGTTTTATATTTTATTAGTACGAATTTAATATTGCACGTTCCAAAAACTTTAAAAATCTATGACATTAAATTAAGAAATATCTTATCATTAAAACTAAATTCTACGATTGGCTTCTTTTATGAAATTTTATTTCTTAGAACAAGGATTTATTGAAAAATGTTAGAAATATCCAAAGTTCAAAAATATTTTGTTTCTGTAGTAAAAAAATAGATAAACTTTTTGCTAAAATTGAATTAAATATTTATAATAGAAGAAGCATATTTTCCTTCTGAATTCTTAGTAAAAAATATTATGGAAAGAAAATATTTTTTTCATTTTGTATTTATTCTAATATTTCTTTGTTTTGTACATTAAATATTTTATTGATATATGATAAATTTTGTGTAATAAATTCTTTTCGATGAACATTTCATCAGAAAGCCCAACAGCAACAGGACGATATTCTTATTCTTACATTGCGTTCTATCTATCGAATACGGAAACATAAAACCAAATAGATTTTTTCATATGTATATATATATGTAGTTTTATATTTTTATTTTTTATATACCATAATAAATTAAAACATTATCATCTATCAATGATATAAATATATGTATATTAATTTGTTAAATCTTCTTTTCTGTTATATGCTGAAAATGGAAACATGGAGTAATATAAAATTCCATATATATGTATGTATGTACATACAACTGTTTAAAATTGAATTCTTGAAATTTTAATTTTAATTCATGTAACAAAATTGAGAACTATGTATATTGTATTTACATACTACTTTTTTGCATTTACAATTTTATGATAGAAAAAATATTTCAAATTTATATTGGTAATTTAGATATTTCCTGGATAACCACAAGTAGTACAATTAATTATTTTTCAGGAATATCTACATATATAAAAAGAAATCTATAGGTTAGGTATATCGTACTAACAACAGCGAAAATTTGAAGTTTTATTAAAAATTTATAGGAAAAATATTTTGTTCATATATTTTGATTCATTTATTTAGTATATAAAACATTTTTTGTAAATTTTTTCTTCATTCACTTCCCACTTATAAATAATGACTACAATCAAAACATTTGACAGACAATAGACTATGTTTAAATATCAATTTTAAGAAGGTAGAAACTAAAATTTAGAAGTACATTTTTAGAATACTATTTCAGTTGGCCGATAAATAATATTTATAATATTTTTAAATTTGTATTAACAGGAGAAAAGTATTATTAGAATATTTTATTTAATAAATTCTAAAATATTTTAAACTAAAGTAATGAATATTTGGAAGGGTCTAAAAATATCAATTGAAATATTTTATACATATATGTACATAAAAAAATATTTTACTTAAAATACCATCATATTGTCGGTTATCTCAAAAACACCAAAACCAAATTTGGTAAAATTTAATTTTTCTTTTGTTATTTCTTTTCTTAGACTTTTCAAATCAGCAATTTTCTATAAACTATCTATATTATAATTTTTATTAATGAATAAAGTTATTAAGGAAACTATACAACGCTCAAATTTTGATAGACCAAAGACCCCACAGTGGATTTAGAATCAGATAGAAGCAAAATACTATCATGGACAATAAACTATACCATCGGCCTTGCTAACTTGAAAATATTTAATAATAACATTTTGTCATAGATAATTTACAAGATACAAGATACACCTACAAGATAACCGGCGGTGTATTGTAGTTATTGAATAAAAAATTAAATATAAAGGTAGAATTATGCCTAAATTGCATTTTATTACTTATGGTTGAAAAAATATTCTGGTTATTTGTAATTTCTTTACCAACATCCACCATAATCAATGCAGAAAATATGAAATACAAAAACTATGCTGAAATTATCTGTTTTTATATTATATATATTGTGAAAATTGTCTGAGATTGCAAATAAATTATCTTTAATGGATTTTATTTTATCTAACAAATTTCATATTATAAAAAATTGTCTTTGTGGGCGGTTTTTCTTTTTTTTTGTTGCTTAGGGAAACTGCACAAAATAGATGATCATATTTTTTTATTCCAGACTGACCTAAGTGCTACAGTATTTGTATTGGGTGGTTTAAAATATTTTCTTGAAACTATAATAAAATCAAGAAATTTCATATGATATTATATTCTATATAATGGTAAATATATATTTTAAAATACCAAAGTTCATCACGAAAAGTATTTTTAAAACACTTTCTATAATATTGGGAAAAAAGAAAAAAAAATTAACTGCTAAAAGATATTACCTCAAATATTGTAAAAAAAATTAAATATTATTACATTATTAAAGTCTTTTTACTGTCCAAAAACTTTAATGTACATTTTCGAGCTAGTTTCTAGGGGATGGCAATTTTTTTTTTATATTTGGGAAACAAATATAAGAAAATTATTATACAGAAATATATCTATGTATATGAAACCGATGGTTTGGTTTTGGTTGTTTCTGGGTTAAAACTTATTTTAATACAAATTTCTTTCCTCTGATAATCCGATAGATGTTGGAAAATAGAAAATAATGAAGTACATAAATATTTTTTTTTATTTATTTATATATGAAAGGAAATGAAAAACTACTGTGTGATACCAAAAAAAATGTTCAGTTTAGCTCATAAGAAAAACAACAATATTTGCATTTTATATATAGCCATACCGAATTTATATTTTATAATGTTTCCTATTATAAGTATTAATATGATAATTGTGTATAATGTTTATAAACATAATGATAACATTACATTTTAATATTTTTTACAGAAAAGAAAGTTGTGCATTTTTGTATTAAACTTGAGTCAGTATTTGTATAGGGAAGTATAAATCTCAGTTAAATGTCATTAAGTTATTTACTTTTGAAATGCTGGAAAATTTTCTTTGGGATACACGTTTAGTAAATGTTTTAATTAAATAGCATAAAGTGAATAAAAAATTTGAGCATATCAATAAAAATTAAATATTTATAATGAAGGTTGGTAACTTTAATTGAAAATATGATGGTGTTATATATAATATAAAATGTATATATGAATCGATAAAGAAAGTTGGTTGATTAGGTCTTTTTTTTATTTGGCACATAATATAACTACGCAACTTCTTATGTAAAAAAATTATTTTACATAGACCAAAAAAATTTCAGGGCCAAAAAAAAAAAATTATATTTGTTAGCTTAGTTTCTATAAACAACGTTGAAATCATAAATTGTTTATAGATTGTTTTAAAGACAATAATGGAAATAGATTATAAAAAGTTAAAAAATTATATTCTCGCAGATCTAAAATAAATAGTATTGCGTAGTATATGTTGCAGCTTTATGGTATAATCTATTTTTACTACATGAAAAAACTCGACTATTCGATAGGTAATTTAAAAATTTGTAATTAATATATTTTTGTAATTATAATTTTATAGAATTTAACAAATTTTGAATCAATGAACAACATTGGCACACTTATACAACTTAGTCATAGTTTATTAAACTTAGTCATAGTTATACTCATATTAGGAATAGAGAAATAATAATTATATTTTAAATGTTTTTATTAAAAATAATTAATAATATAAGTTTTTTATAAAACTGATTAAGGTGCATGATGTTGCACTTGGGGCAGTAAAATTTCTTATTGAGAGTAATTCATATCTTTTAATACTTAAAAAAAAATTACCTATACCTAAAAAGTAAGAATAATCTATTCAATCAAATTATAATATTAAATACTAAATTATTTGAAGCCACTGCACAATATTCTCTGCACAAGTAGTGTTTATATTTACGTCCTTTATACTCCATAGGCAGTTTCGCATTCCACATGAAATAAAATTAGTCAGACTTTAATTATAGTCATATTAATAAAAGTATTATATTCATCATATTACTTAAAGCAAGTGACTGTTGAAAATGACCGAATTATAATTAATGAATAATTTGTAAAAAACGAACAAATTCAGTGTAATGGCCAAACGCCAAACATTGATTTAAATTGATCGTATAAGCCATTACTGTGCTGGAACACTGTACTATAATTTTCTGCCGATACAATTATATTATGTGCTTTATATTGCACAGTTCTAAAAATATAAATTCGTTCAACCAAAAATTCGACATATTTTTCATTGCCTGTTAATGATTTATAAACAAATAATTTTCGTCATTACTATAGGTTGTTTAAAATTTGGCGGTAAATGCATTTTAGAAGATATATTTTGTTTAATATCTTTTACACGTCAAAATAATTATTTTTCTTAAAATGAGCTTGTAAAGTTATATGCATTTGTTAATATTTTAAATTCATTAATTAAAGGTATTGAATTTAAATTGGATAGTTTTGTTATGACCTATGTCTATGATAATATAAATTTTCTTATATTTATATATTACATAAATGCAATTTTGCAGTAATAATTTATTGATTAAATTTTGTTTCTGTACCAAACCATAATATATAATAAATAAATTATACAATATTTACTTATAATTTGACATAAAAATAAGTTCGATATAATCAACATATCTAAAATTATAACAATATAAATGTATGATTCACAACAAAGGATGTAATTAAGTTTAGAGACTATATTGTATTACTACAGTTACTTTTGATAACCCATTTATTTGCAAATCCGTTCTTTCTAAAAATTTACAAAATTTATTGGAATAGTATTTATAGTTGCCCTTTGCCCAGAGAAATTAGTTAGCCTTTGGTGTCCAGTCTTAGTTACCCGTATGCAGAGTACATAGTGAAATGAAATTGTTTTCTCGAAATAAAAAATTTAATTCATTTTTTGATAATATGATAGAACCGATAAATTGGCAGCCTTTTTGCAGATGAAGCTATGCCAAATTATTTTGAACATCATTTTGGTAAAACAATTTCTAAGATGTAAACCAGTGAGGTTGGGTTACAATATCAATAATTATGGTGTAGTAACCATTACATATACATAGTTACTGCCGCAATAAATTGTTATTCATATTCTAGTGCGAACAATAATCTAAATCCAATAGAAATGCCGACAAATTATATAAATTAATTTATTAATTATTTTACTATTGCCAGTGATGAACTAATGGTTGTTTTTGGAACTAAGGGTAAGTCATCTGGATATATGAAAAATGTAATTATAACTCTGTATCGAAAAATACTTTTAAAAAATTCAACTTCACCATATAAATTTAAACACTATATTATGCCAATGTATACTGTTTGGCTGTCAATCTAATATGTTTTTTTTTATAAGCTTGCGAGTGAATAGGATTGGACAGAATGTACAGAAGTAATTATTAGTAATTTTCTATATTATATCATAAGTTTATGTAAGAGAAAATTACTTCCTAAAAGATATCATAAATGAATTTGTTAAATATAATTTTTACAATAATCCTTAAAGTCCTTGAAAATATTTTAACTTTAACTACAATCATAAAATGTCTTTCTAACACAAAAGAATTAATATTCCATCAAAGTTTATTTTAGTGGTTTCATCTACGAGCTACATTTTCTCTACAACAAATATAATTTATGATTTAAGTCTTTAATAAAACAACAAACATACAACAGGTAAGATAAGAAGAATTATATATTATTTTCATTAAAATTTATAATTAAAAATTACGTCCCATTTTTGTTCCTTTGTTTTAATGATCTGTAGACGTTAAAATAATTTTGTTTACGGTTTTATTTCAATTTTCTAAATATCAAAGTAACTACTTATATAAATTTTATATAAAATGTTACAGTTCAACTGATTTATACAACACAACGAAAGGATGTCGCAACGAAATATGAAATAACAAAATTTACTCAGTTCTATATAAAATCATCGTCATGTTTATATAAAATTCTGCAGACCGACGACGTTTTATAAATCCCCCAGTTAAGTGACTTTTATGTAATATTTGTTTTGTTTTATTTTTGTTGTATGTTTTTATCACAACCCAACTTGTCTTGTAATCCTAATTAATACCCCAAAATCTTCTATCAAAGTCACACTCTCATTTTTATTTGGTTGCCATCATTCCATTATATTAGAATTTTCAGTTTTGGAAAGTTAAAAATGCGTGTATACTCAGTATTAAAGCTATGATGTATGTATATTGCTTCATATGAATTCACCTTTCATGTTAACATAAATAATATGTATATATGTAGATAGAGACATAGTAAAAAGCACTTAAAAAGCTTAACTTCACCTTTTACTTTAAATTTATACAAAGTTATATCCATACAATGAGCATTCACTTCCTCTTTTTTGTTGTGTTTTAAAACCTAATGTGGCGAATGTGCGGTGGATTTTGTGGTGGCTCTTTGGAAGATTGTATATATATTACTTATATAATTCTGTCAAGATCTTATCATGATAGAAATTAATTTTTGGTTTTCTTTAGAATATACCATACAAAATTAAATTAAACTTAAGAGAAAAAGGAAATGAAAAGTGGTAACTAGGGGGATTGGATAACTCGTAAATAGCATCAACAGTAATTTATGTCACACATAGACTTGTACTTAAAAATTACTACTTTGATAAAAATTTCCCATTTTGAAAATTTAATTTAAAATTTTGAATAATTACAATATGCTCTAGCCAGAATATATGAATAAAATCTGACGAGCGTTTATATGTAAAAAAACTATCAAATCTATCATTACAAAAAACAGCATCATTTTTAAATGCTGGTAAAATATATCAAATATTGGCACAGCCAATTAAAATTAAAGAAGTAAACCTACAAATAAATCTTGATCCAATATTGTTAATTTCAGAAACATATCCAGGTGGTTCTAAGAAATGTTCCTGCGCACAGCCTAATTTTACGTACGCCAATGTTTTTTTCTTATAGCATTTTTGGATTGTACGACCTCGAAAACGCCCAGAGAAGAATTTCAACGAAATTCTTTTTCTTTAAGATCAAGCCCAATACGACACTCCAGTTATTCTAATTGCTCTTAATAAAAAAAGAAAATATATACCCTAGAATTGTACAAAATTTTAATGCAGGTATCGTGTTTAAGACCAATTACATTATTTAATATTGGATTTACAAACAATACACCTAATAAATATTTTACATTTTTTTTCTTAGTGTGCAAAATAACAAAATATTGTTTAAAATTTTTATTAAATTACCGTGAAATATTATTATCTTAATAATTATATCATTGAACCAAAAATTAGAGCTAAGTCATATACTTAATTCTTACATAATTCTTTATGAATTGTATAAAAGCATAAATATGTTAGGAAATTAAAAACAAAACCTAAATTTTTGTATTCAATGAAAAGTTAATATATATTATGATTGGACACAAATATTTGAGAGCATGTTCTTCGTATGTATTTTTACCAATAGTATAACTTTAAATACATCAGCTCAATAAGGATTTTTTACCATATTGATCAATTAATTTATAAAAGTAAATATCAAATACCAAATTTTTTATTACTGATTATAGATAATGTTGTATATATATACTATAATAATGTAATCCTAAATTTTCTGAATTTTCAAATGTTTGTTCAATTAATATTCATTTAAAATTAGATTATGTATTTATTTACCAAAATAATTCAAAATATTAAATATAAAAAAAAAACCAAATACACAATAATAATAAATGTAGTATACAAACCGCTATCCCTTTTTCTTCTTGGCCAATATCTATTTAATAACAATTAATATTAATGAAATGGGAAAATATTGATATTGAAAATATTAACATTAACCATTCAGTCCTCCTCAGACCTCAGTTAGTACATAATTAAACCTTTATATTATAATAGGCCATTATGAATTCTTGTTATCGTTTGTGTTGTTTGTTCACAATATATGTACATAATAGTGTAAAGATTATACTTAACTATTGTTAAACATTTTAATAGAAATAGATGATACAAATTAGTAGCGTTGTACAATTGGAAAAGTTTGGTTTTAATTATTTTATAGCACTCATAAGATGAAATATAATATAGAAATAATCTTGAAAAAATTTACGATGGTCCAAAAATTTTAAATAAGTAAAGCAATTTTTCCTAAGCGATTCCTTAGAATTAGCTTTAAATGAGTATCAGTAATACAAATTTGGTTATATGTATAATGTTATTAAATATTAGAAATAGTGCTAATAAGTTGTGAGTAGTTGTGAATAGTGCTAAGAAGTTTGATGACAACCAATGTCTTACTATTAAAGGGTGTCATAGCGTTTATAAGATTCCATAATATATAATTAAAATTATGCATGTAAGTCGTAAGTGTATAAACAAATTGTTATACAAATGAGAGATAAGCAATTTTGATAGTTTATTAGGATGTTAATATATGTAATTCTATTTTAGATTATACCGTTTGTACTTTTTATAATACATATTGCTACGCCATATTCATATATACATATATATATATAAGTTAAAAACATTTATAATAATATCTTGTTTTTTTCATAATTCAAGTAATTTTTTTTTTCTGCGGATTATTTTTGTTGGTTATAAAAACATCTAAATAATCGATTAGATAATCTTCGCGATTGTTTAAAATGTTTTTAATTAGTAATGGAGGAACAATGATTGTGTACAGGGATTTAATAATAATAAAATTGTTGAAACTAAAACTAATTAATAATTCATATTTTAAAAAATCATTTTATTTTTAATTTAAATTGGATTTAAGTAATCTGCCAGTTATATTAAAAACGGTTTGGTTTGTTAATTATATTATTTCGCTCTAAGTTATGATTTTGTAATATGTATTATTTAAAGATTATAAGAATTATTTAAATAAAAGCAGTAATATTCCTTATCGTTGATGATGGTTTTCCTATTTCTATGATACATAATATAATACATAGTTTCTTCCAGTTTTCTCTTTTTAAATAACAAAATAACTAATTGCTTCCTGCTATGATGTAAAAGTTTATCCGAAAACATTTTTCAAGGAAACTGCTATGAATATGATTATATAAAAAAATTGTTTTCTTTTAATGACGGTATAGAAAAAGTAATTATTGAATCTGCCAGAAAGTTTAGATAATTAAAATTAATCCTCATTTTATTCTAATCCTATATATGAAAAAAATCGAAGAGGATTATTATATTTTGTATTTTACAAGTTCAATGGGTTGCAAAAAATACACTAGGACATTATATTAAATGGTTTGTATAATTTACACAAATTTTTTCTCAAATATTGATTTTATTAGAATCACATTTGGCGAATTTTTAATAGTCAAACTCTTGAATTTTATTCTAGTAATATTTTCTCGATGTATATTTTTAAAATAAGGGTTATAAGGGTAAAAAGATACCTTTTTTTTTTCAATAATTCTGCACATCGAAAATTCTTATCTATAACATTTATGATGTGAATCGCAGAGTAAAATCTGAAAAGATATTAAATGAATAATGAGTTTCTTTTAAAGGACAGCATCCTTAAGGTTTATTTATATAGCTTCTTATAAAGATGAATAATTAAGTACTATTTGTTTCTATGAAAAATATTTTTGTTTAAGCTTTTTAAAATTAGTAGACTTAGCTATATGCTACTATTTTTTGTTAATCAATTAAAGCAGTCATTATATATATTTATCTAAAATACAAATTTTAGGTTTTATTAAACAGTCTATCAGGATTTACATAATTTTAAATTTACGTAAAATTCTAAGGATTTATTTTTGTTTGTTTTTCAAGTTGGAAGAAGGTCTTGTTAAATAAATTATACTGAGAATAAATCCTATATAAATATATATGTATTTTATAAGTTTTTAGGTAATTCAATTTTATTTTTATTATACGAGCCCAATGCAGAATAGTTGGTCTACCTTAACTTTTTTTGATAAGTTCGACTTAGAGCTTCCGAAAATCAATTAAAACAATATTGTACAAATATTTTTTTTGTAATATTTAATGAAACCAACAGAAACAATAAAAAAAAATTAAAATTAATTCATAAGACTGAAATTATTTTAATAATAATCTAACCAAACACAATAGTTGGTCTACTTAAATTGCGAAGCAAAATAGTTGGTCTACCACTGGTTTACATCCCTCTTATTATTTAGAACTGCCTCAATTCTTCGGGGCATAGTTGACACAAGGTCCTCACACTCTTGCACCGTTGTCAAGTTCCAAATTTCTTGTAACTTGCCACGTAGTTCTGAAATAGTCCTGTTATGACGTAATTTTTTTTTCATATTGTGCCATAGTGTCTCAATTGGGGAGAGATCCGGGCTGCTAGAGGGCCATTCCATTAAAAGAATGCTCTGAGCCGTTAACCATGCTTTCGTTGATTAAGCAGTGTGGTAAGAAGCACCATCCTGTTGGTATATATATTCTCCTTTCTTGATATTTTGGATTTCTTGATATTTTGGAGCATCAACCAAGCCATCAACGAAGTGTAGCTGACCGAATCCTCGACTTGACATACAACCCCATACCATTAACGATGCCAGGAACTTGACAGTCCGTTTCAAGCAATCCTTATGAAATTCCAACCTTTTTTTTTTGTTTAGTGGTAAGCAGCGGCTTTTCTTTAGCCTATCGTTAACATCTTTTTAATATATTGATTTTAAAATAAAACAATATATGTAATATCATTAACTTACGTTAAAAAAATTATAGCCCATTTTTTTAAATGTTCTTTTGCAGGTATCTACCGAAACATCCTTTTAATGCAGTTTCTCCATTCAACAGTTATCGCAGCTGCATTTTCTCGTCGATTTTTAAGAATAATTTTCATTAAAGCGCGACAATCACTACCATTTGCAATTGGTGGGCGCCCCGTTTTTTTTTTTACTTTAATATCTCCGGTTTTTTTATTCAACGTTATAATATTTTGCACCGATGACCGGCGAGCAATATTTAAATTTTTAGCAATTTCATAACTCAATTTATCATCATTAAACGATTTAATAATTGATTTTCTTAAAGCTTACCATAATAGTACATCACGCGCCATGATTAACAATTCACTAGTATACCAACTATTTTGCTTTGCAATTTAAGTAGACCAACTATTTTGCTTGGTTAGACTATTATTAAAATAATTTCAGTCTTATGAATTAATTTTAATTTTGTTTTCATTGTTTCTGTTGGGGAAAAAACCTGTTTTATTAAATATTACAAAAAAAAAAAATTGTATAATAAATATTGTTTTAATTCATTTTCGGAAGCTCTTAGTTGAAATTATCAAAAAAAGTTAAGGTAGACCAACTATTCTGCGTTGGGCTCGTATACATATATACATAATACTAACTTTTGTCCTTAGTGAAATACTTGAGTTTTCATTTAAATTAAAGTTTTTATTTTTATGCAGATTTTACCAATCTAAATACGATGGGTTAAAAGATTGTTAAAAAGTTATTAATACGGTATATATATTTATAAATTATTTCATCGTTCTATATCTATATACATATTTCTTTTTCCTCGTGGGTTAGGTTTGGTAAGGTTTTGTTGAATACTAGAAAGAGAGAATATCTTGAAAAAAAAACGTTCGTAAGGAACGATACAGGATACATACATACATATTATCTCTTCAGCAGTATGTGTCTGTGTATGAGCGAGACAGTCATTTCTTTAGTACTTTAGTCAACGAATTAGAATATATGGAGGGAGCATAAATGTTCCATCTCTTTTTATCTCATAGTAAATTCCATATATAAAAAAAAATGTTTATGAAGCCGTGAAAAAATTACTTCCTTTTCTTCTGCTCGCCAACCTGTCAAAATCAAATCGTCTACCGAATTCTTAAAAATCTCATATGCCATTTTCATATTTATTGACTATTGAATTAGGTACTTGAATATTTATAAATAATATCTAATAAAAACTCTTTACTAATTCTAAAAATTAAATTACATTGATTATTTCTGAAAATATGTTAATTAAAACTAAATTAAAATTAAATAATAAGATAAATTTTAGTCGAAACTGAGTTGACGTCGAATGGATCTTTTCAAAACTCATCCGACGAAATTTGTTGTCAAAATATCAGCTGATAATTTTTATACAAGGGTCGGTTCTTTTTTATTTAGTCTATTAATTTTTATAAAGACAAATACATATGAATAATTAAATAAAATTTTAAAATACTGTAATTATTTCAATATTTCCTATTGTTCATGTTTCATAAATATGATTACATCGGCAGACAATAAAGGACATCTGCAGTCTGTGTTTGCAAAACATAATTATTTTATATTTTTCTATGCAAATATATTTAGGTAAATTAAATTTTAC
This sequence comes from Rhamphomyia laevipes, assembly GCA_963920725.1. NCBI lineage: Eukaryota > Metazoa > Arthropoda > Insecta > Diptera > Empididae > Rhamphomyia > Rhamphomyia laevipes. Next base: position 35,269,032 of record OY987257.1, read on the forward strand.
TACTTTGTTACGAGGAATATTAGTAGTTCTTTTTTTCGCCTAACTCTTTTTATTAACCTTTAATTTCAATTTTGTTTTTATTTTGTGTTGCTGGAGGTAAAAGACATATTTGATGCATATTTAGTTATTTTGTTATAATTTAAATATCAAGAAGGAAAACGCATTTTAATATTTTTCTACAAATAATATTCAGTATTTTTTACTTTACTTTTTTCAAATTTTTTTACATAGTATATATAAATAATTCCATAATTCCATAGGCCCGGATTAAAATAAAAACCTAGTCCGTCGCTTATTACAAATTTTTAAATTTTGACAGGTTGGTTAGCAAAAAAGCGAGACGACTATACCCGGCGTGGCTTCAATTTTTTATCTTTAGGCTCCATCCATATATTCTATATCGTTGACTTTAGTCATCTCATTAAAGAAAGATCAAACAATTCGTAGTCAATGAGAGTAAGCTGAAACATTTCAAAGAGCAACTAATCAATGCTAGTTGTCTAGTTCTAATTAAATATGTGAATTTCTAACAATTTTTTTTATTAATATATAACTTTTAATGCGAAAATAGTATATACAATGTAAATATATTATTAAATTATTTGCAGAATCAAAAATTAAATATTATTTTTCAATAAACTTATGTTTAGATTTTCATAATTGTAATCTTTTGGTACTTATCCAATCAAATATTATTTTAATAGACTAAATAAAGCCAATACATTATATTTTGGCAGTTGTCAGAAAATTTAAATGTGAAATAATAATAATATTACAAAGTAGAAAAAATCTTCTATGAAATTTATTAAATATAAATTAGCTATTTAATTATATTTTAAAAAATTATTTTACAAAAATGGAATACGAATATAATTAACAAAAATTATAAAATTTATGTGTAGATATTACATATATATTTGACATTTGACCAGAGCATTTTCCTTTGTTTCACATGGAATTAATATTGCAGAAAAAACGGGTAAAATCAATATTTTTCCATAGTTTTATTACATTATCTAATTTAAAATTTTACTCTGTTAACATATTTTCAGAAATAAAAAGGGTTCATAGTAATAATAAGTTATGTAGCACGTACATATATTATAGTTATTATACTACTTTATGAATAAATACAACTTTTTGTTCTTTGTGATTTTTATCGAATGTTGAATGTTGAAGTATCTTCAACATTCAATTATATATGATTTTATGTATACAAATTTTTATTACCAAATGAAAAGAAAGTATTGGAGCGACTTGAAATCGAAATTTAAACATTTCTCAAATAAATTTCTTCAACTAAATAACAATTTAATCAATAATAATTCTTACTATTTTTATTAAGGGCGTTAAAATCCAAAATTGAACTGGTTTTTTGTTCAATTGTGGATATTTAATTATATTGATAAAATTACTTAATTAACTTTTGACTTTATTTATGTAAGTATATTTTTTTAGAAAACTACTTCTTTTTCATACAAAAAATATTTAGCTTGATTCTACAAACGCTATATCTAATTTGTACGTATACTTCAGCATACGGAGCATCTTATTTCTATTTCATATATACAATATTACCATACAAAATATTATTAAAAAATGAAAATCAACAAAGAATATTTTACATTAAAATCAATGAATATTTGACCCACTCCCACTCACTCGAATGGGTCATAATCATAACGCCATATGGCTTTAAGACTCATACCATAGATGGCTTTATAACTCTTTCGAGTGAGTCTTAAAGCCATATTGCTAAAAATTGCGAATATCCCTTTCCAACCTCGTCAATACAAATGTGAGTCGAAATTTTTGTTATTGTTGGAACCTGACAACATTTATTTTATTTTTTTAGCTTTTTTTTACCTTATTTCATGAAATTATAATATATATGTCCTATAAAAAATAAAAAAATAAATCTTCTCGCTGTAAGGACTATGAATAAAAAGGAGACTCACAATAATGCGGACTGGGTGCAAACGCATACATTAATAACTTTTTGATTATACAAAATAAATTTAAATTTGTTAAAATAAAAAGACAAATTAGTTATATTTATATAATAAGGTTTATTAAAAACAAATTAATAAATAATCAGTTCTGCTGATTTTGTAATTAAAATAAAAAATAAATAATTGCATTACTTATAAACAGTTCTACTGTTATGTTAATATAATTTTGTACTTTTAAACAGTCTTATTAATTATTATTTTTGATTACCATTATTAATTATTATAATTAATTTTAGATTAAAAGGCACAATAATTATTTTTTCTTTGTATGGAAATCAATGAAACAAGTTTTATGTTTTGTAATACAGAGAAAAACATCACATTTAGTACACTTTGAACGTGTACGACTACTACAATTTTTAATTTTGCAAGCTCTTGGTGCACTTAAATCTAAAGAAACAGGCCAGTGATCCACGTGATCGAATCTTACATCTGTAGTAGGATTAAGTTTCTTTGGACGTTTACACGGTGGTTCATCAGAATCTTCATTTGTTGTTAATGGAATATAATTTGGATCATTTTCAAAATTTTCATTATTTTTTTGCACATCGCTAGTTAAAATTGAAAATGGACTCTTAATTAATGACTCACCTAAATCCATTTTAAATGACAATAGATCCTTAGTTTTTTAAACACCAGCTTTGGTACAATCTTTTCTATATTCTATCCATGAATTAGTAGCTGCCATATCAATTAAATGCCAGGTCGCTTTAACAGTCCATTTTTTTGTTTTTAAAAATATTCTGTAATATTCCATCATTTGGTCCGTAATATCAACGCCTCCCATGTGCGCATTATATTGCGAAATTGCAGCTGGACATGGAACTTTAATTTGCTTTTTAGTTTTTTTGCACCATCTATCAATATTACCACACACAGTAGATACAATAGTTACAGCTTTTGAATCACACCACTTTATTGCAGCAACACCATTTTTTACAAATTGAACAATATCACCTCTTTTCATTTCTCGATCTGTGGGGAAATCAATTTCTGAAATACGATTTGCTTGGATTGTGCCAGTGGCCTTGTACCCGAGTTCAAATAATTTTTCTAATAACGGAACTGTTGTAAAGTATCTGTCAAAGTTTAAATGACTACCTTTGGGTATAGTTTCACTTAACTTCAAAACTATTGCAGGACCAAGCCCTAGTCCTACATCAGGAAATGTTTTTGGTCCTTGATATATTACAAAATCTACAACAAGACCAGATGAAGTTGCAATTACGAAGTTTTTTAAGCCAGTTGTACGTGGTTTATTTCTTACAAATTGCCGTATACTACACCTGCCGGTGAATGGTATCATTTGTTCATCTATTGAATAATTTTCAACTTCTCTTTTTATTGCAATACATCTGTTTCGGACGCAATCAATAAGTGGTTGAATTCTCCAAAGTGCATTACTAAAAGTTGGTGGATCATTTGTATCTACAAAATGTAAACAATTACGAAGCATAGAAAACTGGTCTCGGGTAAATGTGTTTCTTATTATGGGAATAGCATATTTTTCTGACCAAAATATTCTCAATCGTGGAAATTTAATCACAGCTAGCAATTACCATGTGAACACCATAAAATTTGACAATATCAACAGAAGTTAATTTTAATGTTTTTTTGTGATTTAATAATGCATACATATTTGTGTAAAATGCTGCATTTTCAAAATGTTCCTTGGAAATGTATCGCTTAAAATATTGAGCAGGTGTTAAAACTTCATTTTCAATTTCCCTATTTTCAAGTAAAGGTAGCGCATGGAACTCTATTTCCTGTATTTTCCATAAAATTCGTCGTTCTGCTTTTGTAGGTTTTTTTGAAGTCTTAGAAATTTCTGCTACTTCAACCGTTGCTCCTGTAGATGTTGACGGTAATTGATTAAGCAATGATGACATCCGTTCAATTTGAAGATTATTGGCACTTGGCTCATCCAATTCATCATCAGTAGTGTCACTTGCTTCTCCTAATGCTTTTGGTGGTGCCCAAGTGACATCTCTTCGCTAAAATCTGATATATCGGAGCAGTCTAGTTATGTAAGAACCCAATTGGTGTGCTTTTCATCAAATAAGTTGGCCTTTCCTGTGAAATTGTATTATTTATTACCACTTGTAACGTTGCAACAAAAATATAGTTGGAGCCTATAGATCACAATTGTGATTATATTTTTTAAAGTAAAAAAACCTATTTAAATGTTTTTTTGTTTAAATTATGTAATAAAATCAAATATTAAATATTTCAATTAAAGTTATTTATTATTACATGTATGTATTTTATATAGATCTTATCTATATAAATTCACTTACTTGAATTCATGTTTTTTTTTCATTTGCACCACGCACTTTAATAACAAAATTCTTTCTGCAACCCAGCAGGAAAAATATAAGTTTGCATTTTTGTTAGTAAGCAAACAAATACACAAATGTGATAATTAGGTTTTCAAATGCGTATTTGATATTTTAGTAGACTATTTCGATTTTCGAAAAACAGGTGTACAATAGTGAGCTTTAGGTTTCAAATTTCACTAAAAGTTCTAAATTCCTGGGTTCGAAAGGGATATGGCTTTAAGACTTACTCAAGTGAGTCATAAAGCCATTATGGCGTTATGACACGGTACCGAATATTTTACATTTTACATTATCTTATTCTAATTACACGAACAAATATATTTTTCTGTGAAAGTTGATTTAAATAAATCTTATATAAATTATAAAAATTATTTATTTATAAAACCAACGTATAAATATATTATTTACTTAAAATATTATTGATCAATAGAATATTATAGTTTATAATATAAAAGCAATCTTTAATCTAATAGCTGCTGAAATAAAAATTTCAAAAACTACTTCTTAAATAATAAATATTTACCAAATAAACAATATTAACTACTATCAGCTTCAACGCCCAAACAATTTTCTATTTATATTATAACTTATAATAAATATTATTATTCTGTATTATAGATAATAAAAGCCACACAAAACAACCCTGAATTGTGTCCTTAAAAATCGATTGTAATTCTGATATGGATTATTAAAGTATTTCAGAGTAAATATTTAGTGTAATAATATATAAATATTAATTTTTAATATTTTATTTATATAATAAATTGATCGATAAATAAAAGTACCGCATTTGTGAATATGTGTTTTTATATTATGGTTTTATGATTATTATATGAAAATATTACTTATCCATTTGTTCAAAAGGAATTCAAAAAGGATATAAAAAAAAATCTAAATAATTTCACCCTTGAGATAAATGGGAATATTTTTCTTATGAATTTTTCTTTATACTATAAATAAAAATTATTTTTTTTCATCATTTATTGAAACATTATGTTTTAGATTGTATATTACGGAATAATAAAATACTTTTTTTCTATTTAAAATGTGAGCTCGTTTTGTTGGACTGACTGACACACAAGAGAATTAACAAATACAAAATCTTAAATTTAGTTTAGTTTTATTTATATCTTTAAATATGTGCTGATTTAATAATAATTTTCAATCAAAATTATCCTAAATTAACAAGGAAGAGCGTAAATTTAAAGTAAATATTCAATTACTATTTATAGGTGTTGCCTTCGAATTTTTTAGTATAATTATTTTAATAAAATAAATTGCTTTTAACTCTGCGACTTTTGACATATTAACCGATTTATGTATGTACATAGTATTTTTATTATTGCTGTGCCACTTAATGTAATAAAAATTATTTTTATTTATAAAAAAAAAAATGGCTTACAATCTCATAATTATTATGATCATATCTCCTAATTATGTGCAATAGTGATTCACACAAACCTTGCTTTCTTTATTTTTTTTCATATCTTGAGACATCAAACTTGTATTTTAAATAGTAAAGCAGAATTTTGATAGAAAATGGAACAATCGCCCAAAATTTTAGAGACATAACATTTAAGATGAACTACGCATAGTATTGCAGCAATATGTTGGGGACTCAACAGATCTGTCGTATGTACTTAAAATGGATAAAAATTACTTATATAGTTTTATATAAATATTTTTATTCCTTTCTTAATAAATTATATATTATTAATATGTTTTACGGAAATAAAGTAATTATTATAATTGATCTATTTTTTTTTCGTATTTAAAATTAAATAAAAAAATTTATTGAATAATAAATAACCTAAAATTCTATTATGTTTTCCATACAAATATATTTATTTAAAATAACAAAGTTTATTTAATTAAGTATAGTAACATTGATTAGTATCAAATTATACCGTTTATCATATAAACGTAATACTCAGGTGACTTTATGGTGTCAAATTATTCAGATTAGCATATAACAAAGTCCTAATATATACTTTCAAAATGAAAAACCCTTTTTTGTTTTAGTATTATAATATTATAAGATAATAACATCTAAAAGAAAATTTCTTTACAACTTTTATTATCAAAAAACAAAAATCTTTCTTTAGTCACACCCTTTTATAATACAGTATATAAAAGTATTATGTACGTAAATGTATTATCTTATAAAAATTTTAAATTAGATCCTTTTGAAAATAATATTTCTAAATATATCTTAAATACAAGTTGAGCTATGTTTTTTATATAAACATCCATCATAATATAGATAAAGATAATAGAGAATACAAAACAACTGACGAATTAAAATATATAATTATATGCCAAAAATACCTAAAATCTGTCTTTGACACTTTAGGATGTAGAAAAAAAAAAATTGTATGCAATGAAAAATTAATATATGGAAATTTTAGTTTATGTGAAATGAACTTATATATAATGTAAAATTAAATTGTTCGTGTATATAAATATTATATTAAATTATATTTCTAATAAATTTAACCAATTCTTTTATAATTTTGTAAAGGAAAGCTGTTTCGGAATTTGTATATATACCAATTCATAATTTTCTATTTTTTTTTGTCATATTTTAAAGAAATTTACATATTCGAAATACGTCAAAATTTTTATATAAATATTGGAGACATATTTCAATGAACTCAATTTCCTCTTTGTTGTCTCATACAAAAATTATTACGAATTTTAAATTTAATTTTAGTTTGTTTAAAATAAAAATTATACAAAATAAGTTCTTGTTAGGTTCATAAAAAATTGATTGAAAAAATCGATGCTTAAACAATTTACAGATTCCTTTATGTGATAATACTAGTTAGCAGTTAGCATACATATTTATCTTAACCCTTTACTTGTTTCTATTTGGCCATGAAAATTGTTGTACTAATAAAATCATGACGTGTAAGGTGTTTGTGTTTATATGGGACTATGTGTATTTAATAAAAGAACTACTCCAATAATAATTTATTTAAATTATTATAAATATCTTCATTTTTTTCAGTTTGCTGTTGTCAGAACTTCATTAATTTTAAAACTGGAAAATATATATATATGGCACGTAAAATCTGGGATTCGCAACTTAAAATCTCGAAAAGGAATAATGAAAAGGAATTTTTAATAATCATAATTATATGTTAAGTATATTTCACTTCAAATAAGTGTGAAGTCTTTGGTATATTACAATTAAGTTGTATAGGTTGAATTTACATTAAAGAATTTATCATATTTATAAAGTCACTGGATTTCTGGATTGTAACTGTTATATAATTGTATAATTAAATTAATAATCCATGATTTATGGTCTGGAGCACCTCAACCATATCTAATTGTTATAATTCCCACAACATATTTCACTGAAGCGTTTATTTAAATTTTAAATTTCTGATAATATATTTTTATCAGTGTTTATTTCAAAAAAAATGAGTTAAATAAATCATTTATGTTTAGCCAGTTTTGTCACAAAACTATAATTTATATCATAAAATTTATCAACACAAAATAATGTTAGGATTTAAAAATTTATAAAATCCTTAAAAAAATAATGTCATTTTTTTATTTATATGAAAACATTTTTATTTGTAATTTCAATTGTGCACATATTGCAATTTTAAGATAAATAATATTAAATCTAAATTTTGAAAATTTTTGGCATTTACGTATACGATAAAAAAGGCTGCTAACTAGGGGAGCAGATAACTCGTATTTATGATTAACAGCGATTTATGTCCAATAGTTTCTTTTATATTTAATTACAACGAAAATAATACAATTAAAATAACTATAATAAGTATGTATAAATATACGTAATCACGAATCCAACTTGTGCAAAAAATTTCATTGAAATCGGATAATATTTACCATATGATCTAGACTAGAACATATGAAATATTAATCGGAAATTTAAGCATATACCCCCTCTACTTTGGCCAGGACATGCGTAATCATGAATTCAACCTGTCACCTGTGTACAAAATTTCATTGAAATTGGATAATAAATACCATATGCTCTAGACTAGAGCTAGAGCATATGAAATTTTAATCGGAAATTTTAGTATGGACACATGCATAATCAGAAGGTCTACCTGTGGAACAAATTTTCATTTGAATCAGACAATAACAAGATGCTATAAAACACGTAATTATATAAAATTCGGAAACTAAAACTGTTTTCTAGGAACCCCCAGAAGGTCTCCAAATTTCAGGAGAGCCAACTAGATCACAAAATTAGACTATGTAAAATATCATTGAAATCGGTTAAAAATTACTATATGCTGTAGAACATATGAAAAAAAAAATTAAAAAATTAAATCGGAAATTTAACATGGAACCCCTAAAGCTACTAACCTGTAATTTGGTCAACCTATGCATAATCAATTCAACCTGTGTAGCAAATTTCATTGAAATCGGATAATAACTACATAAAGCAAATATTCATCGGAAACTAAGTTGCTCATATATTAGTTTCCCATGAACGTATTAAACCTACCAATTACAAATTTCTGGAGTATCAACTAGATAATTAAATGAAACTGTCTATGAAATATCATTGAAATTGGGTGAACATTACTGTATGATATAGTTATAGTATAGAGCGTTAAACTTATGAAAAGTAATTACGGATTTTTACATGGACCCACATAACTATCGACTTTAAATTTTACAGACATACTGAAACTATCATATGTACCAAAATTTATGCTAATTAGATAATAATTACTATATGTTCTAGTGCATACGAAGTTTTAATCGGAAATTTTACCATGGACCCCCTGAAGTTACAGACCTGTATCTAGATAGGCTTGTGCACAATCATGATACCAACCTATGTTTTAAATTTCATCCAAATCTGAGACATGAAATTTTTTTTACATTTTTTCGTAGAACAAAAACACATAGGTTCCCACATAAATGGGGAAATCTAACATGGTCCCACTGAAAGGATCGATCTCATCTTATAAATGCACCAGGATGAATTCTTTTAGAGCCTTTGTGCCAATTTTCATTAAAATCGGACGAGCAGTTCTAGGAGATGTTGCTGCGCACATAAAAAGCGTACGCGTCTGCGTCCCCTGCACACTTTTTTTTTGCATTTTCGGACTCCCCGACCAACCCCGGAAATGCCTAGAATAAAATTTTGAGCGAACTTTTATTTCGACCATACAACCCATCATCACCAGACTTCATAGTATTTCATACTACTGTTAAAATTAAAAAAAATCACAAATATTCAAATGAATCCAATATATTATTCTACATTTTTCCATAATGTTGCAAAAATATATATACACACATATATTATAATAGGTATCTTCAAACACAAAGAAATATATCCAGAGTAATCAAATGATATACCTCTTTTTGGAAAAAAAATATTTAAAATATTTCAATTTGTAGTACCCCAGAAACAACGTGTTTTATATATATTAATAAAGGTAGTTCAATTCCCTACAAAAAAAAAGTCCGCGTAAAGGATATTTTCCGACCAGGAGTTTAGGAAATATAAGCATTATTATCAAACCATCTTTTGATTGATTACAATAACAAAATCTAATGAAATGAATATTGCGTAATAGTAATAGAAAGATTTTCTTAAAATTTATTTTAATCTTTATGCCGTCCATACATTATCAAACGTGTTGTAAATCGGGTTATAAATTTTCTCCACACACATTCAACTCGATTTACAACCGATATTACATCCATCATTTCCCAACCGTCAAAATGGTTGTCAACGTGTTGTCAACTTGTCCACACACGATACAACTTGACCATAATGTATGGGCCGCATTTATATTTATTTATTGAAAATACAGAATTTTATGATTATAAAGAATTTATTATTTTAGAGAAATAATATAATATGGAATCGGCGATCGATGAAGTTGTTCGTGATTGTATAAATTTGCCGTTACATCACGTTTAAAATTATCAAAAATTCAGTATTTTAAATTTTTCATATTTTTAATAAAATATTAATTATTTTAAATAAATTTTCCTTAAAAGTTATTTATGAAGTGCTAAACAATTTTATTAATTTTATTTATAACTAATTTTTTAAAAGGGAATGTTTTATTTTTTCTTAAAAATTTCTTCGCTTTTTGTAATAATTTTAATTTTTCAAAATATTGCTGAAATGCAGTAGAATTGAAAATATAAAATAAAAATATTTTTCAAATTTAAATTCAAGAAATTTTCGGTACGCATACTTTCATAATTTATATATTTTCAAACACAAATCCTATTACGCAATATGTATTCATTTCATAAGATTTTGTTATTGTAATCAAACAAAAGATGGTTTGATAATAATAATGCTTATATTTCCTAAACTACTGGTCGGAAAATATACTTTACGCGGACTTTTTTTTTGTAGGGAATTGAACTACCTTTATTAATATATAAAAAAAAATAGTTCATCGCTGAAAAAATGGAAATATTTACTTTAGAAGATGAAGTAAATTTTATATGCAAAATATTCATTCCATAAAATATGGATTTTTGCTTTGAATATTGAGCATAAAAAATATTAGAAAGCTTTTTGATGTGAAATTTACTCAATTTGAAAGCTATTTGATTTGAATGAAACTCAATTCTAAAGCTTTTCTAAAACCTTAGCTAAACACGTGGTTTCTGGGGTACTATAAATTGAAATATTTTAATATTTTTTTTCCAAAAAGAGGTACATATATGATTTGATTACTCTGGATATATTTCTTTGTGCTTCAAACTTGTTTCAACTTAAAAATATATAGAAAATAATGATAGTTTTGAAGGTAAATACATTATACATAATACATTTATGTAAATATTATTAATAGATGTAAATTTTAATTAGCTTAAAATTTGAGAAAAGTTATCTATCATGTAATTCGAATATAAATTCATACAATATAAAGGGACTTTCCATTTTGAATATTAAAAACTGTAATCCAAAAGAAAACAATGGTGTTTTACATTGATATTTTTTACACAGAATACATTTTCAACTTTACAATTTAATACATTTTTAACTTTAGTAAGTTCATAATCAGTAGGATGTAGAGCTTCCTTAATCGTATACGGAAATATCAACAATAAGTCCTCCATCGATACTACTCTGTTTAATTTAACATTGTCAGAAATAAGATCGACGAAGCTTGTACGAAATTTTGAATTATACGTTAAACTGAACTTTTTTTGATTATTATCTGTTAGTTTATTCAACATTACTTACCAACAGTAACGGTCAAGCCTTCTAAAGCCTTAATTTTAGCTAGCAATAACTTTATTTTAATCTTGTGTTCATATACAAACACATATAAGCGCAGTAATTATTTATATAATATTTTTAAAATATTCCTTTGTTTTTGGGAATTTAACGCATAATGAAAATAATGTCAAAATAAAAAAGATATTGCCCATTACATTATGCTATATTAATACAATTTATGAGTATATATGTACATAAATACTACTGCAGGAAAACTGAATGAAATATTTTACGTAAAACAAAATAAACATAATATGAAAATAATATAACACAAGTTAAATATAAATACAAATTTTTTTTTCGCAATTTCATAGAATTTTTCTTGTCCTAGGAAATAAATAGAAGACAAAAAACTTAAATAAATGAAAATATTATCTTATCAGACAGAATTGACAAATTTTCATTCTCTTATCTGATAGTACTATATGAAGAGTTTTTATAGTCGAATATTATATGTATATATTTGCTTGGCAATGGAAATAAACAAATAAATAAAAAATATGTTTTTTATAAAGATCTTTGGCGAGACAATAAATGAATATGTAGGGCGACAATACAATAATATATCCGCAAAACAAATTGGCTAAAGGAATGTACTATAAAATAAAAGTCTTTAACATTGGAATTCGATATGTAAATTAAAAAAAAAAATTCAAAATATAAATGTTCTTTTAAAAATAATATTTTATTATGCTAACATAAAAAGAAAGCTGCTAATTAGAAGACAGATAACTCGTAGCTATATTCAACAGTTATTTATATCCAACAGGGTTTTGTAATTAACAGTATGTTTGTTACAAACAGTACTTTGACAGTAGAATTCGTAATTTTTATATGGACCCATAGTTAAACTAAAAACTCTAAATATTATAGGCACCCACCAAATACTTTAAAAAACTATGATGACTAAATTTCATTACAATCGGATAATATTTACCATGTAATTTAGAACATATGAAATATTAATCGTAGATTTTAGCATGGACTCAATAAAGCTACTAACTTTTACCTTGTTGGTCAACACATGCGTAATCAATAATTCTACTTGTATACCAAATTTCATTGAAAACGAATAATAATTAGTATATGGTATAGATATAGAACATATGAAATATTCTTTGGAAACTAAGCTGTTCATATATATTAGTTTCCCATGATCCCACTAACGCTACCTGATACAAATTTCCTGCTCAACCAGCTTTTCGATAGCTTCAGGAGCTTTACAAAAAATAACTGAATGCTGCAAGTTCTTTGCAAAACATTAATAACATTCTTCAAAGCAAAACATTTGAAAATAATGAGTGAAATTTTGCCTTAGCTGAGGGAATATTCACATATCATACAGTAACGCATAATCAAAGTTTGCGTAGTATGGACTGTACGAGCAAAATAATTCAGAAACTGTATAATAAAAAATTTACTTGTGTCCGAGGTAAATGTATGCTATTTGTGTGAATGTTCTTAGTAAATTTGCTCAAACTGTAATAGCGGATGATCTTAAAAAGGAAAGATTTCTTACAATAACGTCAGACGCATCGAATCATATAATGACATAAATGTATTGTGAGATTTTACAATTTCGAATAGGGAATTCAAATCAAAGTACTTGATTTATCGACATTAAAAGGTGAAACTCCGGATATTATTGCAAAACATCTATATACAACGTAGTGACCATTAGCGAAATTGAAAAAAATTTAGTTGCGATTTTGGGGAATAAAACTATCACAAATTTTGGTGGGAAAACCCGAAAAGGTAATGAAAATGTTTTTAAAAATTTGAAAAATTAAATACTAAAATTCTTCAAAAACTCGTTGGTTATTCAAAAACTTGTTGGTTATCCTTGCTTCCAGCCATGGAACGCGTCATTAAAATGTTTGATCCGTTACGATCTTATTTTTTAAGTATTGAAAAGTATCCCGTGGCTCTTAAATTTTTTTTTGATGATCGTTCTGCTGAAGTTGTTCTTTGTTTTATTCAATCACAAGCGTTAAATTTTCATGAATGCATAAAGAAAATTGAAAAAAAAAATCCATAATTGAAATAAAGCAAATCCTGGATTCGCTTAAAATTCAGCTAAAACAAAGATTCGAACAAGAATTTGTTCCATTAATAATAAAAACAAAACTTTTAAACCTATAGGAAAGCAATCCTGATATAACAAAAAAAAATCAAAAAAAAATCTACTCTTTTATAATTCGAATTTTGAATATAAATCACAGCGGACCGAGACAATCGAAGAATTCAAAATAATTAATTGGATATCTTTAAAAGAAAATGTTGTTTATGATGATATAATGGATCTGTTTTATATCTGCACAACAAATTTGATATCAAAGTTGATGATAACATTTTGTTCGACGAATTCAATTGTCTAAATAATTATTGTGATTGTGACAAAAATTGATGATTGGAATAATAAGGCGGCTCAAAACGAAGATAAATGGCTTGAGTACTTGGGAATAATGAAGCAGCAGAAAATTAGTATGCAATATCTGGATGTATTGGTGGAATTCGTACTTTGTATTCCAGGTACAAATGCGGCGGTAGAGCGAATATTTTCATAAATTAATGTAATTTAGACTGATGAGAAGTCAAGATTATCAGTAGAAACGCTAACCGCTCAAATTAGTATAAAGGTAAATCTTGATTACACTTGCAGTATTTTTTTAATTTATGAAGTGAGAATACTAATGATATTTAAAAAAAAAATACATTATAGTCGGAAAAATAAATAATTAATATATTATTTAATTAAATAATTTTTGTGATAGCATAGGATGCTTATTTTTTAATTTTGTTATAATAGCATAAGATGGATATAATTTTGATTTTTTTTTCTGATTTTGTTAACTTTTCTATTAATAAAAAATATTAAAAAACATTTTTTTTATATATATTTTTGTGGTTTGTTTTGGAAATTTGGAGACGCAATTGTTTTTTTTTTCAAACTAAATTCAATTATGATATGAATGAGAACATTATTTATATTACAAGACTCACAGTAAAATCTTTATTCAGTATTTAAGTAATTAAGCAAAGGCATAAAAATAGAATCCACATAAAATGCCTGAATATTAATCATTATTAAATTAATTTTAATATTAATTTCTAATCAATTAACCTTTAATGATATTAATGTTCAACTTTTTTCATTATCAGAATTTTATTGCCTTTAGTATTTATGAAGCAATAAAAATTAATTATGTACGTTGAAATGTTTTTACAGGTTATAAAACTGTATAAATTTCTCATAAAGTTTTTACCAAACCATTTTATTTATTTTACTATAGTATACTTGATATTCTAAATATAAAAATAGACACAAAAATTAATACATTAAAAATATATTTAAAATCAACAAACTTTTAAAAAGCAATAATTTAACTTACCATACCTATTTATAATTTTTTTCAGCAATATTGTTATCAATACTGACATAACTAACAATAATATAGATAATTTGTGGGTTGTTAAAATCAACAAATTAAAGATTGATACTCAATAATTACAAAATAACTTGTATTACATACATTTAAATTGTAACATTCTAAAATAAACTAAACCGTATGAAGAATGTTTTGCAGCCTACAACCTACATATAAAAAAATTATCAATTTCATAAGATCTCGAGACTTAAATCAACGACAGTTCTCTAGGTTTCTAAATGAATTAGAAAGCGAATATTCTGGTTTATCATACTATACCGAGGTACGTTGGTTATCACGCTCCAAGGTTCTTAAACAATTTTGAGATTTGAAAGAAGAAATATGCCAGCTTTTAATATATTCAATAATCAAGATAGACATCACCTTCTTTTCTGATACGGTGTGGTTGCAAGATTTATCCTTCATGGTTGATTTTACGAAAGACTTATCCGATTTAAATTTGATCAGATCATTACCAAAATGTGTGACCAAGTTAATGCAATCAAATGTAAGCTAGTTCTTTGAGAAAAGCAGTTGAAAAATTAAATTTAATTCATTTTCAGACATGCAACATGTATAAATCCAGTTTAGGTGAATGTGAAACTAAGTATGAAGAGAAAAGGTGCCAAATATCTGTGAAAAAATATTAATTTACCTTTTTTTATACTTTTCTAGAATACATACTATAAACATTTAAGCCTTTTATTTTTTTGTGGCCCACATAAACTTTTAAATTCTTTATTTGGCCCGTGTCAGGATTTGAGAATAAACAAACTTGATGAAATGACAATCCAATTCAAAATATTAATCAAAAAAAAAAACACGAGCAACGTTCGAGCAACAGAACTGACAGAATTCTCCACGTTTGTGAATAAAGTAAAATGTGAAACATTGCTTGTCGAACATACCGCTCAGCGTTTGTGTTTTATTGCATAAATAAAATGACAAGTAAAAAAAATTACGACCAACAAGTTTTAAATGTTAATGATAGTCAAATTAACTCTATGATGAGTGAGTGAGTGAACTCATTGATGAAAATATTTCTGAGCAACATATAAATACTCGTTTGACTGCCGATACAACCAAGTGCAACATTGATTATCGTAACCAGACTAGCCATCTAGATGTGGATGCTAAATTGGAAAGGTTATTAGATGCATTTGCGACGTAGAAAGTCAACGTAGAACGAAGAGAAGCTTTGCTGGAAGTTATGTTCGAAAAATTTACGGAGACTTTGAGCGAACTGGTGATTGACGTGAAAACAATTAAAAACGGTATTGTCAAAACTTCAAAATATGAAAAAATGTTGCCAATAAATGACCAACTGGATGAAGTAAATGACAAAATTGAAAATGATCTAGGTTTTGCATCATATTTGGTATATAACTATATAAAAAATATTAATATTAAACTTCTAAAAACATTTTTTTTAGGAACAAAAACTACAACCATACAAACCAACGCCAAATTGTTGTGCAAGCACAGTTGGTTTAGCAAAAGTCTTTACTGATAATATATTGTCTCAGTACAATTGGGATGGGTCTCATGATCGAAAAGAATTTCGATCACTGAAAGGATTAAATGAAGTTTTATTTGGTAATTTATTTTTAATAAATTAAAATTTTCCGCATATTAATACTTTTTTTATATATGATTGGAAAAGAGGACAATATGATTGTAAGGCGGGGTATGCTCCCTCAATTAGAATGCAAATGCATACTGCTAGGCAAAGGCGTTTTCAAAGAATTAAAAAGAGAGTGATGAACAAGAATTAAGACTGGATTTTTTTTTATACATCGACTTTAGTATATAAAATCGATGGGTTTTAAAAGACTATTATTTTATAATAATGGAATGCAATTTTTTTTTTTATAATTTTTTTAAAGTCGATGAATTTAAGACTGATATTTTTATTTACTTGTTTATATTATTTTATAATTGGATTTTTTTTTTAATTTTTTTTAAAGTCGATTATTTTTTAAAGACTTATGTTTTTATTTACTTGTTTTTATTATTTTATAATAATGGATCGTAATTTTTTTTAGCTATAAGAATTTCATGCCATAACTAAATATAATTAACCTGAAAATCGGAATTCTGTATTTTTCTAATTTTAAAATAAAGTTTCAGAAAAATTTTGAATTCTAGGTATTATTATGTTAAAAGGTCTACATACATGTAATATCAACAATTAAACGTTCTTTTGACGTAAAATGGTTCAGGTATTTATAACGTCAACAATTAAACGTTCTTTCGACGTAAAATGGTCCACGTACATATAACGTCAAAAGTTAAACGTTCTTTATACGTAAAATATGCACGTTGAAAAATTGAAAAAATGTACTGAAATTTGCGGACATCGTAAAAATTTTTATATGGGCGTTTGACGAACTTTCGACGTGCGTTTGACTTGAAACCTACATGCAATTGTTCCGTCAAAAGCACGTCGATTTTCTCAATGGGCAATTGTTAAATCATTGTTAGATATAAATCACTATTTAAAAGCGAACTACAAGTTATATGCTAAGGTATTCTCCTAATTAGAAGTTTTTTGAGGTACTCGTTCTGGGATATATAAAAATTATGTATATAAACAAACTACTATATGGTAAGTGTATTACCAGCAAGTTATATCTGGTAAGTGTATTACCATTAAAAATTTTATGCTTTCAACTTGTAAAAATATATTTTTTTTCTAATTTAATATTATTATAATCATTTTATATAATAAATCGAAATCTAATATAGTATACTATATTAATATTTATTAGGTATAAAAAAGAAGTTAATCCGTTAAGAATATTTTAAGAAATAAACATTAAGAATATTTTCTTCTCCTTTGCTTACTCAAAAAACATTATCATATACAAGAAATCAATATGAAAATTTATAACTAAAATTTTATAGTCTGGTATGTATACCAATTTCTTAGATGACGACTACAAAAAAAAACTAAGAGCTCAAGTTTCATCAAATACTTCTTTGTGTTTATCGCAAAGAATTTTTTTACACAAAGAATACTAAAGATTTTAATGTTCCAGGAACGATATTATAATATATAAAAGAAATTAATATGAAAATAAAATAATGGTTGCTAATGTTTATATAAATTCTTTATATTGTTTATTATTATAAACTATAAATAATGTAATTTCATGATTTTATTTTTCGAAATTGATTTTTTTCTAAAAATTTAGTTTTTTGTCATTTTCCTAAATTTACTCAAATTTTAAGAATTTAAGCTTAGTCAAATGAAATGAAATTTTCATATAAATTTAACATCGTGAAATCAGAAATGAAAAATTTCACTTCTGATTTCTCTGAAGTGGTACGCAGTTCATCGTGAAAAAGTGGTGAAAAAAAATTACTTTTTTTAACAACCAACAGATAGCGCGCAAAAGTCTCCAATTATTTTTCATCGTGAAATAATGTTCTGAACATTATTTCACGATGAAATTGTGACATTTACATTTTTTTTTTTTTCAATAATTTAAATTTGATTTTTAAATTTGCTCAAATTTGATTTTTAAGTCAAATTAAAATTTTAAAAAAATTATAAACATAAACAAACATTTGAATTATCAAAATATTATCAAAATATTTGAATTATGAAATTAACCTGTCTATTTTTCACAACTTTTTCACGACTATTTCACCGGAGACTTTGGAGAGCTTTGGAGATCGCGTTAAAATTTCACTAGCGTACTAAGCTTTAATCTATTGAATAATGAAATTTATGAAAATCATTAATTTCTGTCGTAAATTACAGAAGTTTTTTATTTGCAATTTTATATTATAAATAAATATTTTATAGTGAATAGTGATGATATTTATTAAAAAGATTTTAACTTTATTTTTATATTTTATTATATTATCCAATCTTTTCACATTTATGATCTAGTTTTATTGGCCATTTAAGCCTGTAACTATGGATACTGATATACGATATTTAGCTCGCAAAATTTTTTTAGTTTGCGATTTCTAGTGGTTGTTGTTATAGGCTTAAAATATTTGTTGTAAAGGACTGCATGATCAGGGTGCGCAAATGTAAAACGATCTTTTGGGTTATAACCGTTATAGTATACTAAGAAAAAATAATGCTATTTTTTTCCAAGGAAGAATGAAAATTCTGTTTTATTTCAAAAATTGATGTTAATAATAAATTAATAACATAAATTATGTTTTATATATGTTTATATAAATTATGTTTTATATTTATATATGTTGGTTCAAAATTAGGTTCATAAATATTTCTTCCCATGGCAATGAAACAGAATTAAAATCCGATATACCCCGGTTTCGTTGTTTGTTTTTATTTACCCAAGTTGAAGTTATTTTCCCCAAGATCTTCGTCAATAAACAGATTATCATGAAAATAAATTTCCCCTTGAGCAATACACTGGTTATGATTAATATGGTTTATATCTGTAATATATATTCCTCTCAAAACTCTTCATCTATTTCATTTATTATCTTGAGGTGCTAAAATATTAAATATATAGGTCGAAACGCAATGCCTCGTTTGTTATGTGCAATGTCATGTTTATTAATATTTTACATATAAAACCAATTGGTGATGTGACAAGTGACATGTTGTAAGAATGTTGTTTTTATATTTTTTAAATCGTTATGGTGAATTTATTGTTTCGTCCGACTTACCACGAACTCATGTCAGTGCATATTTTTTATACGAAAATTTGAATTTCTCTCATTTTTTAGTTTTTATTTTCGATTTTTTTTGTCTCTCTGAAAAAGTTGGTTCAATTTCTACTTTAGTGCGGAGCATTTTTGAAAATTCAAAAATAAACTTCAATCGAATAAAAAACAAACGTCAAAAAACAAAAATATATATAATATTTTGCTTTTCATGTCATATTTAATAGAAAAAATATTTCAAAATTATTATTTATATACACTCTATGATTATTTTTTTTATTTTTTTGATAGATTATCATAAAATGCGCCGCACTTTTAAGACGAAACGATAAGTATTAAGAGAAATCAGTTCGACTTAAATGCGACGAAACAATGATTTCAGCATTAATATATTGTGTAGTCAGTGAAATTTCGTTTATTTATATTTTGTTCGAATTCGAAAGTAAATTTATTGACACAAATTGCTAAAATTATTTAAAACAATTTCATTTTTTATTTTAAAAGATATGTCAAAAGAACGTGGCTTTTTGTTCTATAGTTCATTAAAAACGATTCGTATCACATCGCAAGCATATGTTTTTTGCGCCTCGCAACATTGTAATTATTTTCTTACTTAATTTTATTTAGTGAAATTTTAATATTTGTTTTGTAAATTTCAAAGTTGAAACGCCGTATAAACACAGACTTGGAGTATGAGCGCAATTAAAAATAAAAACTGCAGGTATGTCAACGCTTAATTGAAAGGTCTATATTGAACATCAGTCGCAAAGATAGGATTCGAAACGTACATGTTAGACAAAGAACTGGAATACGCGAAGTAATAGAAAAATCAAGGGGTTAAAATGGAATTAGGCAGGTCACGTTTGCAGATTGTCGGACAACAGGTCGCCCGTATTTTGGCAAAACGCATTATATTTTTTTAATGCGTTTTTCCTTTGGATCCATTTTTGCGATATTCTGACAATTTATTATTATGGTACAAATAATCTTATTGTCAAAAAATGTATACTGAACGAGATATGCTAATTGCCAAACGCATTACTTACAAGTCCATATAGCTAATATTTAACTAAAACGCATTAACTTCTTTAAAAAAAAAAATTCTAGCACAGCCTATCATTATTTTTAAAAGATTTCCATGTCAAATTACATTAAATGCCTATAACGTATATAAAAACTGTTTTTCTTATAGTTAGAAATAATTTTTCCTTTGGCAAATTGCGTTAAAATTACATAGTGTAATTTAACTCAGTATATTGTATCAATATTTGAATATTATATTACGAAAAAGCATACCATGAATATATAATGCATTTTGCAATGGGAATGTCATTGTACAAGAAGAAACAATTACATAGATTTTCTTTAGATTATAGATATCTTAATGTGTTTAGCCAAAACATTCGGTTAACGTTTTTGTTTTTTTGGCGCGAAATATATTATAATAATTTTCATAAAATTATAATTTTTCTTGTGGTGCAGTCGCAAAGTTTTAATATTTTTTAAGAATTTGTGTAAAATAGTGTAATTTTTATATTATAAAAAATGGATTCAGGTAGCAGAGCATTCAAAATATTGCACAAAGTAATAAATAAAAACCTTGCGTTAACGGCCACTGATGAAGATGTTGCCTTAACGGAAATTGTAAGTTTTAATGCTAATTACAGACATTCGATCACAAATATCTTCCAATTTAGACTATCAACTCATACAATAAAAATGGCATTAATGTTCATTATTTTCATGCAAGAAAATCAGGATATTGACACATTGGATCACAAATTCCTTGTAACAGGACACACTCACATGGAGTACGATATATATAGATCACTCTTTGATTGAAATAAAAAAGAAAAAAACTCATGTGAGAATTCATCATCCGAGAGACTGGTTTCAATTCATAAGATCGGTGGGAACGGAAAATGTTTTGAAAGTCCAAGAAATGAATCAAAGTCGGTTTTATAACTTTTCTGGTGAAGCTATCGAAAAATGTATATGGAGAAAAAACGACGAATGTGGCAACAGATTCGTTTGGAATTCCATCAAGTGGTTACGATACACAAACATTTTTGGAATTATTCAATATAAAACCACACTAAATAAAGATGATTCATTTAAAATTTTGAATATTAAAAAACGTGGTATATCAAAACTTCAAATTAATAATATAGATATATGCTATTCGAAACCTGTCAAGATAACAGCGCAAAGAAAAAAGATCTTCTAGACATGTTGGATTTGATTTATCCAATTTGCCATGATTTTTTATAAAAATTTGGTAACTGAAGATCCAGACTTAGATGAATCTGAGGAGGAACAGTAAACTGTATTTTTTTATTTTAAAATGTTGATTTTTTATTTTTCATTTAGTTTTTGTACTGAAAATGAATTTATGATTATTATTTTTGAAGAACAAAAAATAAACTAAAAACGTCTATATATTAAAAAAGAGCTCTGTCAAAACCTTAGTTTGACTTAAAAATTTCATCTTGTATCAACAAACTTTTTTAAAAAACAATACATAATAAAGGCAGTAAACGAAATTGGATGCAAAGTCTTATCAACAGGAAAACCAACGTACTGGCCAGCGGATCGTAACAAAATACCGGAACTCATAGACTTTTTCATAACTAGAAATATTTCGAGCAACCAAATTCAAATTGAAGAAAGCAACGAACTAAATTCGGATCACTCATCGATTCTTCTAATCTTAAGAGAAAAAATTGCGGTAAAAGTGAAGAATCCTGTATTAACTAATAAACACGCCGATTGGGAAAGCTTTCAACGTTGTATAGAAGAAAAAACTTAACTCGAAACACCATTACTAAACAATGATCAGGTCGAAACAGTACAAAAGTTCATCATTGATATTCAAGACGCAGCATGGAGAAATACACCGGAAGTTAAGACCAAAATCAAAGGAAATAAATACCCCGCTGAAATTGTAGAACTACTTGCTGTCAAACGTAGAGCGAGAAAGAAATGGCAGCAATCCAGATTTCCTGAGGACAAAACTACGTACAATTACTTCACTCAACTACTACGAAGAAAAATAAAAGATTTAAAAACCAATCAATTGAGAGTTACCTCAGAGGATTAACTAATAACAGTAGTACAGACTACTCCCTCTGGAAAGCAACGAAAAATCTAAAAAAACCGATAATGCAAGTACCTTCAATAAGGAAAACAGATGGAAGTTGGGCAAGGAATAATGAAGAAAAAACTTAAATATTTGCTAAACACCTCGAGAACATATTTCAGCCGCTTAATATCCAAAATGAGTAAACATTGCAGACAAGCACAACTCCAGAAGATGACGAGGATATCGAAATAACATCAGATGCAGAGATACTAAAGGAAATCAAGGATTTAAGTACGAAGAAGTCGCCAGCATACGACCTTATAACAGGAGAGACTTTGAAGAAACTACCAGCAATAGCTATCACAAATTTAACAAACATAATTAATGCTTGCTTTAAGCTTAGACACGTACCGAGAATTTGGAAAGTGGCAGAAGTAATAATGATACCGAAACCTGGTAAGACACCGCACGAAACGACATCGTATCGGCCGATCGCTTTGCTGCGTATTCTATCCAAATTTTTAAAAAAAATATACTGAAAAGGATTAAACCGATAATTGAAAGGAGACAAATAATACCGAATCATCAATTTGGATTTCGCAACAACCACTCTACAATCGATCAGGTACACAGGATAACGGACGTCATTGAAAAAGCGTTATAAGAGAAAAAAGTTTGTTCCACGGGGGGTTGGGCCTATTTTCAAAAAAGTCATGTGGGGTATCAAATTAAAGGTATTGATGAGTACTTCTCGATCAGTAGTGTTTCGGGCAACGAGGGCCATGTGGGGCTTCAAAAAATGGGGCCTATTTTCAAAGAAGTCATGTGGGGTATCAAATTAAAGGTCTTGATGAGTACATCTCGTTGGGTAGTGTGTCTAATAACGAGGGCCATGATAATAGGCCAAAAAATTGGGCCAAAAATAATAAACATCATGTGGGGTATCAAATTAAAGATCTGGAAGAACAGGTATCTTTGGGGAAGTAACGGTAACGTTTCGGGCAACAAGGTTCATGCGGGGTCCTGATAAATGGGGCCAAAAATAATAAAAATCATGTGGGGTATGTATATAAAGGTCTCAATGAGTACATCTCGTTGGGTAATGTTTCAAGTAAAGAAAGCCATGTGCGGTCCCTAAAAATGGAGCGAAAAATAACAAAAATCATGTGGGGTATCAATTTAAGGGCCGGGAATAGTAGATATTTTTGGGGCATGTAATGGGAGTGTTTGGGGCAACCAGAGCCAGAGAAGTTCTATTGCAAGTGAATTGGACTTAGAACTTTCCCACATGACCATCCAACGCCGAACTGTGGATGGGGTCTACCAACATACAAAAACATTAAAAAGCCATTTATTTCGAAAAAGAATCGACGGGCAATGTTAGAATTTGCAAAGACGCATATAAACTGGACTGTTGCCAAATGGAGAACAATGTTTTTTTCTGATGAATCAAAGTTCAACATAATGGGTTCCGACGGATTGAGATTAGTGCGCATACCAAAAGGAGACTGCTTTGAAAGGCACCATAAAGCACGGGGAGGCAACATAATGGTCTGGGAATGTTTTTCTGGCCATGGATTCGGGCCAATTCATAAAATTAGTGGCATAATGGACAGTTTCATGTACAAATATATTCTTATATGTATATAAAAATTCTACAGTTTCTGACTAAAACTTAAATTATTTGACCGACTAAAAAGTATGAAATAATAAATAAATAAAAAAAACATTTTTTAAAAATACTTTCCTTTATAAAAAGTAATATGCGACTAAAAACTAATAAATAATACTAAAATTATATAATCTTACATTCTTGTATCTAGAGTTTCAGTAATGGTCAATTGTAGTAGGGATAACTGCAAACGTACTAGAGTAAAGGTTCAGCGAAGGTAAAGTATAGTAAAAGGAAAGTAGACCCCTTTTAAATATCATTGATTCTGACAAATTCTATTAATTCTCATAAGATCTCTTTATATACTATTAATTCTGATCAGATTTGCTACCATTAATTTTGATCAGTTATAAGGGGTCTACTCCCCTTTTATTATACTTTACCTTTGCTGAATCTCTAATCTAGTACGTTTGCAGTTAACCCTACTACAATTGACCATTACTGAAACTCTAGATACAAGAATGTAAGATTATATAATTTTAGTATTATTTATTAGTTTTTAGTCGCATATTATAATATAAAGGAAAGTATTTTAAAAAATGTTTTTTTATTTATTTTTTTATTGTTGTGTAAAGCCTGAAGTACCTTGTAAGTCATAATTACAAACAGACAATTGATTTTATTTAATTGATAATTTATCAATTGAGCAATATCAAAAATACAGGTGCGTGATCGCTTGCAACGTGACTTTCATTTCTTATGAAAACATAAAAAATCAAGGTCATTTTACGATTTGAAGGTTTTACACAAAAATATTTCGGAGAGTTGATTTTGAAAGTGGAACGAAATAAGATCGTCGTGAAAATACTGTTGCTGCGTGCAATTAAATTAATTATACTAAATGAGATCCCAAATAAATAAAGTTTAAATATATTTCGTATTTTATTTGTATCAAAGAAAATAATCGTTAATCGTTAGAAAGTAAGTATAATATATTATGAAACATAATATTACATATAAAAATTAAATTAATAATTTGATTATAAAAAACTAATTTTTACCTTTCGGATTTTTGATATATATATATAGAGTATGTAAATTTTAACTTTAAACTGCTACAACGTAAACTTGCTCTTTAATAAAAATATCATTACCATACCATGACCCATGTGGATTTAATTTCTTTTCTTTTTTCTCTTTAAATTGTAAGTATATATAATATTTTAGTTTCAGCAATGGCCTCTTTATTTTATTTAAATTATCAAATAATTATATAATTTTTTTAAGATGACCAAGATTTTTGCTGATAGTAATTTAATTTTTCTGCTAATAACTTTTCTATTCAATAGAAAACTCGATCTTTTCTCTTTGGTGGGTGATTTAAAAAAAAGAGTAAGAGAAAGGAAAGGAATTTAACAAGTTAACATTTTTCCACGCTAATCAAATATTTTATTTTATTTTTTATTTGGTGCATGACTCTCTAAATTTAAAGCTCTAATTGTATATAATTACAATTGCCCGGTTCGCAGTGAAATATTTCAATGCGGCTCGCAATATTAAAATTTTCATATAAATATTTATTTATTATTTTTTTACAATAATTTTAATTACTAAGCCGCTACATATTATCATTGACTCAATGATATATATATAAATAACATGTTTTTGAAATCAAATATCTTACCAATATTAAATATCATGACGACCAATATTCAATATTATCAATAATAATTAAAAAAAAAATATTCATATTATTTCTTTTCTCAAGTCGTGTTATTTTAGTATTAAATATTTTATTTGAAGCTTCTTGTTTGAAGACTATTTTAGTCTATTAGATTTCAGATTTGGAATTGTTAGTAGTAGCTAGTAGCATACATATAAAAACATATTATAAAAATTCGAAAAAAATATTCATTTTTGTTTAAACGAAGATTTTTGGAACAAATTTCTAATTAGAATATATTTAAAGAAATAACTTAAAAAGATATGTAACTTTGAACATTAATAATGATGTTCTATAAATGATAATATTTCTTTTATATAAACAATATTTTATCATTATTATGATTTACTGCATTTTTAATACATATTTGGATTATTATACGAGTCAACGAAATTATTGCCAAAAAAATTTCAACTTTATATCTTTTCACTTCATTTAACAGTAACAGTAAGATGTGAATTTTGATATTTTGCCAAATAATAATGTTTTAAAAATATATTTAGCGTCACATGGCATAGAAGAAAATGGTAATAATATTTCAAATTTGCTTTAAGGAATTTTTATATAGAATCTTTTAATAATTTGGAGGAACTTTAATATATAATATATACTTTATAAATATTTTAGACAAGCCCTGAATCCTTCAATATATGAATTACAATTTTGGTTCAATGTAGAATGTGGTCCCAGTAGAGATAATAACATAGATTTTTCCGTGAAACAAAATATATATTTATACTATTTTACGATTACTGCCAATAACTACTCCTAATAACTAATGCGTTTTGAATGAAATTGATTTTTTTACTTCGACTCCCTCAAATGCATCTTTTTAAAAATATGTTTTTTTTTAAAAGAAAGATCTTCGCGATGCGAAGTGTGTTAGTTAGGTGGATGCGAGGTAACAGTATACTTTGTTAAAAAATTAATATACAAATTTATTAGTACATTCAGCAACATATTTCAGTAACATCTTTAAGGTACCAGCAACATCTTCCCAATAAAGCTAACTAAGTCACTAAGTGTACCAAATTTAATTTTAAAATAGGACAAAAAGTATTAAATGTTCTATCTAGAGCAAATGAAAAATAATATGAAAATTTAAGTACATATGTATATATACATTTGCATAAGAAACTGGTTCATGAATCCTACCCGTGGACTAAAATTAATCGCTTTAGAAAGTGAAATTAAACACATACTTCGAAAACTAAACTATATTTTCCTATGAACTCTTCTAGAGCACAAACAAGATAAACAAAAACTTGTATCCAAATACTTGTATCGTTGTATTATTCAAAACCTGTGAAATTTCATTGAAATTGAATAAAGATTATTATTTTTGTTACGCATATTTGGACTATTCGACATAACATAACACAACAAACAAAATATAAGCTTTTTATGTATGGCTGTTTTTTAAACCGCGGTTTCAATTTTTAATTACGAATTGGTTAAATTACGAAAGGGTTAAAGAAAAATAAATTTGTGATAAGAACTTTATTTTAGTTACATCTTTTTTTTTTTGCTGTTTCTTTAAATAATAAATACAAAATATTTTGTTTATGAAATAAATTTCTTAAACAAAATTAAAGAAATAAATAAATTTATTAATAAAATCTTTAAAATATAAAAAAAATGTTTGACTTCTTTATATAATAGTCTATATTATTACAATATTATTATTTATGTTCGTTTAACAATATTTTAAATATTATTTATTTTTAATTAAATATTATTTTAAATCTTATTTAAATAAAAATATTATTTTTAATTAAAATCAATATTTATTTTCCATTTGATGTAAAAAATATAATACATAAGAATCATATAACATTTCGCTTTTCTAATATATTTGTGTAAAAAAATAATATTGTTGTTTGTAAAATATACATACATATATACCTTAAAATATATAATCTTTTTTTTTTGTATAACTTTCTAAAGAAAATACTTTTTGTTATGCAAAACAAGTTTTATTTTGCCAAGTTGGAAATCCCTAAAAAAATAATCTTTGCTTTGAAAGAAATCATACCTGTCGTCTGTATAATACTTATTTCTATCAATGCCTATTCACCTCCTTATATAAGATATAAAATTTATTTTCTGTTTTTAATGCAAGTCACGGGCTTATAGGATAAATTATCAAGGATAAATTACAACAAAAAATATACCTATTTCTATAATATTTATTTCTTTAGTTTAGAGAGACAAAAACTTAAAAGTAAAATAGATTTTCATAAGAATTCTGGATAAGTATTTCATTAAATTTTATTGGAAAATGATAGTACACATAAAAAAGATTTTTTTTGCAATTAACTGGAAATGTGTACCAATAGCTAGACAAGTTAACTACTACAATTTCGTAAATTGACCGAGCTATCATAATTTTTTTATTTTTTTTATTTTACGAGTAGTTACAATAACAAGGAGTGCTGTATAGGACTTGACCTTAAAAAATGGATTTAGCTTAAACTGAGCTCTATTACGCTAGCCCGTACACTTTAGCCAATAGAATTTAATTTAAAAGTATACCAAAAGTTGCAGTAAAATTTCAATGTTTATAAAAAAAATGCAGCTTTAGCAGTTTTTCTTTAAACATTGTCCGGCCACAGTAATATTACGCCAATTAGCTACAATTTGCTGCAATTTTCGGTATATTTTTAAACTCGGATGGCGTAATAGAGCTTTCAAACTGGACATTTTATTATCCAAAAATGCAATAAAAAATGTCGAAGTATGCGTTCGCGTAAATAGTCTATTTTGCAGCAACTTCTCTTAAACCCACTCGTATAATTTAAAAAAAATTAAAATTATACACACACAGGTGAAATTGCTTCTTGATACGAAGATGATGGGTTCAGTACTATTAGTTGCTCTACGCAAAGAATTAAAATACAATTTTATCTTAAAAATTATTGATAGGATTAAATTTGGTATAATGGTTGTATTGATGATTGTACATGTGCTGTAGCTGTAGGTGTCAGTAGGTCCAGATGGTCTACGCTAAAATTGCCAATTAATATTTCATATGTTCTATAAATCTAGTAAGCATAGTAACTATATCGAAATCGCAACACGTCATGGAAATTGTATAAAAATATGGCTTTACGATTTGAATGAATTCTGTAAATTTTTAAAATAGGTAATAAGGCTTTTAAAATCATTTACGCAGATAAATTAAATATTTACTTAGAAATCACAGTTAATTTAATAATAATAATAAAAGACTAAGTTGTTTTAAAAAGGTTAAATAGTTGGAAAACTATATATAGTTGGAAAATATATAGTATATAGTTGGAAAACTTTTAATTATGTTGCTGATTAGAATCTTATACGTATACGTGATGTTTAAGTATATTTCTTAGAAAATGTATTAAACTTTTATAATAAACTGCAATTAATAATAAAAACGGGAACAACTAAAATAGAAAGTAAATGAATTTAAAAAGTTTGCTTGATCACTTTGTAATTATTATTTTCTGTGTATTTGCGATTCAAAAACTTTTAAGGTTAAATTATTATAGTAAAATATAAAAAAAACTAAATTAAAGTTATAAAAAATCTACTATGCCGGAAATTTAAAAACTAGTTTATACACCTGATTTTTATAGAATAATATTACAATTTTCAATTTCTTAAATTTTATTTCAAATTATTGATATTTGCTAAAATAAATTGATTAAATAGCGATTATTAAGTACTGTTAGAGACGGTAAGACAAATCTCATAAGATTTGTCTCATTCGACATGAGGAGACAAACCATTTAGTGTTTAGACGGCATGACTTTTTAATACATGAGACAGCATATGTTGGAAAGGCAAGTGTGAGACGACGTGCGATACTTATTAGAATTAGACGATTGATTATAGTGTAATTATCATAAGGCAGTATAATACATGACAAAATGTACGATTTGGCTTACCATCTAATAGAACTTTAAAAGACAATAATGTTGTACAGATTATGTACTATTTTAATTTTTGTGAGAAATTTTGTGTATTCTGGTTTAGTTACATCAGCACTTCAGCAATCATTCATTCTCGTATTATAGTTAAATTTTATTTTTAATAATAATAAATTTTACACATAAATTTTTATTACTGATCCCTTTACAGTTGTAATTATCATATTATTTTTTTCTTTAGATTCCATCAATTTACTGTAACGTTACTCTTCGGAATATGATTCTTTAATTTGGGAAACAAACTATTATACTTATTTAAAAATTAAACAAACATTTTCTATTCAATATTATTTTAAACGTTTTTTATTTAAGAATTTTTATCACTGAACTGAGACGTGATATTTCTACACTAAATAATATTATTTACTTAAAATTTTTTCTATTTGTTATTTAATTTTTAAGAAATAAATATATAACAAAATGCACAACTGTTCAATAATTTTTGTGACACTTAGTAATTAGTAAATATGTATTTATTTTTATTAGATTATACATATGTAATTAAATTTAATTTATTATAAAAGAAATTGTATGAAATTTAATTAATGTTTCAAGAAACAATATTTTTTATTAATCACGAATTCCGATTAAATTTTTAATAATATGGTTCTGAATAAAGTTTAGACTATAATGTATCGATCAGTTTCGAATCAATTCGCATAGTATCAAATCATCTGGTTAAGTAAACTGAACACATACATATATCTATCGATTGCAATAGCTTAAATTTGTCAGTTTGAAGATTAGTTTTCGTCCTCTTTTCTGGTGTTAATGCAATTTTTTTTTTTGTTATATAATTCCAGATAATATTTAATGTTTATAAAATATTCTTAACAACGATCAACAATTTGCATAACTTTACAACTTACAAATGCACGCTCATAAATAAATTTTTAACTGACAAGACAAACATTTAGCGCGTTTATAAGAAAAATTGACAAACCCATAAAATATTGTGAAAACCCAAAAGAATTAAAAATATAAAAATATAAAATAAAATAATTTTACAAATTTAAATCCTAAATTCAAGAAATTTTCAGCAAGCCTACCTTCGAGATATTAAAAAATAAATATTGGCTATAAACATGGCCCTCAATCATGTCGTTAACGAACTAACTCCTTTTAATATTTATTTCAAAAACAAAATGTCAGTAATATTGTTTTATATATTCTAAGGATGTGCAATTCATGAGATATTTCCATTAAATAAGTGGTAATAAAATGCTGCTGTGAGGAAATCAAAATCTTCAGCATATTATAAAAATTATTTCTTTTGCTGTAGCTTATTTAAGTTTGCAAAAGTTTTACGAATAATGGAATTTAAATGTAACTTTATCAAAAAATTTACAATTTTTAGATATAGATATAAAATGATACATAAGACACGACCTGTAGGAACTTTTGTATACTTCTACACGGTTGGTAGCAGTCCCAGAATATATTTGATATTTATTTGACCTCTTAAGAGTAAGATGTTAGGTTTATTTTGAGTCGAAATGTGTCAACCTAAAGTAATATATTAAATGATGATGGCATTTGGCTACATGACATAAAAAAGTATTTTAACTAAATATATTATATGACATATTTAAAAGTAACATAAAGCCTTCAATTATGAAATAAAACGTTAATGTTTGATTTTATCTCATGCTAGAGGTATGTACATACGTTACTTGTTACCATTATTTAAGCAGCCCCACTATTTATATATCTAATTGATATTTTTACGATTTCGCCGACACGAGTGAATATACGTGCGGAGATACATTAATTAATGAAGTTGTAAACTTGCAATATTATTAATAGATCCGACAGAAATGTTATGACTTAAGTTGACAATTATTAACTATATAATAAAATGAATTTATGTAACTTTAAATAACTTATAATTATAGTAATGTCTATAGTTATAGTGCTTCCGAAGCACTATACATATAGTTCCAAAAAAAAAGAATATACTTCTTCTTTGAAATTTATTATCGTTTATAAATTTTAAAATAAAAATAAAAATTTCTAATAAAATATATATTATATATTCGTATATGGTATAAATTATAAATATGTATAATAATAATTTGTGGCAGAAACAAGTCTATTATTATTTGTGGCAAGACATACAATCGATATAAAATTGAAATAAATTAATCCGTAAGAATTAATTAATTTTGGTTTTTAAAGTTAGTGGTCTTATAAATAATTATATCTGGTTGTCTTAAATGAGGTCCCTTCTGATTATGTTGAAAAAATTATGTATAAAACAAAATATAATATATGGTTAGCTGCTTTAGCAAATTTTCTATTTCTTTGCATAAATTGAATTCTTGTTCATTATAACCAATTTATGAAAATGATACTGTTAATATTGATCAATTTTGTATCCTCCTGGGTCATTTTCTAATTGCTGAATCATTAGTATCACTACTTGATTCTAATCTAATTGAAATAAAAGTTACACCACTTTAAAGATGGAATCACATCACAAAATTAAGTCAACATTTCTGGAAGCGATGGGATGGCAACATGATTATCTAAAAAATTTGCAACAACGAAAAAAATGGTTATAGTAAAAACAAATCTAAAGGCGATATGGTAATCATCAAAAAAGATAATCTTCCACCTACAATCTGGGCGCTTGGTAGCGTATATGAAGTTCATCATGGTGCGGATGGTCTAATTCATGTTGTCAGTGTAAAGACAGCGTAACTAGTAAAATTGTTTAATGGTTAAGGAAAGCCTTCCTTAACGGTGGCGAGTATGTTACAGCGTAAATTGAGATTGTAAATATAAATATATTTTATTAGTATATTTTTAATTTCTGGTAACACCAGTCTTAACTATTTTTGGTTTTTGTTATTCACTTATTTGGAAATATTTGAACATGAAATTGGAATATGTAAAAATAATATTTTAGCATCTGAAAATAAAAAAATACATTCATTTTGGGAACATGCTCATTTTGGGAGTTATTTGAAAGCGGACGTGTGTAATTTTTCTCATAAGACTTCGTAATTATAAGTATATTGTCGCACTTTAAGACGAAACAACAACTATTAATAATAAAAATCCCGATTTTCGCACATCCATATTCATTTTTTTTTTTAATTAGAAAGGTCGATCCAGCATGTTCAATCTATTGTGCATATACATATTTGTTTTTATATTTTAGATTTTATAAGCGTGGTCAATAATATATATACATGTACACATGGTATGTTTTGCAACGATTTCTTTGAAAAGAGAATCAAGTAAGTAATCTATGAGTCAATCAATAAAATATCTAAAATAAATGAAACGACAACGAAACGAATTGACTCTAAATTGTAACTGATTTTTTATTGGTTAATAGCACATAGCCAAAAATAGTCTAACTCTAACATATAAAATATCTTTGTTCTTATCATAATTTTTTATTTAAATAATATATCTTAACAATTTACAGAGTTACCTATTACCTTTTGACAAGGAATTATTTTCAAGGCAACTTTCTAAATGAATAATGATTTTACTTCTTTTATGTTTGTTAGCTAATAATTAACACAAATATTTTATAAACAAAAAAAACACAACGGGAAATTTATAAATTTTCTAAATCAGACACGTTAAATTAATATCCATCAAACAATATAATATAAAGGAAGAAATATTTTTTGAAAACGTCATATTTATTTAAAAAATATTAGATTAGCACTTTTGTTCCTATAAAAATATTTCTTTACAAACGAAATAAAAATCTATATAAAGCTTTTATAGAAACTCGAGTAATGAAATTAATGTAATTAGAATAACTATGAGTTGTATTGGACTTGAGTCTAAAAAAAAAGATTTAGCTGAAACTTTCTTTATGGGCAACAGAGATAAACTGGTAAACTGAACTGATGGATCCAAGACAACGGAAGGAGTTGTATCTGGAGTTTGTGGAAAGAAATAACTCTCTCCATACGGTATACCAAGCAGAAACATATGTCTTGGATTTATGTATACATGAAAAGCTAAGAAGTAAAAATAATAATAAATCCATCACAATATATTTAGATAGCCATACCATACTACCCTTAAGGCACTGGACTCATATCAAATTACATCAAAACTCGTTTGGGATTGCCTTAAGGACTTAATAGCCTTAGGGATGGAAAGCACTATCGATACCACGTATACGATACCACGAAAGTTACATAATTACACCCTCAGAATCGTGGTCCATGGCAGTCAAGCGGTATCAAGAGTACGGGTCTGGGTAGTGACGCATAATTAGAAAAGGGAAATCACAATAAGTAGTATGGCTGCAGTGATTGGGGCTAGTAGTGGTCCTGCCTGTAAAATTGAATCTAATCTATACATGCTAGTAAATACCATTTTCTATCCGTTTTACAAGTTCTATTCAGTATTTAATTTAATAATGTTTTAGCTAAATATTTCAACACACAACTCAATAAAGTATGGAATATGAGTAATATCATTATTAAAAACCTAAAATAAAAGGATATACATATAAATAAATACAATAAATTTCATTAAAATTCACATTTTATTATCACAGAGACTTATTCTCATATTGTCTAAATAGCTATATACATTATATTATATTCTTATATACTTAAGAAAAAAAATTAAATCTTATACACAGATAAAAACTTTAAAGTTATATAATATAATATGTACAACATAATATAAAATACATAACATAAACACATGAGTTTAGGTCAACCATAAAAAGAAAACTAAAAATTTATTTTCTTTTATTTTGCAAAAGAAAACACACGTATAACATTACACTATGCATAGTTAAGTGTAGTTTTAATATATAAAAGAATTGTATCACGTTATTTTTTCTGAAGCGATAAAGGTATAAAAGTCATAAGATTATTTTTATGCTCCTGATCCATAGTAGTCCAACTTAAATTATAGTATTTGTTCACACATTTCGACAAAATATTGAACCTCTCAGGGTTATAAGATAAAATATATGTGGCAGTAAGATTTATATTTTAACCCTGACTTAAAATGCCGATGAAGGATATTTACTAATGTTAGTAACGTTCTATTAGGTACAAAAGTCAATTTACAATATATTTGAGTAATATACTCTAACTCTAATCTCAATTGATTTCAATATAAAATATTTCTTTATTAAATTGCAATAATTTCATATAATTACATAATATAATTAGACTATGTAAATAAATTTAGATATTTTATAAACATTTATTACAATTACAACTATTTTAATAATGTTTAAGGTACCTATTGTATATTGAATAAGGACGACTCTCAATTTTACTTCTGTATTGCAACTAAAGCTTCTGAATGAAACTCAAGTTAGAATATAATTATTTCTTTTTCTAAAATGACAAGTGATAATTTTTAATTAGAATAGTATGAACCAGGCCCCTCCATTTGGAGTATCACATTTCACAATATATGTGAAATGAACATACGATATCTTGAATCTTGCTTGGAGTTAAATATAGCTTTAAATGTTGATAGTTATAATTTACGTACCTACTTTTCTTTTTGTTATTTATAAGCCAATACTGAGATAATGCTAAATTTTCCAAAAATATAAAAAAATATTTTTCGAAAAAAATAATAATACAATTTCTTTTCGGATAAAATACTTAAGATTTATTCAGCATAATATTCAAATCCCGAATTTAATTAAATAGATCGGAAACCCTGAATTGAATATTTTGTGCAATCCAATAAAGCGTTGTGCTATACTGCATTCAATGCTTTTTCAATGATCAATGTCTAAAAATTAGATGATTTTTAATAATGTTTTTAATACGACCGACCTGAGTTAATGATTATTTGAATGACGAGATTTAAAACCAAATTGTTTATTAGGTATAACACCATTATTGTCGAGGTATATAATGTCTATATTCTGTATTTGATACATTTCACAAATAGTTTACCTATAGAGCTTGACAGACTAATTTATCCATAACATTCAACTTTTTTATGATCTTTGAATTATTTATAATATTTATACTTAATTCTTCAGCCTTTTCAGAATTAGATTATCTGTAATTAATGGTGGAATCAAAATGGATTTGCTTCTTGAAAATTTCTTGAAAATCTTGGTTATTTCCAAAACAATTTACTATACCTTTGTCTAATGATTGAAGATGGGTAGAGAAATGATCATTTGATAAAATGGAAAAAATATTTTAATTTGTTTATTTAATTCATTAATCTCACGTTTTATTACAGGATTATGTACACGTTGCCATAATCTCCTATTATAATTTCTTAGATTAATAAGATCTAGAACCATCATATATAAATATTGTTATATTTTTGAATGGTTTTCTATTTACTTTAGGTATAGTATTTTCTTTTGCAACATGTAATATTTTTAAGTATTTGTTTATACCCTCATCTATATCACCTGGATTTATGAAATTATCAATGTTAGGAAGTAGTAAATATAAATGTTATTTGAAACAACGCTTTTATAATTATTCCAGTTAAATATACTGTTTAGTATACTGTTTAGGTTTATAGATTGGAGAACTATTAATTGTTAAGTGAATAGGTAAATGGTCTGAATTAAGATTTTGTGAAGTAGATGGCTGAGAGATATAATTTGAATAATTTTACTTAGTAATAAGTCCAGCGTTGATGGTGTACCTCGTAAAGAATGTGGGAAATATCTTGGTGTAGATGTAGATAGAATTTCATAATCATGAAATACTAATTTATGGTACAATATTCTACCCCATACATTGCTTCGCCCGTTATTCCATAATGTATGCCTATAGATCCCCAGCAATAATAATATGTATAGTTATAAGGTATAATAACTATTAAAATAGTTATAAGGTATAGTACATAACGGTACTATATGACGTCATGACTCCGAACAAT
The DNA here is from genome assembly GCA_963920725.1 of Rhamphomyia laevipes. Taxonomy (NCBI): domain Eukaryota; kingdom Metazoa; phylum Arthropoda; class Insecta; order Diptera; family Empididae; genus Rhamphomyia; species Rhamphomyia laevipes. Next base: position 35,305,980 of record OY987257.1, read on the forward strand.
GAAGTCATTTTCCGGTAATAAATATTTCGGCCACTAGATGGCGTTTGCGGGTTAAATAATGTCATTATTCGGACTCCTGACGTCATATAGTACCGTAATGACGTTATCTTAAAAGCTCGGGCCCCTCATTCGCTAGAACAACCCAATTTTTAATTTTTTCCGTATATCAGTATCATGTCTGATACTGATATACATTTGATACATATTTATTTCCTCATCAGAGGAGAGATCACGTTTCCAAATATTTTGATTTAATTGTAATTTTATGATATTCTATTATTAATTGTAATTATTTATTTATTATTATATTAAATTAAATTAATTTATTATATTAACAACTTTTTTTATTTAACCAAAATTATCCTGAATATTATTGCAAAAATAATAAATATCTTACTCGTACCATATTACGACGTAAAAGTTGTATTAATTCTACATTCACGGCATCGGCATCATTAGATGATAACGGCGATGCTGGATTATCTTCAGCTTTAAAATCAAAAATTATATGAAAATCTTATTTCTGCATAGGAAAATAATATTTGTTGTAAAAATATGCATATGAAAGAATAAAAATTAGTTACGAAACTACAGCTGTTACAAAATTGGTCTTATCCACATATCGATAAATGTGTTTAAGTTATTTAAAATGGTAAATAGAAAATAGTTATTGCGTGAATTATTAGTAATTTTCTAAATTTTGAAAATTAATTTTATTGTTGTTCAATATAAAAGTTAAATTATAATGAAGTTCATTATTTTGCTAAAGTAAAGTTGGGAAAAATCAAAGCTATACAAAAAAAAAAAACTGAAACTAATTTTTAATATGTGAACCAAAAAATCTACCAATCTTCATAATTATAACCATTGAATATAAAATTTAAATATGTGTTCAATATTTTAAATCAAACTAAAATTAGCCATTAAGAGTTAGTTAAATAACATTTCATTATAATAAACTGAAATGTTATTTTTGACTTAATAAAATAAACAATATTAAAAATAATTCGTGAATAAGTTAAGAAAAATGTAAATTTTCTACACTTTATTCATTTTTGTCATTAAAATATCGTCCAGTGTTTTTCCTGCAGGGTTTTCATAGCATTTGCAGGTTAAATTAAAACTTTTCAATTTAAAATTTAAAATTTTCTATTTAAAATTAACAATTTTACATTTCAAACTCAAAATTTGACAATTCAAATTCAAAATTTTATGATATACGCATACATATACAATATAATTCTTAAATGATTCAAAAAGGATTCAAGCGAAATACATTAATGAACTTTTCCAATAATGTAGCAATATTAACCTTTTCTTTATATAAATTTGCTTATAAAAACTGTGTATGAACAGAAATTTTTGTTAACATATTTTTAAATTCCGTCATTCCATGCGAAACAATGAAATGTTGTAATACCATTTTATTTTATAAAATGTTATTAAATTCGTTATTTTTAGTTATAACGTTATATATGTAGTTATCTTAAGTTCACTAAAAATTTATTAAAGGATTTCAAAAATCTTTAAGAATTTGTATATACAAAAGAATTCAAGGATTAAATTTATTTACATATATATTTTTTTATCTCTACGGGGAAAATGAATAATCATAGCTAGTACTATTTCTAGAAGCATTTTTATAGATTAAAAAAAAAATGAAAAGGATATGATGAAACAGTAAAATCCATTTTCAAATAAATTTGTGCGTAATTTGATAAACATATAGAAGTTTTTAGATGGACTAGATATATATATATATATATATGTATAATATATTTTATATATTATTTTTAAATTATATCGATAAAAATGTCTTGAAATTTAAGGTCTCTTTTTGGGTTCAAAAATTATTTATATCATGTTTTCATATATGAATTTTTAGTTATACGTATATATTAAAAATTTCTATAAATAATATTATCCTTTTTAGAGTTTATAATATTTTACCCGAACTGAGATTTAATAACTGCGAATTAATAAAACCATATGCTTTTTTTTTTTTTTATTTTTGTCTAATTAAAATTTAAATAATAGGTTATAAATTGAATTTAAACAGATTATTTCATTTATTTCCTTTTTTTAGGTTTCAGCTATGCCAAATGACGATAATGATGTGCATATAGCACACTTGCCGTAATATTTTTGAGTCCATGAAATTAAACGTCGGTTACACTATGCACAGAGTTATTTTATTACATTAATTTAAAAATAAAGTCTGGCTTCAAATTTATGTAATTTGAGATAAAAATAAAACAAATGGCTAATCATCACCACGCACCGCACCACGCACCACACCACCACACTAATTATTATTCACCAAAATTGGATTCTCTTCTTTAGCCCTCGTAAAAAATATTGTATTTAAATGAAATTAACAAACTTTTTAAATAAACTCAGCAATTAATTTAAGTCGAATATTCACTTTTAAAAATGGTTTCCTTTATTTTTTAGGAAAAAATCAAACAACCGAACTTTCTTAACAAGATGAAATTTCTTTCTAGTAGGTTATAGATATAGATTTAGACTCTCGTGTTAACAATTTTTTGATAAGTGGGAGAATGGATCTCATTACCATTGTTAAGATTGATTTCATTACCAATTGTCAATTATTAAATATTTTGCTATGATAATCTCATCTAAGAGAACTCGACTTTGGCTAAAATTATAATTACGACTATTATTCCGCAACTACTTTCTTTAACTGGTATTTAATCTATTCAACCAGTAATTGAATGGAATCTAACTAATGTAATAATTATATTAATTTTTAATTTTTTGTATCGTTTTTAACTGGTAGTAATTAAATATTTATTTATATAAAGTCATCGTTTAAAAAATTATTTCAACCACTAATGATTTCCTATTTTGTAATTTTTTTTTTTGTTAAAATACCAATAAAATATGGTGAATAGATAAATGAAATAAAATTGTACTCGAAATAACTATTATATTTTATGCATGAAAACATTTAAAAGTTAATTTTAATTGAAATATAAATTTAAAAAAAAAGAAATGATTTGAATTAGTATTTTTCATTGAATATAAATTTTTATTGTTAAAGGTAATTAAATTAATACATAATAAAATAAAATAGTTGAAATTATGATCAGAAAAATAATTTAAAATTAAATTAAGTAAAAATAAAGTATGAAAATATATACGCAATACGATAATTAAATAATTTAAAATTTTAAGTTGTGAATTTGACAACTAAATAAAATACACATAATTAATATGGCGGCGACTCACGAGTCTGTCATATGATAAGATAATGATTAACCAATCCAAACCATCAACTCTCTGTAACCAATTAAAATAATGTGCACTTGAAAATTTCCATTTATTTTTACTAATTATTAAATCACTTTCATGTAAAAATAGTATAATATTTATACTTTTTATTCATAATCAGCAATTCGTAATTGAATGTCTTTTTTGAACAAATTTACAATTTTAATTAAAGGTATACATAAATTAAAATATATATGTATGTTAAATTAATATATTCCAAATTTTCCAAAGTTTTTAACAAGAATAAAATATCTTAGTTTGACAATATTATTCTATTTGCGACAGACATTTTCAGTAGATTAGAATTAACTATAGGTTAGGTCGTATTATTAATTATTTCCTAAACAAATACTAAAGAATATAAATGGAACCTATATGGCACTATAAATTCTTATTTTATCTGCATTTACGGTGTTATTCGATCGATATATCGAAAATGTAAAATATCATATTTTGGTTAACTAAAATTTATTGAAAGGCTTTAGAAAAAATAAGCAAAAAAGCTGCTAATTAGGGGTACCTTAGTAGATAACCCGTAGTAATGTTCAACAATGATTTGTATCCAACATTGTTTTATAATTAACAGTATGTTTGTAACAAACAGTACCTTGTTAAAACTTGCTCATTTTTTAAGACAACATGTATGATGTATTTTATAGAACTCGTAATTTTGATACGACCCAGTCAAACTACCGACCCTAAATTTTACAAAAGGACCAACTACATTACAAAACTAATATGTCTACCAAATTTCATTGAAAACAGATAATATTTACCACATAAGCTAGAACATAATGAAATATTAATCGGAAATTTTAGCATGGACCACCTAAGGCTACTAACTTCCGTCTTGATCCACATATGCGTAATCACGAATCCAACCTGTGTACCAAATTTCATTAAAAATGGATAATAATAATTATATACGGTGTAGAACATATGGAATATTCTTAATTAAAGACTAAAGCTACCGAGCACAATTTTCCGGCGCATTAATAAGATATTTAAATTAACTTGTGTGTGAAATATAATTGATATTGGGTGATAATTACTGTATGATGTGTAGAATGTCGAAGTTATAAAATATAATCGGAAATTTTACCATGGACAATTTTACTTATGCACAATCATGATACTAACATATATGCTATATGTACCTAATTTGATCCAATTCTGAGATATGATTTATTTTTATTAGCAAAGTCTATTTTTGGATCATGAAACCCATTGTCAGACTTCATAGTTATTCCATAACAACTAGTAAAAATTGAGACACCATTAGTTCATATAAAGCATATTTTACCAATGCAGATAATTTAAAAAGAAGTCTGCAGATATGTAAATAAATGTATTATAGTTAGACTACGCTCTGTATTTGTTTTAATAATAATTGCTTTTCAAGTGAGATGGCACTGCTAAATTATAAATATTTAATTTATTATTAATCTAAATAAACTTTAAATAGTTATATTGGTGACTCGAATAAATGTTGAACAAATAAAAATTGATGAAAAAATTTATTCTAAATTTTTCACGTATCATTTGAATTAATTTTCCATACTCGAAATTTCTCTATACATATCTTATTTTAGCATATTAATTAATTATATATATATGCTGTATCCCAATTAAATTACATATTTACAAATTCTTGTCACGATTTTAAAGGGTAAACCATATTTTTTTAAATGTATATAGTTTTCTTTTTTTTGTAATAAGCCTAACGTTAAGAATAATAAAAAGTATTTTTTTTTATAAATACAATTTCAATCCGTTTGTTTAAATTTAATTTACTTAGAGTTATTTCATATTATTATTAGTTTTTTCCTCAAAGTTATACTAATTAATCAAGTAAGTATGCATTTAAATAGCTGCAAAAGAAGCAAATCCAACATTTCCCTTAACTATATAAAGTATAATATAGATCGAAAGCAAAATTTTGCTTCCACGAAATAGAATGGATGCTATAGTAATCGGAATAAGTATGCTATAATAGATTTATATAATTTCGGTTTCATGTTTAAAAAAAATAACTTTCCAATTAATTTGAATAATTCTTAAAAGCATTCAATAATTCTGTTAATTGTGAAATGTTTCAATTGTAGAAAAGTAAAGAATATTTTTCCTCAATTGAAATTGAAAATTTAGATTTTATTTTTAAAGTTGAATTTTATCGCAAATTATATGCAAATTTTGAAGTTTTTAATTTATAATCCTAAAAACAATGGAAATATAATATGAGGATTTAAATATAAATGAATGAAATATATTTGCATCGACTATAATTCCGGCATAGAAACAAAGATAACTACCAGTACAGATATCCTTTTTATTAAAGATTGTAACTTTTCAGATTATTAGTTTTATTTGATAAAATTTAATTATCATTTTGATTTCAATTATAGTTTCCGCTAGAATAATTAACAGTAAATTTATTTAAATTTGATATTCAAATTAATTTTGTCATGGTAACAAATTTAGTGGGTTGCTGCAATTAATTGATTATTTATAATATATTTGATTAAACTTTTTATTTATTTGAATGAGTATTGAAATTGAAAGATTATATAAAAGTAATTAGTAGTTGTATATTATATAAAATTTTGCATTATATTTGATTTAAATTAATCATTATTGCTATTGGAATGAATAGGATAATATTAATATCCGATTTCTGAAAAATATAATATTTATAAAGCAGCTAATTATAATATAGAATAGAGAGCAATAATTCCCCTTGGTTGTCCTAATTGGTATAGTATAGACAAAATTTGAAATAGAATACAAAAGTCGTCATTATTTTTTTTAAAAAAAAGAAGAGAAATAAGCAGTTTTAGCTATGTAAATATTTACTAATGTATACATATATAATTTATATAATACATTATGTATCTAAATTATTTTTGTAAATATAAACTATTAAATTTATTTTTCAAATACAAAATCATCTAAAATTATTTTATTTATTTGTTTGTAAGTAAATAAAAAACTTTAACATTAATATTAATTTTGTTTACTCTTAAGAGGAAAAATAATAATTACTGTAAATATTTAATTTTAAGACAGTTGACGACAAACATATAAACAAAAAAAATGTTATTAGACAAGAAGAAACTATTACTGAATTATTATATTTTTAAAATACTGAGTCGACTCAGTATTACTTTATTATGAGAAAAAGTAGAAAAATATATCAACGTGTCATAAAAATTTATGTCCACCTTAGTTAGTCAAATGTGCATATCCTTTTTATAATGAAAAGAATAAAGAATTAGGAACAAGTGCATTATTTAATTCAAAATGCCTGGAGTTTAATTCAATTTACATGATGGAATAAAGAGAACAAAAAAATATTAGTTAAAATATTCAGAATTTCAACTTTCCTCTTCCTTGTGCTATGTGCTCTTCCTTGAATTGAGATCCAAAGTTGCATCTTAGATTTTTAATAATGGAAGTACCGTAAATATAAATATTATAGAGGAATATAATAAAAGAAAGAGTTTCAGTCGTGATTTTAATTTGGCAAACTGAATATCATGGAATCTCTGGAGCATAAATATTGCCAAATTAACTTAAGTAAGTAAATTAATTAAAGTTTTAATTAAAATCAAAAGTTTTTTTAAATAACAAAAATACTTGGAATTCTAGTTCATTTGCAAATATTTTATCTTTAAAGTATGTAGCAATTTGAGGAGAATTACGATTACGTATGTTTATCAGTTTTCTGTTGAGTTTATTTATATATTTAAAAAAATATTTTCAAAAATTAATAAGTATTAAAAATTCTTGATCAAAAATAAATTTAGAAAATCGCATTCCAGATTTTATTTCTGCAGCACTAATTTGAGTGAAGATTATAAGCTAAATATAAATACATAATTTTGAAATTTAACTGATAAAGAAAAATAGTTACTTTACTGTAAGTTTGTTAAAAAGGATCAGATTGTAAGAAGAAGGCTAAGTAAATCAATTCTTTTAAATTTTACCTACAATATGATGAACAATCATGATCAATTAATGTGCAAATTTGTTTTTTGCACGAGTGTGCAAATTTGTTTTGTCTAAATACGGGACATCAGCGAAAGAATAATTGATTAATATTTTAGAAATTTGAACAATGCTGCTTCTGGTTGTCCTAAATCATTAAATAATGGTAAAATGTGAAAAAAAATATTTCACCCGAGCAAATTCAAGATGTTAATATTTACAATAGGATCTAGAAAATATGAAATATTATTATCATGGGCCCCCGAAAGCTACTAACCTTTATCTTAGCCTACCCATCTTGTACTTCAGGATGAAGTCTGCATGAACCTAATATTATTAAAATGGGACGACCGGTATTCCAATTGATATTATACTCGTAATATCTGGAATCGCATATTGTAATTACCGATATCAGTTGATCATGTAAAAATTTAAATATATGGGAACCAATTTGTTTCATTTGATTTGGGTATACACAAAGCAAAAATAAATCAATGAAATCAATGTGTAATTTTTAAAAAACAAAAAAGTCCGACTGATGATAAAATTACTCAGTAGTTAGTACACTACTCATAAAGGTAACAAATTAGCTATGCAAGCTGAAAAAAATCTGAACCGACAAAATAAGGATCCAAAAAGAACTAAACCGATTAAATTAATCCAAATATGCATCATCAGGCTAGTCATTTGAATTTTGCGGCAATTCCTCGTAAAAAAGTTAAATTTTATTTTACGAGCATAGTGATTTATTTCAATTTAAATTTAAAACTAGCGGTAGTGAACCTTGAATATAAGTCAAAATCAATTAAAAAAATAGCAAAGATTACAAGTTTACCTACTCCGAAAAATCTCTTTGAACAAAATGTCAATATTATCGAAAACCACAACAAAAAACAAAACTATTGCCCAAGCAAAAGTTGACGATACTAAATCTTTGCTGGTATTTATGCCAAATATATTACAAAGTACCTTAAAGAAATTAAAAACATTAATTTACATTAAAGTTTTTATACTGATCCAATATTTTCATATTGGATTGTCGTACGTGTATGAACAAGAAAAAACTGTGCGAAAGTTGGCGCATATCACAACCCCCTGTTTTAAATAAATAAGCAATAATTTATTAATTAATTAGGGCAGAAACCTTAAGTAGACAATTTGAGAAAGTCAATAAATCAAGTTAGTGTTGTGTTTTGACGCAAAGATTAGAAGAGACTATTACACCATTTTTGTTCTGTGATTGCTTTAAATTTAAAATGAATGCACAAATGGCGCGTACGAAATACCAATTCTGAGACGACGATTTTTTAAAAGAAACAAGATCATGACCTCATCGACTGATACGAAGCATCTTCTTTTTGAAATTAGTTTTAATAAAATTATACAAATAATAAAGTAAATTTTCTAATATAGTTACAAAATTAAATTATACATAAAATTTGATTAATTTTGGCGTCTTTTAAACACGTTAAACAGATGATGCTATTTTTTCTAAATATTAATTGCAAAACATTATATTTGATGAATGCACTAGCACTACAAGCTATGCTTTTTTATATTTTATTAATATTAATTATGTATTTTAAAATTACTGTTTTTACGATAAAATAATTTTAAGTAATTAATTACTTGGGGTAAGGTATTTGTTTTTATATTTAACCGATATTGTTTATTGGGATTAAGAACAATAAATGTGTAGGCTTTATTCATGAAATTAAAATAATTTTAAGTAGATTTCTTATTTCTTTGATTTTATATACAACATAGTACATAGAATATAAAACTTTATGGTCGAGTTAAATATCGTTTTTTTTTTCTTTTTTGTATTTTCTATCCGATTCAGACATGTAATTCAAATCTATAAACATTATGTCGTCACGTACCCATATCTGCATCTTCTATGTTTGTAGTATACCTGTCGAAATGAAATAAATTTTAAAATAATTTTACTTTTGAAATGGATGCATCGATTCCATATGTATAGCTTGAGTTTTGCCAATTACAGAGTAAAAATATTATGAAAGTATAATATAACTGAAAACACTGTGCTACGGAAAGAAGATTTTCCAACCATTAAAATATTTGCATCAAAAATATTGGCAATTATTGCAGTTCATACATTATCTCAACAAATTCCATCAAAATGAAAAATGCAAAAGGAAAACATCACAAATAAACTATTAGATAATCATTTGTATGAGGTATGACATGTTAAAATTTTAACGTCAAAAATGGAACCAATAATATTACAGAACTAGAAATTACCATAAAAACGCATCCATCGCACAACTTAATTATATTTAATCATTAATAAATGCAATTAACTTCCATCTTTTCAATTACATATATATGAATTTTTACTTTTTAATATGATTGAATATTTCTAGTTAGAACGGAACTATATTTGATTATTGTCCTTTTTATGTTAATTTTTAAATATTTGCGCGGTGTTCTGATTTAAATAAGAGAAATCACATCCTTTCAGGATACTATTTTACATCTTCTGCATAAATACCAGCCCGTACCTCTAATGGCTTTAAGATACTTGAAACTTTCTAAATTAATATTGCCCATAAATTGAAGAAGATTTAATTGAGATCTTTTTACTCAGAAGTTGAGGGCTTTTGGAATTGGAATCACTAAAAATACCATCCCACTGCAAGGGCGATGGAATTTATGCAACAAGGCGTACACTTAAATAAATAACTGTCAAGTATTTTTTCATATAATTATCGAGTTTTATTTTAAAAAAAACAGTTCTCCATCTAACCTACCTAACGTGTAAAGAACGAAAATTTTAAGCATTTGGACGAAAATAATAAAGCCTTCATTTTGTTATACTCTTTATTATTTCGAAACGAATTCTATTTATTCACCTTAACCTAAAGCAAATGATAACTTTCAAGTTTTCTTCTTAATTAACGATAGCATAGACATAGACTATGAAGAATATGTAATAAGACTACGAGGAAATATAGTAAGAATATTATTTCTTTTCCCAAAGTAATTCTTCTATATTAACTCCTATATTAAGACATTACGTAATTATATTAATGGTATGATGTCTACTAAATATCAATTACTTTAATACTTGACTTAATGAAATAAATGTAAATAACAATTATGTTTCAAAAATAAATCAATTAAAATATCACCTTATTATAATAATTGTGAACTTTTACCTTATTCATCCTTTAAGGCAAATTATTTTCAACCTAATTCAATATATTTAACATTTTGGAATTATTGTTAAATTTAAATAAGTGTACATATACTAAAATTATTATTGATTATTTTAAATTATTCGTTATTTTAATTATAATAAAAAATTGGTAAATAGTTTTATATAGGTATAGTTGTAGTTTGTTAAATAATTTCGTTAATATTTTAAACATTTTATAATAATGACTAATAATTTTACTGTTTATAATATATAATTAGTCTATTAGGTCGTACTGAAATTATAGTAATTTAAAAGTATTGATTTTTATTTAATATTGAATATCAGTATAATTTTAGAAAAATTCACCCCTTATTATTCTAAAATATGTCGTGTACCATTATTTTATTATGTAATCATTTTATAAAAACAGAAACTTGTTACTAATTTACTATACATAAATATTTTTTTAAAAGACTTATTAAATTTTATAATTGGCTCTTTTATTGTGTAATAAAATCAATGACCAATCAATATACGTATTACAGTATTTTTAAATCTTTAATATTATCACTTAATATCGGTTTTGCTTTATCGTTTTCTGTGTATTAGCATTATATTGTCAACAGTTAGCGGGGAGGTCTGAGGTTAGAGTGTGTAATTTTAAAGCTTTGATAAATTCATTATTACAAAAGCAATAAAATTGTTTAACAGTTATTTTAATTTCCAGTATTATTGTAATGTTAATTGGACTATTATTATATTAATGTTATTGCGAAAATATTATGTTTTAATAATATATTTCATTATATTCATAATATGATAAAGATATTTATATGTATATAAATTTTAAAACTTTTGTAGAATTGCAGTGTATATTAATTATGTGGATAATTTAAAATGCGATATAGCTAACTTCTGGACTTTACCAATGAGTTTTATATCAAATAATATATAGGCACATCCGTCCATGTCCATCACATATTAATATTCGGACGGGTTGTCAAGTTATCAAGTCATTATCATTTATGAAACGCTCTCGTAAGAAGTTGTTTTAAAGAAAAATCGACGAAGTTTCCGTCTTCTTAAAGCCGGTTATAGACCTTGTTATTTTCTTTGTATATACTGTTATTATGTTTTATGTTATTATAAGTTATGATATGACATTTTCTATAAAATATTTTTAGATCCGGATATACGAACAATGTTAGTTTTTTAAAACTTTAAATCAAAAAATTAAATGGCAATATTTACTGTATAATACTGGATAATAATTTGAAAAAAATTATAAAAACCTGGTGGCTACAATCTTAGAGTAAATAAACAGGAGACGCTAGTCGCTAGCTACAATTTAAATATTATTAAACTGATAGCGATAGATAATATGCACGTACAAATACAGAAGTTTTTCAAAATAAAACCAAAAATGAGTTTGTAATTGTCAGAATTAATTAACACTTCTAACACTGGATATCTCATTTAAAATACCAAATAGATAACATTGTAAAATGAGAAACTTCCTATGAGGTAAACAAATAATGAAACTTATAATAAGTGTTGTTTCAATGCATCGATTATTTTTTACTTTTTAGTTCTTTTTTTAACTCAAGACTATAGAATAGGTAAACATAATATACAAATATTATTTTACAATAGCAAAATTAAAAAAAAATCATACATTAAAGCTGAAAGTTTGTATATTTTTTCAAACGATTAAATTTATTTTGTTGCTTTCTTATCTATTTTTTTTCTTAAAATACTTTTTAAATATATTTACAAATTGCTCTGATCCTGATGATATTGAAGCTTCTTTTTAACTTTTTATTTATTTAAGAAAATTGATAAAAATGAAATTGAAATTTTACTTGATGATTTTTAATTTTAGGAAAAAGAAATTTTCCAATTGAATAAAACGGATGTTTTTTTCATTTACAAACCGGAAATTTGATAATATAATTTTTCGTTCCCCACAACAATATTTAAAGTAAATACTTAAATTATGAAAAATCAATTTATAATTTCAGGAAATATAAAATATTTTTTAAAAAAATCGTTGACAATTTAATTTAAATAATCTCAGAAATTTATTTATATTCCGGGTTTCATATAATTTAAATTATATAAGTCAATATCTTTGCACTAATACTGTTCCAGGTAAATTTTTTGAATATAATTTTAATTTTAATAGATTGAAATTAATAGAATATTAAATCATGTTAGCTTGAATTGATACTAATTTAATTTGTCAGGCTAAATCTCATTATTTTTTAAAGAATATACTTAATGTGTTATTCCCAATATCCTAATAGGTACTAATTCTTTCAAATAATGTTAATCCTTGCACTTTGTATAACTTATGCGGATTTTATGAACCGAAAACTTTAATTCTATTACTAAGCTTACTCAAAGATATTTTATATACTGTGAAAATGTATAATTCATATTTTTTCCATTAAAAGATTATAAACTTAGCTAGACCACCACCACCAATTTATATTGATTAAATTCAGGTTTTCTGTCCATTATTAGATTATAATAATTACACTTAATCGTGGAGGTATAACAAATTTTCAGAACGTATATTTATATAATACGGTGTATTTGTAAAGTTCTTACAATTTAATATAATTTATGAATTTTTTATGAAATTTCCAATGGAGAAAAATAAGAAAATTATTATTTTTTTACAGCTCTAAACATTTATTTATGATATTTTTGATTATGATGTGTATTTGAAATTCAACATCTTTTTATTAAAATCAATTACAAATGTAATTTTAAATAAAATAAACATTTGTTTCGTCGTGGTTTACCTAATTTGACGATATTTGATTTAATTTATTTGATTTAAATTATAACAAACTCTTTCATACAACATTTATCCATATGCGAAAATCTTAAATATGTATGTATTTAATAGCGGCAAGAAAAAACGTCACATATATGTATGAAAATCGTTTATCAAATATTTGTTTGCCGCAGATATTTGCAATATAACTATGTACGCATAAGTATAAATCCACCTAATTTTCTAAATTGTAAAATTTTGCCCGATTTTTTTTATCCAATACATCATAATTTTCCAAATTCAACAAATAACGTGCTAATTCTAAAAATTTGATTATGTACATTATTTTAAAGTTAATATTTATTAAACACTATGGATATTCATATTGGAAACTTTTTTATATTTATAAAAATAAAATGCAATGTAATTAATAAAATGTAAAAATAAACTAATTTAATGGGAACGTTTAATTTGGGTTTTTATAAAAAAATACAATATAAAGTAAATAAATCAATTTCAGTCGCCTTAAAAAGGTGCAAAATGAAAATATAATATTATTTTTTAGAAAATAATTAAATTTTTAAAACAGCTTTATAGAAAGCAACATCGTCTGGTATAAAGCCAGCATTAACTTAATGTCATTACTTTTTTTTAAATAAGGAAACTGTTCCTCTGGAAGATTGGACTGTTCTTCAGGAATGCTGTTCAGAGTTCTTCCAGTTTTGATTAGTTTGAAAACTGATATATTATTTTTATCAGAATATTCGAAAAGCTTAGTTTTATATTTTATATGGAAAATATACTGTCGTGATTCGAGTATAAAATCTACTTTGCCATTATATATTTTATATTACCAAAGGAAACTCTAAACCTTCACCTTTGTAAAATATATTGGAGCTGGATAGTTGAATAATTTTTAAAGTACCATTATCATATTTCATACTTTTTAGACTGTGTAGAAGAGAAACTTAACTGTGATATGCTTTAAGTCAGCGGTTTCTAAACTTTATGATACTGTGACTGTGACCCATATTTTAAAGAAAAAGCATTTTAAATTAATCAATATTCAAAAAGGATACATATGATCCCGTAGCGGTTCCTCTCTCCAAATCAATCAAATAAGAATATAGATTTATACATAATGCTTTTTCACAAAAATCGGGGACTCGCGCCTCATAGTTTGGAAACCGTGCTTTAACTGAGTGTTCAATGTCATTAATATTATTTTTGTGCTAAATTTTGAATATTATTTGAAAATATCGTTACATTTGTTGCACTTGATTTTCCAAAAATAAGAAATTATTTTAAAATACTGTAAAATGTATTTACTTATCGTTTTGTTAAAGTGCATAAAGTTTAATATGATAAAAATTTCTTAATTTTTTAATTTTTTGAAAATTTGTCCAATATTCACTAAATATATGAGAGTAGATACATATGTATATGCACAAAATTTTATTTTTTACATAATATAGAGATTTGTCTAAAAAACAGAAGTGGATATTGCACACATAAGCACTGCAATTTGTAAAAAAAACTATGGATATTGGACCAAGTGAAACAAATCTTCTTCGTAATAAAAGCAGATATCAAAATTATGATAACAGCAATCGAAATATTATAGTTGCAAACATAATACTACAATAACATAACTCATATATTAAAAATATTTCATATTGAACACTACACGTCGATTTATTAAAGTATTTTCGGTAAAATTATCAAATAATTATTAAAAGATTATTAAAGTTACATTTTTATGTTATACTGTCATTTAACATAATTAAATTTTATGAAAATATAATCCAACATCTAACACTAAACCTATAATCACAAAAATAAACAAAAATTCTTTTCGTATTAATTAATTTTTCAAAATATTATATAAAAAAATGATGGAAAATCTTACCAAATATATAAATTATTATTATATAACTTTTTGATTAGTTTATGAAAAGTTTTAACTTTATTTGATTGGGAGAGAATGGGACTGTTAGAAAATGAGCATGTGAAAAGTTTATAACTAGCAAAAGAAAAACCACTAAAAGTACATTTATCCAAAGTTTATTAAAAAGTTTCGAAAATAATAATATTATATATGATAGTGAATTATTTTGCATAAGTTTTTTGATCATAGATTTTGGAATAATATCAAGGATAAAAATAATAACAATAAAAAAAAACAAATTCAAACCGATTTTTTTTAAAATTTTAACTATACATTCCACATTCCAGAACACTAAGAATGTATAAAAAATGTAGCTAATCTGCTTCATGTGCAAGCAAGCTTATGCATATAGAAAGTTTAGTATTGATGCATCAATCGGAAAGAAAGTGTGAGTGATTTATTGAAAAGTAAAATAAATAACAACAATTAGATAAATAAAGCAGACCATAATAAAGGTGGCGCAACAGCATAAATAATGAAAACCATAAAAAAAGAGAAACTTAGATATACTCGTAGTTTTAAAATCTTCTGCGTTTATGAAATTTAAAACATAACAATTGATACAATTACACAGGCCAATTAAATTTATGTTATAAATTTAAATTTTTACTCCATATTTATCGAATTAAAATTTTCTCAACTAGTTTAGATCTGCGAGTAAATGAAAAAAAAAATAGTGAAGTGCCTCCTCCTTTACCTCGCCAACCATAGTTTATTATTTACCATATTCATAACATTTTTTTAAATATAGACTTTAAAAATAAGTAGTAATGTTTAACAGTGAGTTATGTCTAACAGTTTTTATAATTAACACAGTACCTTTGTAACAAACAGTGCTTTGTTAAATTTTTTTACATCTTTTAAGACACCAATATTGTATTTTATAGAATTCGTAATTTTGATAGGGACTCAGTGGTACTACTGACCCTAACTTTTATAGTCACCAACACGAATCCAAACTGTGTATCATATGTCATTGAAATTGGTTAACAATTATATTATTTAAAAAAACGTAATTATATAAAATTCGGAAACTATTATCGGATGTCAATGATACACACACAGGTTAATTGAAATTTAGAGACTACAGGGGGTTATAGATAAGCAGTTTTAATTTCAGAATTTTATATTATTACGTGTTTTGGAGCATGTAATTATTAGCAGATTTTAATGTAATTTTGGCACACATATTAGTCTTGTAATCTAGTGGGTGCCTAAATTTAGTGTCGACAGTTTCAATGGGTCCCTATCAAAATTTCGAATTCTATAAAATACATTATAGGTGTTTAACAAAATGTGAAATTTTTAATTAAGTGTGTAATGTTTGTTACAATATTTGTACTGTTTCACATAAATCATAGTTGAAAATAACTACGAGTTATCTGCTACTGTACCAGTTTTTTTTATTAGTTCTATAAATCATATAAACATAATCTTTTCCAAGGAAAAAAATGTAAATAATTTAAATATGAAATTTACAGTTTTAGATATTACTCAAATACATATTTGTTGTTTCTTCACGATTATTAATGTCTATATTATAAAAACATTATTCAAATTTGTTAGAGAACCTTCTAGAAGAGAGTTTTCTTAGTATGAAATGTACAAAAAATTTAAAATTGATAGTTTTCAATTTTCTTAAAACTTTTGAAAAATGTAAACAATTACATTCTTAAAACAATTACATTTTATTTCATGATATCAAATCCATTACTTTATGAGCTAAAATTAATTTTCGGATATTCTAAAGCAATATTTGATATGATTTATTTTATTATTCTGAACTGAATTCTACAAATTAAAAATAACAGTTTCATTCAATAATATGAATATCATAATATTACAGCGATGCTTTCCTTATATTTACGAGAACCGTTTCCGTTTGTTGTAAATCGATTTAGGGTCGCGCGAACTAACAGGCAGTTATTAATGAGGAAAGAATAGATATAAAATAAATTTAATTTTGTAATGTTTTTACTGATAATTTATACCTATATGTATATAGTTTGTAAAAATTTGATCTCTATTACTATAATTATCTTTATATAGATATCTTGTTTTTGTAGAATTTTAAAAAAAAAAGTTGTATGTTCATTATCAGTTATGGTATGGCTATAAAAATTGCAGTCACGCATCTCAGAAATGTTTAAGTTAATTGTTATAATTTGAAAATATTTGTTCTAGTTACCATATCGCAATTATAATGTCAAAGTTGAAACTATTTCTTTCCATGTTAATTATTATTAAGGCTGTACGATTCTTTGTGAATTGATTAAAATGGTTTTGGTATGAGAATTGATTGACATCAAAGATATATATTATTTTTAAATTACAAAAATTTCAATGTATACGCACCAAAACTTTATTGGAAGCTAAGGTTTATATTCGATAATTTCTGAAGCCTATAATCTATATGTAGATAGGTACAATATATCCTGTTCTTATGTGATTTTTTTCCGAATTTCGAAAGTAGGAAGTCTAAACTTTAATTTTAATTTACCTGAGTAAATAGTAGTTATCACTAAAATTAATCGATATATATTGCAAAGAAAATATCTATTCAAGGATAATCGACTACCGCAAGATTTTTCAAAAACTATTTTTTTAATTAAAAATAATCGATGTTTGATATATACAGTTGATGTTTATATTTCATATATTTCACACAGTTTTTTTTTTTGTTTAATTCAGTTGATATTGATATATTGTAATTGTGTTTTTAATCTCTTATAACATATTATAAAATTAACATAAACAATTAATATTCAATATCAAATTTTAAATTACTTTATTACTTAACCATCAATTCCTCCTCCCTTGTGGGCTTTTATATTTATATAGCTATCATACAAAATTTATTAAAATTATAAGCCAACAGAATTTTTTTTATATAACACAATAAGCAATAAGATTTCATTAAAAACAAAAACTATACAATATGTCTATTAAAATTCTGCACATAATCATGAAAATATCTGACTAATTGACTAATATCCTTTATCTTAATGACCGACCCAAAAATTAACCCAAAAAAGAAAAGAAATGAAAGTAAAATAAATTTAACCACGATACCAGTAATAAGAACAGAAAAGGTCAAAAATCATTATTATGAGAACTGAAGAAACAACATAGTATTTTAGCATAAACTAATAAATTGGCAGATATAATCAGAGGTTATTTAGATAATTATATTATATTAGTAGTAGAATAATTTGAAAAAGAAAAGTTTATAAAAAATGAATAATATCGAAAACTTTTAATCAATCTGATCATATTCTAAGTTTTTATGTACATAATTTAATTAGCATATATCATAAATATCATTATATGTGTATAGTTATAGTGTTATAGTTATATAGCGCATTATTTTCGAAATCTTATATCCTAGACATTTTAGACCAAATAAAGAAATATGAACCTAAGTTAAATATCCAATAACAAATTTTTAAAACGAATTTAAAATAAAATAAAATTTCCTTTAGTAGTTCGTATATATGCTTAAAATGATATAGGTAAATTTAAATATAATTTATTTTAACAAAACGTACCTATTATATTTCAGTCCAGAACTGCTAGATATACAGCGTTTATATTCTATTTCCATATAGATAATTTCATAAATTATTGATTTTTAAGTGATTTAATAATGCAGAATCTACATTGCCTTACTACAGTACAATACAATAGGTATTAATTTATTTAGTATATCTAATTAACTGCTTTAGTTTAACTACATCGCTTAGTATGACAGACTTCTACTGTAATATCCTCATTCAAAAAAAGACCAACGTAAGATACCAAACTTAGTCACAAAACTTATTTCGTAGCGCTGCTCTATAACTTCAAACACTGTCGAACGTTATGGTATTTGGATATCAGTTCTTCAGCCAGAAGATTGTCTTGTTTAAGTACTGGAATTGTTAGAAAAATATTTGTCTTATTTAAATATATTAGTACAAAAACAAATACTGCGGCCAATTCATAATAAATTATATATAAATAAATGATTTGACTATGCAATCTGTATTCAAATATTTTTTATATGATTTAAATATAAATGTATTTATTAAATATGTATATAGAAAATAATATAATTAAATAATTTATACATAGATATATCATATATTATCATATGCAATTGTAATCATATACGATACATTTTATGCTTTTAATATAATCCGTCTAAATTATATTTTAAATATAATTTAGTAAACATTACCTTATGCAAAAATTTATGAGGTAGTATGAAATTATACGAAATTGTGCAATAAGATGTAAATTTAAAAAAAAATATTTTTTATATGGTTCTTAAATTTGTATTATATTATAAGGAATGAACAAATTAATAAATAATACTACATAAAATTTAATGCTCAATCTTGCGATTGCCAAAAAAAAAATTAATGTATTATGTCAATAACAATTATCTGTTAATATCCGTAAAATACAAAAAACTTCGATTTTTGAACTTTTATATTACAATTTGGAAAATTTCCAAAGCCATTATCGGAAAATTTTATTTATATAATTTCAAACTTATCGTTAAAAAGCAAGTTTTTATCAATGAAAAAAAAACGCCCGAAATGTTACAATGTATAAGCGAAAATTGAAAATTATTGCTTCTAGGAAGCTATAAGTTTTTCCTTATAGCTTTATTTATATATGTATATTTTTTCAAAATTGGCATTGCTAAAAAAAGAAACTATTCAATTTTGTCACAAAAAATTATTTTTATTCATAATATGAAAAAAATTAGGCTTAATACTAAAAATATTAGATCTCATTATTTACGTGTTAGTAGGATATAAAATAACTGTAAATATCTAAATAAAATTTATAATCTCTTATAATTTGTCAATTAATAGGAACATTTTACTCAACCAATTGTTTACCCTTAAAACTGATTTAAATGGTTATTAATATATTAGTTTTGGGTTAGAAATCAATTTATTTAGTAACCATATAATATAAACGGATATTCTATATCCTAATTATAACCCAAAACTAAAAAATCCTTAAATACATGCATACGTACGGTAGCTCGTACATATACGTGTGGTTATATTCAATATAAAATTCATTGATTTCAATTATATTTCAAGAATTTGAAACATTTCATGTATAATTTATTAAATTAAAGAGAAGTGAAAATATATTAATTGTAATAAAAACTCATTTAAAAAGTCTATAACAATATTTTATTATTTATTTAAAGAACACTTGAAATTAGAAAAATTAGGAAATCATAAAAAGCATAGCATAAATAAGGCCATCTAAAACCATAATGGTTTTATTACACAATTGGGTGAGAGATACCGCCGCTATATAAGCGAAAGCAACACGTATGGCGTTATAGCTCGTTTTAATGTGAGATCAAGCTATTTGAATTTATCATACAAGTACTATATAGAATTAAAATTGGAAGTAACTACATAGGTATATCAATTATAATAATTGATTTTGCAGAAATTTTTGAAAACCATAGTTTTTCTGGACAACGTGTATAAAAATACGTGTTAATAATGCGCGAGTCGCCGGCGAAAAGAAAAACTCGGTGTGTGATAACGTGCGCATGTCCTTTTCCTCAAACTTTTATAAATTGGAGTTTATAATAAAAAAATATTTACAACAATAATAATTGTATGGTGATAACATTATTCTTTGGGTTTGAAACGAGATATACCAAAACTCTTTACAAAAATTTTTTGTAAGTGTTTTTTGAAAACATTTTCATAAAATATCTTGGAAATTTTGTGGCGATTTTGGGAAAACTTTTCTTTTAATGAAATGTAAGTGACTAGTACTAGTAAGTACTAGTGCTTGGTTTAAAAGTTTTACACGTTTCATCATATATGTCACGAATATTTTGCATTTTTAAAGAAATATTTTCACATTTTCTTTTTTTTCAATTAGTTCTTCTTCACTATTATTGTGATTATGATTTAATCCAATCCTCTTCAGTATTATGATTATGACTTAACCCAAATCCTTTAAATATTTATATTTATAAACTTGTTTTTCATTTGGTTATCAATAATAGTTTATTATTTTTTCTAAACCACGCAATGATATCAACTTTTAATAATGTACAATTATTTTCATCGTCACTCATTTTAACCATCATGTTTCCATTGATCTATAAGTAATTAAAATTTTATATTTAATATAATATTTAAAACTTACTATATTACTATGTATTGGCTTATCTATCAAAGTCATAATATGACTTTATCTCATAATAAATTGAGCAACTTGGAAATTTTGCTTCATGCGTACAAAATGTTCGTTACTGATTGAATATTAATAATGGAAGCTTTATAAACAATATGATTTGTATACATTCAATTTTCCAATTTAAAACTAATACATATCAATTTGGGGCAAAATTTGTATACTATATAAAAGAAACTGATGCCTTTAAATTTTTTATTGATATTGTTACTCTGTTACATGGATATTTAATGATTGTCTATGATTTAATGTAAATAATAATAAAAACAAAGAATATTATTGTTACTCACCATTTGAATTATTATAAAGTAATTCTGTTCATCAGAAAAATTAAAAATAAACTAATAATAATTATCTGTTATATACGGATGTTAAATGGATTGCTTCTATTTTATAGTCTATTCCAAAGTTCCATAGGCCAAAATTCCAAAAATGAAAAAGGTCGCATTAAAAAGACTCAATATAATGAAAACAATGAGTTTAAAAACAATCAAAATCGTCTAAAAACGTCGATTATAAGTCAATAAAAAAAGAATATGTTGAATTTAATATGCGTACAATATATATGAATAAAATATGACTCAAACTCTGAAAGAAATTAAAATAAAACTTAAACTTCTGATAATTAAAAGACAAACATGTACTCCAATATTACATGACCATTTTTACAAAAAAAAAAAAATGGATATGAACATTGTCTGCAATTAGAAACAACGAAGCGAATAAACGACTTTACTATCATACAAAATAGGAGTCATAAAAATTCTATGGAGATCCCATTTAAAATATGTACAACGAGGAAACACATAGCAACATCATTTATATTTATCGGAGAACAAAAAGAAACATTTTGCATCAAGCATTATTTTACTTCAACAAAAAAATGTCTAAAAATAGGTTTCCTTGAAAAATGGTTCCAAACGTCACGAAAGGTTGCAGGCCACTGGCCTATCTTATTTGACCATTAAATTTAAATTGCTAAATTATTTATATATTAAGCTTCTATAAATTTAAATCCTTATTTATCATCCTTTGCTATCTGTTATCTTAAAACAACTCCTTTCCATCTGAGTTATCAACTTTATATTATATTCGTAATTTTTGTACACTATTTTGCATAGAGATTATAAATAAGATAAAAATAGATAAACTTATTAAAAAGTATAGTTTATGTTTTGAATATAAATAGAGGTAAAATAAATACAAGTAAATGTCATTTACATTTCTAATTATAATTACAATTGTAGCAAATTAGTCAAACAAAAATCAAGTTCATTAGTTTAAAAGTACGTTGCATAAAACTGCATAGTATTTGGAAAATATAAATTTTACTTTATTTCAACAGTTACAGTATATAAAGGGAAACTAAATTTGTATTTATAAATTGATAATACTGTAATATAGCCGGATATTTTTATTGATATTTCAATCTTTGTATTGTTAGAAACTTAAATGTTCCATAAAGAATAATATTGTTTTGATGCGTTGATAGAGTAACCTTGTGGAAATGTCTCACATCTTCTTTTAATAGTGTGTTTTGATTAAATATTTTGATTGAAATTTTTTCTATACGTATCTATTTAAAAATATATATATTTCTAAATACAAATTGGTATATTTTTGACAAATTCTTATACAAAACATATGCGATGTATATGCGAAATAGGGAAAATATTTATAAATTCACATATTTCAATACATGAAATCGGAAGAAACGATAAAATAAAATAATTTATATATATTCAAATATGTTTTATGAGAGAAAATTGATAAATTACTAAAGTTCAATCCCTGACCTTACTTTAAACAACTTTACATATTTATTTTGTATGCTGTTTTTTGGGATAGACGTATTTTAATCAAATTTAAACTTCTGTTCTACTTTATAATTTTCTAACTTAATCATTTTTAATCTATCAAATTTGATTGAAATTTCGAATATTTTATGAATGTTATGTAATTATATTTGTTTTTTTTTTCATAATAATGTAACTTTTTTATAAATGGAAATAAGTTTGAAACACTATTTTAAATTAATTTAGGTCGACTCAAAAGTTATATATTAGTTATTACTCAAGTAATTCAAAAGACACAAATAATGTGATATATACTTAGAGAAGGAAATGTTAACAGTTGCAACCAACGTCATATAGTGCCAAAAATTTGTTATTATTAAGAAACAGAAATCATATATGTACTTGTAATAATGATAAGTCTATACATTACAATTGGATTCCATATAAAGCTACCACACTAGGTCTAATTCTAAATATAACTATTGAGTTGTAATCTTGTAATAATTATTCGTTGAGAAGCGTATTATTAAGTTAAAAAATTTAAATTTCTAAATAAGACTTGGTCACCTTTATTATGAAGCTACTATAGTACCGTAGTATGTTACCATAATTATATACTGTTACTGTACCAGAATATCTATTTAATCACTCTTCGACACGCTGATATATTTCGACTGAAGAGGTAATCATAAATCTTTTTAATTTATCTTATATATTTTTCTTCAATTTATGTAACAA
This sequence comes from Rhamphomyia laevipes, assembly GCA_963920725.1. Classification (NCBI taxonomy): domain Eukaryota; kingdom Metazoa; phylum Arthropoda; class Insecta; order Diptera; family Empididae; genus Rhamphomyia; species Rhamphomyia laevipes. The sequence continues at coordinate 35,329,922 of OY987257.1, forward strand.
TTATTTCATAATTTTTGAAATAAACATATTTAATTTATATATTCTGGATTGAATATGAAAATCGTTTAGCTAAAAATATTCTTCTACATATAGAAACAATAAATAATATAAATTAAAATTTTAGATATTATGCAAGAAATTTATAATTAGAAAACAAAGTCACTTTATATGTAAATATTTATTGAAATCAAGATAAAAAGAATCATAAATTAGATTGAAATTATTCTTGAAGATATTATATGTACATAAACTGAATATGTGTATATTTATATAAAAATTCTAGAATCTATTCTACTATATACATATAAAGAATATTACATGAATATCTGCTATCTTGTACTTTATCATGAAGTTAACAAATTAAATAAAAACGACATAAATAGTCACATAAGAAAAACACAATTAATTTTTTGGTTGTGATGATAAATACGATATAAATAAATAAATATCATATTTTTTAGATATAAATAATTTTATGTTATGATAGTTAAAAATATATAGCTCAAGTGAAAAGAAGTTATATTTCAATTTAATAACTTAATATTTAAATGTGAATTTTTATTATTTATAAATAAGTTTATAATGGTTTTATAATTAAATTATGCGAAGTTATTATATTTATAGCATTCGTCTGCACACTGTTTACTGCAGCAAATTTGTATAAAGTATTATTACTTGTAAACTCCAACTATCATCACAAAAATATGAAAAACTTTTTATGTAATTTTTTCCTATTCGTTTTCACAATGTAGAGTTTAATATGATGGATATTGTTACTTTAAATTGAAATTTTGCTTTAATTATATTTTAAAAATTTATTTTATACAGCATTTCCAATATGAGCTAACAATATATGATATTAATACAGAGAGGAAATATACAGTCGACATTTAATTGTGATATAATAGTTAATTTTCCAAACAAAATTAACAGAATTATCTGGGTTAAATTAAATTTAATTATATAAATTGTTTCCGATAAACTGTCCGTAAATCGTTATATATTATGTATAGTCTAATATTTTTTTTTTTATATTTTGGATCTTATTTCGTCATTGAATTTAAATTCTACTTGAGTTTAATTAACAAATTTTAAATGTGATGTAATGTAAACGATTATTGCAATTATATCCAAGACTTTAAACATGTGTAATCTATTATAATTATAAAATAATTATTATGTGAATAGAAAAACATATACTATTACACATACTGAAGTATATTTCACTAATTTATGTAATATATATATAACATATATTATGCAACGTATCACACAGCTTAATTTAGTAAAATAGAAAATGCGCCATATTTATTTAACATAATAAAATTGAATTGGAAAATGTATTTATTTATTTAACCAAACAAGATATATTTTTATCTTAGTTACTAAGTTTAACAGTGTTATAAAAAGTATAAAAAATATTATATTCGGGAGCACAGGTGTAAAACTTGACCCCGTTTTTGACTAGTCATGAACCTACTCGCAATCGAGTGGCAATTAAATGATATTCTTAATTTCAAATTAGTGCGGTGCGACAATGTTGAGGGTTTAGAAGCTTTAGGAGTTCAAAGCCAGAATTGATTCAAAATTCTTTTTTTTTTTATTGTATTGTGGCACGAGTAAAAGTAAAACTGGTCATATGTTTTTTAAGAAATACTGTGTAGATTTATTATGATAGGTATAGGAATGTATTACACGTATTAAAATACCGAATTAGGTACTTTAGTACTAAAATAGTATTGTAAGCCCATATTATTAGCCCATATTGGAAAATGTTGTATAAAAGTTTAAATAATTATAAATTTTTTTACCTTGATATATAGTAAATTTAAAATACAACACTGGTGAACAACTGAAACGATGAGTATCAGATTATTAAGGAACAAATGTAAATATATGTTGAACGACAACATTGATTTAAGATTGACTTAAGTGCAAATTATGCTTACAAAAATGATATAAATATAGTACACTTTTTTGAACAACTTACTAAAGTAAATTCCATAAGTTAAACTTCTGTAGAAGTTTAAACATTTTCAAATAATAATATCTTATTTAGTAATGAAATGGAATAACATTTAAATATCCTGAATGTTTCACAATAGAAAAGTAACACATCTAGGTATAGCAACAGGAATTTAATTTAGCAAAATAATTTAGAATCTTGCTATAGCAAACTAGAACAAGTTAGTAACCATAGACCAAATATTTTGTAAATTGCTGGAGGATTTTTTTTTTTTAATTACTTTACCAAACGGACACTAACATAGTTTTTTGAAGAATATTTACTACATTGAATAACATCAAAGTTTTAAATAAATATATTTAGATATGGATATGGTGCGTTACTAGTCCCAAAAATTATTCGAACTGATCTTTTTTATACAATTCACGACCTATCTAATGATGCCAAATCTCTAGTAATTTTTAGCTCACATTTACTGTCTTGCATTTTTATATAAAAAGTAATAAAACGTGCTATTTAGCAAACCAATTTTTACATTTCCAACGTCCGGATATTGTTAATATAAAAAAAAACAGATTTATTTTCTTCAATAAAAGCCTTGAAACATATAGCCAGAAAAAATATTACAAATTATAATTTAAATGTCGTTCAAAAATAAATAACATCAAATGATAAAATAATTATAAAAAAATTATCATCATGCAGCATAAATATAAGAAGGATAATAACTGTTGAAAAAGAATTTAAAGATGTGTAAATTAATTGACAATTTAATGAATTTCTATGAAGCAAAAAAATCAACTCCTTAAATACAAGTTAATAATAAAATACAATTTTTGCAAATTAATTTTACAAAATAACAAATTTATGATTGATTTATTTCTTGTAGGAATGCCTTTCGGTATGGTATATTCCATTTAATTTGATTAGTTATAATTTCAAAATAAATTGATTTTTAACTTAACCAATTTTAATTTAATATGGATTTATGTATTTTGGAAATCGTATTGTATAAGTGCTAAGAAATAATATGTGAATTTGATTTTTTTTTTAAATTTTATAATAAATAATAAATTCGTGTTTATCATAATAAATTCGTGTCAGGATCCTAAATAGTAAAAATAGTCAATACAATCTCACATTTTTGATGCTGTTAAATAAAGGAGATTGCCACAAAGCTAGAAAAAATAATTACGTGTTTATTTATTTACATTCGGATTTAAATTTAATTAGTTAAATATGTCCTGCAAAATTATTCAAACTATACCAAATATACATTTATTTAAAAAGTTGTAAACTTTTAAAATCAATTCATAAAATTGTAATTATTTTTTTAATATTTGTTTTAATGTTTGATAAAAAAAAATACATATACTATAGTATAATTAGCATATTTAAGTAAAAACCATGATGAATTTAGTATTTTTAGTTGTCCCCAAAAATTATAATGCTATACCGAAAAATTATATAAATTATGTTCTACGACAAACTCGTATTGTTAGTTTTTTCTTGTTATTAATTAACTTTAATTTTAAAAATCATAAATTATTTCAGTAAATGAGGTTAATTCTTCTCTTCTTTATTTTTTTTTGTATATTATAAGCATTCATTATCTGAATTTTGAATTTTTTTCCTATTCTTTTATTATTATTATCATTATTTTCCTGACTTTTTTAATTTTCCATTTTTTATTTAAGTGACAGTTTCAACATTTTATTCAGTGGACCCTACTGAACAAACGCTATGATGCAGATTTTTCATTATTTTCTATGGTTGACATATTTCATGATTAACTACTGTTCAGTCAGACAAAATCTCACCGGATTGTTATATTATGATAATAGATATAGATAGATATACACACAAATATAATATAAAAATATTGTGCAAATTACATACGATTTCTCCACTTCAGTTGTACAATGTTACATACTTATTTTTTAGAAATTTTAAAATAATAATATATACATAGTAAACTTTCTACACCATCGATGGCGTAGTGGTATTGTGCTATATGCTGGATGCATTAGGTTTTGGATTCAGCTCCAAACCCAGTCATAAATATCGCACTAAGTTCACAATTTCATCCAGCTTTAAATGAGTACCAAAAATGATAACGATTGAGACCATTTGTTGACATTGGTGCAATTAAAAATTATTTCACTATAATGTAACCTATGGTTTGGTTGGTATCTATATAAAATTGCAATAAAATATTACGAACCTCTATCATTGAGGTTGTTAAGCGGATGGAAGAAGGAAATATATAATAAACTCATTTGAAAATCTCACAAAAATAATTATTTTTAGACTTAAACTTTATTTTTTATATTACATACAGTACAAAACTTGCAAAAATTAAAATAGATTTGCAACATTTAACAACTAAGGCGTAGTATCGTAATTTTGTCTATATAAATTTTTAGAATTATAAGATTATACTTCTCTTCCTTTCCAGCAAAATTGTATTCTTCTACAGGAAACTTAAACGTCCAACGAAAATAAATTGAAGAATTTTATATGATTGATAATTTAGATTAATAATTAAAATTATTAAAATATTTTGAAAATGAGCTGAAAAGTGAAGCTTTATATTATATAATCGTTAATACTTTAACAAAATATTTTGTATATTATAAATTTAATATGATACATTGCCCCCGCCATATATACACAAACGTATACAATAAGTTTAAGAATTCGTTTTGTATAACTAATAGTTCAAAATTTTGGATTATTTACAAAGTATAATTTTGACAAATTTATGCACTAAACATAATAAAAATCTCTTCTCATTTCGATAATATTCGATCAATTTTTCATCAACCGTTTATTCCATTTGTTATAATTTACTTCTACTGCTACTAATATTAATGCTTCATCTTAAAAACACATTTTTCTAGAAAGGATCATAACGCTGTTTAATGTATAATAAAAAAACGTGTTAAAATTTTACAATATTTTTATCTTCTCAAACTTATAAGAAAAGCATTAAAAATTTTTTTAAAAAAAACACAATTTATAGAGCAACATTTCCTAACTTTAATTTGTCCAAAAGTATAAAGTAGGAATGAAAGCTAGTCCTTTTTTTTTTGCTTTGGTTCGGTTTTGGTTCTTGATAACATCATGATTTATAAAATCTTAAATTTTTGTTTCAAGTTATTTTTTAAAATTTTTAATACGGTATAATTAAAAAAAATAATATTGAATTCATTTCTTTGCAATTTCAAATTGTAATTAATAATTAAATTACAAAACAAATTGACGATTTGCGATTTTTTTAAATGTTAACTGAATCGAAAGCAAGCTTGAAATTATTTAATTAATGCTTTGATTTAGCAATTATTGAGAAATTGGTTTGGTTTTGGTTACTGGTTTTCTTTTTCCAAAGTTACTATCTCTGACTTAAAAATGTTTTTTAATAGATAATAAAAATATGTTGATCAGTCAGTATTACATAATTAATTTAATAAGTTTAAAAAAAATCTATGGCCAAAAAATAATATCAATTTATGTAAAAATTTAAAGTAAATTTACACAATCCTACAAAAATATAAATTAAATTAACAAAATTTCTTAAAAAAATGTATAATAAATTTCTAATAATTAGTGCTAAAACATATTAAGAATTTATATAAAAATTAAAGAAATTAAATAAATTATGTGCCTAACTCTAACTATTGGTGTAATGTGAATGGTACAATTCATGTTTTAGTATAGTAATACTAATAAATTATTTGTATCAAATTTTACGAAATGTTTTTTGAAGGTTTTTCTTGTCACACTATCACTAATTTTTATTTATGGCATTTAAGTGTGTTATTCAATGCTAGATAATTTGAAAATAGTTTTAGCATTTTATTATCTAAAATTAGCAGGTAGAATGTTCCTCTAGGAACAATAAATAATATTTTTTTAAATATAATAATATTTTTGTCAAATTCCCAATTGGATGAATTTTCGACCTTTTATTCGTGTACATTTTATGAATTATCTACATAGGCTCATGTCGGAATACACTTTAATCCATACAGACTGTCCCAGTTCTTATTGGACTACAGGATATGAGATATGGTAGAGTTAATTGAACTAACAGCAAAGCAAAGCTTCACAAACATCTTAAAAAAATTGGGAAAAGGAGGAATATTGTTTCTTATGATAGATAGGACTCTAGAAATGTTCAGTATAATGTGAACGTTAGATGAATAAATTTCGGATTTCTTTATGCTAGATGCGACGCATACCACGAGACGAACGGATTTACAATTAGGAGTTACTAAAATTAAAGTGTGACCAGTGCCGGCGTAAAAAATCAGCATCCATTACACGTTAGTTCTATCTGTAAAAAAAACAGTTTAGTGTCAATATGTGATGTGGTATTATTGGACTAATTTTTCTTTCACATAGATTTAATGGCCCAAATTATTTTCAGCTTTTGAATGAGACAGATGAATTGTCACTTGTTGTAGCTTGAACATCCAGCGCATTATTCCAGAGAAGTTATACAGTTGTTCAAGATCATGGCTCGCAAGATTTCCTGACTTAACTCCAATGCATTTTGATGTCTCAGTTTTTTTTTTTTTTGAAGAGACACGTGTATAAAAGAACATGTGTAACTAAGAGAGCGTATAGAAAACACGTGTATAAAAATAAGTGAAAATCTTTTAGTGATTTACAAAAAAAAAAAAAAATACATAATTTTCAAATGGCTGTCATTTCTGGAATTTTTTTTCATGAAATAAACTTAGGAATTCAACTTTTAATCTTGTTGTCCAGATACTAGGACACACTATTTATGTATATATAAACTTTATTTCATATATATTTTACAGGTGCAATTATTTTTACATTTTTGAAGTAGGAAAAAATATTATTTAAATTTTTGGATTCAAGATGTATATTTTAAAAATTATCTTTCATTAAATTTGGCCACAATTTAATATGTGGTATTTTAATTAAAGCAAATATTGTGGTTTAATTTACTATTTTTTCAGTATATAATATCATAATATTGATAAGTTTTTATTTTTTAAATTAAATTTTGATTTATAAATGCAAATAAAATTATTATATTTAAGATAAATCCAAATTTTTTGAACTTTTAATCACATTTTTTGATCTTATCGCTATCTATATATTTCAATAATTAATGAATTCATTTATCACATATTTTCATCCATCAGATTTACTAGCTATATATAATTAAATTATTTAACAATGAACGACATAATTTCAACATTTTTATTAGATTTTGCAGTTATAATAAATCCTTTTAATTTTCACAATAATTCCAAACTATAGCCAACAAATCCAATTTGGTCATTCTTTTAGGTATAATAAAAATGTTGTGATCTCTTCGCCAAAAAATACCTAATTTATTTGGACCAAAGATAAAAAATTGCATTAAATTAAACTTGTATTAGAAATTGTAATAAAAGACAGGGATACTTTTAGATTTTTGATGCGTAAATTTGAAGAAAAAAAAAATGTACTTAAATATTACAAGTTAAAACTCATAGGGAATTTCATTTTCATCATATTCTTTCCAAATTGGAATAATATCCTTATCTAGGAATTCAACCTAATTAAACACAGCAAGTAACCTTGATATAAGCATATGTTTATGATTATAGTAGGAAGACGGGTCCGCTCCGTACCTACCTTCACTCCTGTTTGCCTGCGTAATAATCAATCTTACAGTGTGCAGTGTCCGATGAAGACTCCTAATGCTGTAGATGCTGTACTGAAAAGTTGAAAACGAACCAACATTTCCACAAAATAAAGCCGCACCGTTTTACTCTCATATGTACATATTTCGCAGGATATATCGCAGGATAAAGCTTTTTCTATATTACATGTGTGACTGAGGTTGAATATAGAAATTATTTGAGATAACTTACTTTATTTTGCACAAACATTATTACGATTTCTACTACAATCTGGAACTACCCTACACGTTCCTTATAAAAAAATATCAACATTTCCAACAATTTTTTAACTTTCAAAATGGATACCCTGTTTTAATAACCTTTATTCATATCCACACAATTTGATTTCAAATTAAGCTTTTATCAGATGACCGGAATAGTTTTATTACCTCAATTTTCAAGCTACATAGATATTTATGTATATATATATATATATTATATATAAGAGGGAGGATTTATTGTTGATAATCAAAATCCCTGTATTGATGTATGCGTGCCAACATTCTAATGTGATATGTACAACAATTAAAATAAAAAAGATAAAAAAATAAAACCTCTGGGTAGCCATTAATTAAATTGAGTCGAAATAAAAAGGATTAAAACTAATCTAAATTCGGATTACTTTGGTGATTTACACATATTTTCTCACTTTGTGCTAAAATATCATGCATATTTTGTGAGAAAGTAATTTTTTTACTTAAATTAATTTTATTATAACAAATTAGTTTTAAACTAATTCCTTATATACTAGCAATATATATAAAATATTTCAAAGAAAATTTTTATGAAGAACGAATAGCTAACTAGGAAGACGAAAAAACTGTAGCTCCTCATATATGCGTGGTCCTAGATAGCGCTGGAAGTATAAGAAGATCTGTATTTTGAAGACGAGTAACAAAGAGCTGCTTGTACAGTGCAGTTAATAAGAAATACTAGTTGAAAAGAACTCCATGGCTTCTTTACAATACATTGTATGTTAATTGCAGAGTAATTGTTTTGTAATTGTTTTGTTAGTATGAACCTAATTAACATGACAATATACAATATAGTACTTCATAGTTGTAAAATATCAATAATATATGCTTTGTAAAATTGCGAGGTCTATGCCCTTAATGAATAGGTTACAAAAATAGGTACATAACTTTATTAACAGCAGGGTAATCGATTGCTTATAAAATTAGAATAACAATAAGTCATAACATAACCCATGCAAACTTCTAATAAAGAATTACATTTGAAAAACCATTTGTGTATTGAACACATAACAGTTACAGTTATTTAAAATTCTTTAGCAATAAAATTCATTAAAAAATATTGCACAAAAAAAATTAAAATTCCGAAATGATTTTTTTATAATTGTCATAAAAAATACATAATTTTTAACAAAAAATACAATCAATTTATTTATTTAATTACTTGATTGGAATTCTTGTTTTTTTTTTGTGGCTTTTGTGTTTTGCATATGAAATTAAATCAGTTTTAATAGTAGTACTAAGTGTTGCTATGGAGTTAGACCTTAACAATCGGTTTTTTTCAAATATTTTTGTCCTTAGGTTTTCGAGATAAGAGATTCTAAATATGTCAGCATTCAGCGTACGCAATAGGCTGTGCGCGCACCAACATCTCGAACTACTTGACTTGTACTACTTCAATGAATAAAGTTAAGATATTATATATCTTAAGGAGGTCCATGTTTGAATTTTAGATTTATACACTTGGTAAACATCTTTTTTTTATAATCGGTTGTGCATGTAAAATTTGGAAAATCTTCAGTGGGTGCATACTAAAATTTTTAATATTATACTTCGTGTTTTGTCAGTTTGCTTTTCAGATGTGGTTAGTTCATGTAAAATTTGTGATCGGTAGTTTCAGTTTAAATTTTGCAAATATAAGTCAAATGCATTCAATGTTCTATTTCTATTACATCACACGTTCATGTTACCAGATTTGAATGACACAAGTTGGATTTGGCCTACTTTTTGGAATCGTAATGACATATAACCTGTATTTTAGTTTCCGAAGTGTAAAATTTGGTATAGTTTCAGTTTTTTCTTATTGAAATTCCTTATTATATATAAAATTTACAATCCTCCTGTAAATGTTCAGAAAGTTTTTAACAATGCACTTCTTTTCTACAAAGCTCTCTTTCGGTTACAACTCACTGTTGGACATAGCTACGAGTTATCTGCTCCACCTAGGTTATTTAATTATTACAAAACCATAATTTGAGCAAAAAAATGTAGTTTTTTTCTTCCTTTGGCATAAATATGTATATATGTATTAATATTCGGTTGTCAAGAACTCATAAACAGATAATGAATTTTATTTATGTAAAATGAAAATGAAATTTTTAATATATTTAATTAAAATATACACAAATCTCTTTAGTACGTATGGAAAAATAATTTTAAACTTATTATTTTCACCTTTACCTTTTCATATTGGTCATCATCATCATATATTTTTCATTAGTATGTTAAAATGAATATAAATTTATACTTTTGTTCTATTTACTTAAAATAAAAAAAATTCGTATTTAAAGTTGATTGTAAAATTTTTTGCAATTTTTATTTTACGATTTTATCCATTGACTTATTATTTTATTACACAGCAATAATTTTCTCTCGTCTTTTTCGTGTAATCGGAACTACAAAAATCATACTTAACAATTTATTATTAATTAAATTCTATTGTTTTGTTGAGATTGTAGTGGTAACATTGTTGCAAGAATGATTTTGGTGCTTTCTATTACACGATCACAATATATTGATAAAGTTTACTTCACGATAATTTGACAATTATTATCACGACTAATTATGTATAAAAAAAAGAATTTAACACTGAATAGTGAATTTGTAGGACTTATTTTAAGCATCATATATCTTAACAATCAATATTAGATCATCTGATGAAAAAATTGTCCTTTCAACAAAACCCATTTTATTAACTATAGCTTTTAAAAAAATATTAATGTTGGTATAAAAAATTTGTTTTAATTAATTTTTTATTAACTATGTCATAATTTATACAACATATAATATATGTATGTTTAAACTTTTTTATTTATTTTTAATTTAAAGAGATAAATAAATAATAAATGTACATTATATATAATAAATTATTTATATATGTTAAAAATGTAAACTGACTAGAAAAAATATAATTTATGAATTTATGTAGTATATGGTAAATGAAATATGGTTTATGGCAATAATTCCCTGTGGTTAAATTCTTCATTTTAGTTAAATAGAATTGCATAAAAATTTAGAAAAAAAATTATGATAATTTTTTTTTTCTAATTTTAGATCTATAAATTTCATATCGCATATTAATATTTGAATAATTTAGAATTTAGTGTATTGGAGACAATATTTTAGTCAGAAAAAATTATTATTAAGTAAATTTAAATCACGAAATCCCTCCATCCATTATAAATTAATACTTTTTTGAGCAATTAAATTTCCAATTACTTATTTAAAATTATAAAGTTATGAAAATAGCTATATACATGAAGCAAAATTATGTTAAATATATTTTCTTTCGAAACTGAATTTAAATTATTTTTACAAGTTGCCAGTTTTCAGAGAATTAAATTTATTCATATAACACGACTATATTCTGAACATCTGAATGAACTATTTAATTTGAATACGGAATCACAAAAAAACAGTCTTGTTAATTTTATGTAATTTTAAACTTGTAGTTTTTACAATTACATATTTACTTTGAATAAAGAATTTACAATTTTGATTACAAAAATTATTATGAATTTTATCGGATTTTTTTACAGATATTTATTTTAAATCATTTAAGGCCCAATCGTAATGTGGGCGCAAACATTTAACGCAAATTTTGAAAATTGTTCAACATATGGAAATCAATGAAAGTAAACACAATGCTAGCGGTCACCACTAATGGGGCCCATATACCACACATGCATGCATGTACAATCATTGATTGCGCAATCATAGTTTCTCTACACACGACACATGCAAATTGCACATTCTTCATTTAATTTGAAATTTCAATCATGTAAGACGCTGCGTGTATTGCAATTATAATCGCTTATAATCCCTTCACTTTCCACAAAACTGGAAAACTTTTATATAGTTCCAAGCATTCGTTCCAAAATTTCATGTTTACAATTTTCGGCATTTTTTTGTACACACTAGCTACTAGTTTACCACACGAAAATAAATTTTAAATGAGTTATTTCACCACACATTATACATGCATGCATGCACAAACAAAAAAATATCAAAAATTTTTGAAATCACACAGTCAGCATGTGCAACCACACAATCAACACCATACACGGTCAATCTGCATGCGCAATCACGTGATTGCGCATGCATGCATGTGTAGTGTATGGCCCCTATAAGGAAAAAAAAAGCTACAGCCAAGATTGAACAATGTTCAATATTAACCGCTAGCGCTAGAACATTTTAATAAAGTAGGCGAATTTTAAATTTGACTGACATTTTTCATAGTGACATTTTAAATAAATAATAAAAGATTTTACGCAAAAAATATAATAATATAATAAAATATAATTTTGTCAGCCACCGCCAGCATTGCGTTTGTACTGGATTTGTCTTGGCGGGGAAAAAAATCTACAGCTACCGCTAAAGATTTGCGCCCACATTACGATTGGGCCTTTAGTCGCCCAGAAAAATTATACATGATATAATTAATTTAAATTGTTGGCTAATTTTCAACTAAAATTTCAATTGTATAAATACAAAAATACATGTTTTAGTAATTTCTTAAAAATATGAAAAAATGTATTCCTTTATAAAACATGAATCTAAAATTGAAAATGTAATAAAAAACGCAATCTTTTTTGAAATGTTCTTTTCTTTAAACATGAAATTTTTCTTGTTAGCTCAAATGTGAGTTATTTTATTTTATAGAACATAATATGAAGAGTTTTCAAATATTTAAAATGTTCAAGAATTTTAAAACTACCAAAATACTTTTCAAAAGTATTTGAAAAATAATATATAAATCAATATATATTTTATAATAAGACAAATGTCAATAGTTTTTTATATTAGTATATAATGCAAAGAAAAACTTTCATGTACCTAATATTAAAAAATTTCTACATATTTATTTTATATGAAATATTATAACATTTTATATAAATATAAAAATGGAATTTTTCAAAAATTGTGTGTATATTCAAAATAAAATATTTTAGAGTAAAGATTTTTTAATTTTAAATATTACTAGAATTTATAGAATTTTTTTCAAACAAAAACAATACTTCTCAGAAATTACAAGATCTAGATGTTTTTTTCATATGTTTTGTAGATTCTTGTTAGTCCACTGGGGAGTTAAAGTTGTTACGTTTTTTTATGTAACTAAAGTTGTTACGTTTTTTTAGACTACTGACTACTGAGTCTTATTTGTCAGGAGGGTTTTTTTATATAATTATTTTTAATTTACAAATTATGATTAATGTAAAATGTATAACATTTAATGTAAAATGTAACATAATCCCAATCTAAATGGACTGGTTCTAAAATAAAGAAACCTTAAAAATTTTTACCAAAGTATATAATCGTTTTATTTATTTTTTATTTAAAAAAATCGTTTTTTGTTTTGTTTTAAAAAAATCGTTTTTTGTTTTATATCAAAATTATATTTTATATTGTTATACTTAAAAGTCTTACTAATTAAGATGAATTAATTAAATGTATTTTCATTTTAAAACATAATTTTTCCTTCATATAAAATATAATATCATATAATCTACAAAAAATAGGAAACAATAAATACTTATTAATAGTATGTAAAATATGTAGTATATGTATAATAAATACAAATAATCAAATTCCCGTTTTGTATAGTGTAAGTGCTGCATTGCATATAAAGTAACATAAATTTCATTAAAATATATTCATCATATTTTTTTTTTGCCTATTCTACTCTTACATTGCCTTAAAAACGCTGATATAATTTATAAATTATAATATAATCCCAAAGGATATTTCTATGAGCTCATAGCACAGGAAATTTTTCGAATTCTTTCTAATTTATATATCAAAGTAAAAACATAAAAAATATACGTATAATATTCAAATAATTAAACCTTTTAACAGCTTGCTCCTTGACGGATTTTATATGATAAAAGTTATAAATTATGTATAAAAATTTTAAATTGCAGAATGTCCATATTTTTAGCTATAACTAATTTTTAGTGGAAGGAAAAAATTGTAATCGCATAAGTTTACTTTTACATATTATATATTCGTATTTCATACATATTAATACCTTGAAGGTGCGACAAATGTGATATGGTATTTAATTAGATATTCTAAATGGAAAAACCAAAAATTTTCTTTCGTAATTACATGAGTTTCAGTTTTTACAAGAATATAAAAATTTTCAAATAATATTCATATTAATTTTTTCATAATAATATATGTAAATATGAAAACATAATTAACAAGATTTATGAAAATCAGATTTCCAATTTAGATATATATATATGAGAATAAATTTTAAGAATTTTTTATACAGTCATAAACTCATTGTCCAAACATGAAATTTCTAATATATAATCCATTTTTAAAATGAAAGAATTTTATATATAGAGAAAAGTCAAAACATATAGAAAAAGGGTTTATTAAAGTAATACTTTTCAATAATAATGCATTTATTCAGATTTTCTTTGATTTACAAAACTATGAAAAAAAATATTAAGTATAAAGTCTTTTAAATTTTTAATATCTAAAAATTTAGAGCATACTGCATATGAAATTTTTTATGTTAGTGCATTATTTTCTATTCCAATTTATTTATTATATATATACATATGTATATTTTATAGATATACCAACTGGTATGTATCCAAAGTATTTTAGTTCAATTTCAAAATAATCTAAATAATAAAAAAATAAAATTTATTTTTACTCTAAATAAAAAACAACTAAAAAAGAATTTCTTGTATATAACTTTTACTTGATTTTCTCAAAAATCTTTTTATCCCAAAAGCAAAATCATCCTTTTTTCTATCAAATTATGTGGCTCTCATATATGATAAAGATATCATAAAATATTCTGTCTATCTATTATATGATATAGAAAAGATTGAGAACTTTCTAAATCATATTTTCTAAGCACGAAAAGGACATAAAGTTATGTTATAAGAACGTAATATTAAAGAATCAGTCCAAGTAATATTTACATATATGTATATAGTATATAAAATTATATAATATGTAGAGATATGTTTGTATTTTGTGTAAATAAGAATGGTAATATATATATTTCAAAAAACATCACACATCACCTGTGAATATGAATAATAAGCAAATGCTGTATATAAATTATATAAAATATTACTGCCAAATATTTATTATATAGATTAGTCAAAGGTTGAAATATTTAAAAAAAAAAAGATTGATATGCTAGGATTATGGTAAAATTTGTATGTATAATAAAATATTTATAACAAAATCATAAAAATATACAAAAAATATAAATATATTTTTAACAAAAGCACACTTTTAATTTAGTTTGCTTAAATTTATTTCCTCAAATTATTTTTGTTATTATTATATGTATATATATATATATATATATATATACATTATAGTTATGATAGCAATTTATAAAAATTTCAATGGAATGGACGTTAAGTATAGATGTGAATATTTTTTGTTCCGAACCTAATCAAACACTAGGCCACCATATGACTCATATGTATCGCTTTATATAAAAAGAACATGTATACCGCCATAATAATGGATGCTGTCCATATCCTTGACGAGTTTTAATCTATCCATTAATATGATTTCCGCCACTTGCATCGCTGTTATCAATACCCAACCCATAATAGTAATTATTCTCCTAAATCATACAATAGCCTATAAAGATTTTCAGAAGTAAGTATAGAATGGGGACAAAACTAACTTTTGTAGTTCTTCGTATATTGGTATAATTTTCGTTTATAATTGGCTAAACATATCTTTCTATACTATATAGAATTTCTTTATTTACAGAGTAACTCGTAAATTAAAATTTTAACATAATATGAAATGAATTACATTGCTTACATAAATATAAGTAACATATATGAATTACTTACCTGGTATCTCTACGAAGTTCAAAATATTAACTTTAGTTATTATGTAACCTAAAATAAAAATATATATTTATCTTAAAATAAATTTAATACCATAAAATTCAATATTTAAATTGAATTTTATTAAAGTTGATTTTTAATTAAAATTCTATGCTGCCTGCAATTTATAAAAATTGTTTTTTTTTTTATAAAATATTAATTATGTGATTGGACTAGGCTAGACATTCCTTTTCCATTATTGATGTTATGGCATACAATTCATATTATATTCAGTAATATAATATTAACAATATAACAATAACATATTAACAATTTAAATCCCTCACAACACAATGTACAATGTTATAATTTCATTTGTTATATGTATGTATCCACAAGCACAACAACACAACAACTAGGAACGAGATACAAAATACAATATTACTAGAAAAGGAAGAACAGCACGATCCAACTCGAAGTAATACGAAAGTGGTCCCGAGTTGGCATTCATCGTGGGACAAGGAGGGTGGGGTTTTAGTCGGTAGCCAAATAACATCTCAACATCATGGACTCCGACACCCTGAAGAAGTGCGGACCCTTCCTCAGCGTCTCTAAAAGATTTCCCCACCATCCTACGAAAAAAAAAAAATATGTATAATAATTCAGGAGTTATTTCTAAAAAAAAACTTACTACATGACCCCAGGCCCAGCACACTACTAAACGCGATAAGTTGATATTGCAAGGATAATAGTATTTTATCTTAATAAGAAATATACATATAATATAACTAAATTATATTGTACATTCATATAAATATGCCGTGATTTGAATGATGACAGCAAAGAGCAAAAAGAATGATACTCCATCAATTAGTGGTTACAAGACTACATTATGTTAGAAAAAGAAAATATGCGGACAAAAATTTACTTAGTATATTTGAAATATATTTCAAAAAGGAAAATTAAAGCAATCCACTTTACATCAATTTTCCGGACACTAAAGAATGACGTATTCTTGTATTATGTTGTCGTTATGTTGTCTTATAATAATTGATTGATTTGGAAATATTTTTATCAAACAATTTCTATCAGCATTTTCTTAGCTTTCTTTATAAAAATAATAATTTAAAAGTTTAAAAATATATTTACCATATTATGAGAATTATGGAAATTGTATTATAAAATTGTATCGTAACGAATAGGATAATAGAAAATAAACGAAAAATTATTATTATCACTAAAATAAATGTAAATAAACAAAATTTACAAATTATATCAAGAACATTATATTAAAATTCTAATTATAAATTATAACAAATGCTATTATTATGTTAATTAATTACATACATAAAATAAAGTAATAATGAAATATCCAAAGTATATAGATAATTATTATATGTTTCATAATAATAATTAAGCATTAATTCAATTCAGAGATGAAAAAATTTATAATTAATAGTTAGCAATAATATTTTATTTTCAATTTATTTGCATTACATCAGAAAAAATATACATATAATTAGGCTTTAGCTAGCTGTATATTTATTTTATAACTAAAAATTTAAAAAATCAACAATAATAACAAGAAAATATCTCTTCTAAGAAAATAAAAAACCTAATCTAATTTTTAAATTAATGAATTAGTGCAAACAAATGTTAACGAAAATTAAAAAAATTAAGTTTGAATTAGATATTTTAATTTTTTCTTTATACATATCAAATAAATAGTTTCAACTATAAATCATGATATAAATGCTTAATTATTGAGCATAATTAGTTTTTGCTAACTAACATATTGATTGCTACCAATTTTTATAACCACAAATCAAATTTTCAAATAAATAATTTCAAATAAAAATTAAATATAATTTATAACATTCCGAAGCGTCTTTCTTATCTATCTATATAATTGTCTAATGAAAGGCGTAACCTCATCTTTCCATAAAAAGCTTTCGATATTTAGCAATTAATTAGAAAATATTTATACTTCTTACAGATACGATTGCATCCTGAATATGAGACAGAGAGATCCATTATTTAAGATTAAATACAATTCTCAATAATTATTTGCAAGTCCGAACAAATATCTCAATTTTCTTCAAGTTTTCCCCATTCCTGTGAAAATGATCCGAAAACTCCTCCAACTCCAAATAAAAAACCTGCGCTAATAATTTTCAAACTTATAAATTTCCCCATTCATTCTCAGAGCAAAAGCTTTTACAAAATATTAAAATAATAAACTTAATAAATTTAAAATCTCAAAGAGTAAAATGTCGTTTATAATTCCATATACATAATCTAAACTGTTTCAGTGAATGCCAAATAGTCTAACTTGATGGTATTGTATAATGTTATCGGCAAGGATTAACTTAAAAATTATAATATAAATAGAAAAATTGTATAATTAAATAAGTCATTTAATTTTAAGATTCATCGAATTGTGCAACTTTTGTAATTGTTAAATATAAATTAAATAAAGCATATTTAGTAAAAAAAATCTTATAAAAAAATTAGTTATTACTGATATAAACTCGTTATCATTTGTTGGTTAAAAGAATAAAAACTATTTTTGTATTAATATATTATCAGGATGTCCTTAATTTTTTTTTTTATTTATCTTCAGAATTGTGCGTACTATATACAATTGTGTTTTTCTTTATTTTTTTTATAGGGATGTTGTTAATTTGAATAATGATCAATGTAGCATAATTTACTGAAAAATTATTATTATTATTCTTATTATTAGTAACTTTAGTAATTTATAGTATGTGTGATATAAAAAATATATAATGTACCTCTGCCATCCATATAAACATGTAATATTAATAATTTTAAGAATAAAAAGACATAGACTTAAGTATATAAAATATTTAAAAAGATATATTTTCTACATTACATATATATAATCATAATCTAAAATATGCCTTTTCAGTTGTCCCTAAAATCATGTAACTATTTTTTTTTAATTAAAAATTAACTTTAATTTTTTCTATGTGTCCAATATTTTGCAAATATTGTAGCACATATTTCTGTATATAAATTTTACTTTGATATTTTTATAAATTGTATCCATTCAATTGAATTTCCCACACTCAGCAGTAATTGCTAGAAATTTCACCTATCACGTATAATAAATCGGTTAATTTAGACACAGTCTCTTATTATTTACTCTTTTTAATTATATTTTACCTTTGCACTTAACTTATGCATCTGGATAAGAAAGTTTAAGTTAAAACTATTTATATTTATTATATTTATTTACATTATTTTTTGATTATATAATTTTTCTTTATTTATTATTAAACTATGGTAAGTTATTTGTCAGTTATTTCATTAATCCTTGTATATTATTAATCAATACAATTGGTTCAAATTAAAGGATATCAGATAGATAATAATGAATATGCAATAACTACCAATTTTAATATTGTCTTTAGTAATTGGTTTTTCCCAACAACTCGATTAAGAAATAAAATTACAACTTGTTTGAAAATCGTCCATAAATTAATAAAATTCCTTTGGCACTATTTTTGGGGGAATTATAATTTAAACAAAAATTATTTACTAGCTAATAAAAACTTTGTATTTTAAAACTACAAAAACAGGCAATTGATATTCAGCTTTGAAAAAATTCAATATTTATTTTCAAAATTTTTCATAAAATTCTAATTTTCTATTGGCGATAACATGAACTTTTCATATTTAATATTGATTTTTTTAAAAACCGAGGAGGTTTTAAAAAGAAGTGTAATTGCATTGCATATATGTACATTATTATATTCAAGCATATTAATAGCTATTTTCTATTTATCTTAGTTGTAAGTACTTATGTTTTGTTTAAATGGTTACATTAATAATTGTTTAATTAAAACTTTATATTATGTATTTCTTGTATATTATTATTAATATGATTATTCGTTGTTTCCTTTTCAATAATATTATCTATATTCTATATTATTATTTAAGCTGTCCTTTAGATTTGTAAGACACTTATTATATTATAAATAGGTAGGTTCTCCGTAGTTATATGTTGTATGATAGTTTTAAGTTAATCTTGAATGACCAGTCCTTATTTCATCAAAGTATTTTTTAAGAGAAGGAAAATTAAATGTCATAAAAAAGTAATATATATATGTACATATTATATAATGAGGTTATATGAAATTTGCAAATACGTGCTTGATCAATACCAAAACCGCCACTATTTAAAATCCATGAACAAGTCGTTTAAAACTTGTTGGTTTAGTCCGGTTTTATTTTCAATCTGGTGGATCTGTAAATTTTGTTCGTGGATAAAAGTTAAAATATAATATATTAAAGTGATAGTAAAATAGTGTTTGTGAAGTTATATTCTAATTACTGATTTTAAGTAGCAAAAATATAAAAACAATAGTAAAACTGTTTGTTTACATAACAAAAATATCAGTAATTTCGTTTTTATAGTGCAATTCTTCAAAATTATTTAAAAATTCCATTATATTGATAAATAATTGAATAGAATATTATTTAAATAACAAAGTTCAAATAAAATATTTTAACTAATCAGGTTGAACTTTTAAATAGATTAACTCCAAAATACAGGGGAGGATAAACTGTTTGCGAGGCCCAAATTCGACCAAACTAAAATATAAGTAAAATGTTAAGAAAAGTTTACAAATAAAATTTGGAAAAATATAAATTCATTTTAATTTATTCAAGTAAAAAAAATTAAGTACAAACAAAATAAAATAAAAATAATAAAAATTATAAAATTTAATTAAATTCTCTTTTTTCGGCATTATTTAAATTAAATTATTTTCCCAGAATTTAAAAAAAAATAAATCCCAATTCCCTATCGTTTTATCAACATATCTAATAATATACTTTACCAACTTAATTAGAACTTTAAATAACTGAAGAGATATACAAAAAAAAAACGTTCAAATTTTATTTAATTATGAATGACACTGAAGTGATTTAATTTGTACAATGAATTGATTTTCATATTAAAGTAATAATTACTGATAATAATCGTGTTAGTCAAAATATGTTTAAATTATTTATTTAGTCCGAATTTTTTTTTTTTTTGAAAATCCTAATTTGCCGAAAGTAAAATTTATTAACAATATGCGATACGGTTCATTTATTAGAAATAATTGGTTAAATCTTGGTAATTTAGATAAAACATTTATATATCCTAATTTCGAAACTTATGAAATTAAAAATGCTTCTTTTAAAAATTTTCATATATTATATATAAGTCTGAATTGAATTTCTTAATAAATAAATCTTACAAATTCATTCTCAAAACGGTTTTTCCAAATAATTTAGATAGACAAAACATAACGTTGGTTGATAACATATTCCACCACTCTACGAGATCATAATATGATTGAAACTGCAGACTTTCAATGCTGGGAGGATATTGTTAATACGAAAATGTCTTTAAAAAATATTTTAAAAGGGAAATTAATCCGGCTAATTCTGATTCCCATCACAATATTAATTTTTTAGAAAATTTTCTTTTATGGTTAGAAATTTAGAATCAGAGTGTTAATAATGTTGGTTCTCTAACTAAAGATACCTGTGAGGTTCTTATATTAACAACCAAGAGCATATTAAATATAGTAAAATTTTCATTAAAAGAATTAAAAGTAGATTATTTTAATTAAAGGTAATAAATTATTTCGACTATTTTGTTTGTTGTAAAATATATAGGAAATTTTTAGGTTTTAGATTCATAATTTTTTTTATTTAGTCCGAAGTCCGAAGTTATAGCACTCACTGTGTTGTGTTCCTCTGTGTAATTCAAATTATAACTCCGAATCAAAAAATAGTGGATACCTCAGCATTTTAAAACTTACCGAAATGAATTTCAAAATGCAGTTAAAAGCAATTTGTCGAGAAAATTGGGTCCCGATCAAACATATTTTAATTATTTTTCGCCACAAGAAATAGAAAAACAACGGAAGCACATGCACATCCTAGATTAAAAATAAATTCTGTTCCATAGGTTACTCACAAAAAAATTGTTATGACATGACCATAAAGTCCGTGAGCTTTATGAAATTTTTCAAAATGGATACAAGTTTATGGATGTTTAAATCCACAATAAATATAAATAGACAATAAATAAATATGTTAAAAGAATGTCCTCAATTTACTGCACTTAGCGGAGGATGTAATTTGGATTATAATAATATAGAAATTTGTATAACAATAATGGGTCAACTTCATATTTTCTAATAATAAAAATTATTGTAATTACTCCATCATTAATTTGTACACGGAAAGAAAAGATTTCTAAACTAGAAGTAGAATTGATGTTGGTTGAATCAAGTAATTGTTGCACGGTTCTCGTCCATGCCAATTATTTCTTATTTTTATCTTTTATATACAGGATTCTAGAATCACAAAAAATCATGCAAAAATAATCAAAATATTCTTTAATCAAGAAAATGTTTGCAGCTTCGCTTCAAAAAATAATAATGCGATCAAGAACTTTTTTCTTATATTATATTTTAATTGCAAGATATTTTACTTAAAACAAGTAATTATTGTGTGATTCCACAACAAAGCGCTAGCGAATATTTCTTATATCAATAACTAATTTTATAAAATATGAAATTATTGTGCCAAATATTTCTAAATGTAAGAAAAATATTTGTAATTTTTTTCTACAATCAAGAACTAGTTTCTTAGATGTACTTAATATATTATATATATATATATAAGAAAGTTGATAGTAACTTCGTGGGGTGAACACGCACTGAGAATTACACTCTAAATATTAATTACTCAAATCGAAAAGTTTAAATTTCAAGAATTTTTAAGTTAAGTTTGGAATAAAATAGTCGTTGTTCTGCTGCTTTTTTAATTAAATATTTGATATTTAATTTTATTTTTCTTTAAAATCTTAATTTGTATAATTATTAAAATAATTATGCCTTGCAAATGTAACAACAAAGTTGAGCGACAAGAACAAAAAATTCAATGTGGCGATTGCAATGAATATTTTCATACCAAATGTGTTAATATTCAGGAATGCGACATTGATTTCATGAAACGCAACAATAGAAGCTACAGGTGTGATAGGTGTACTGCTTACAGAAGAAAATCAATACATACACATGTTACGCTTCAATCAACTTCCGCAAGAGAATGTAATGAAGATTTAATGGCTGATCAATCAACTGCCGCAGGAGAAACTATTCAAGAAGATGTAGATGAACAATCAATTTCTAATTCTAAGAGCAATAACGAAAAAATTACTCTTAATTTAGTTTATAAAGAAATTATAGAACTCAAAAAATTGAATTCAACCGCACTTTCTCTCATCTCTACACTGCAAACAGAAAAAAAAGAAATGCAGCAAAGAATCGATCAGTTAGAAATAAAGGTGAATGACCTGGAACAAAATAAAAAAAAAAAAATAATAGAGATTACGGGCATTCCTGATGTAACAAATGATAATGCTGTTGACAAATGTATACAAATTTTTTCTGAAAGTCTTGGTATAGCAGTGGAAAAAGAACAAATAGATTATTGCTATTTAAAAAAAATTAGTAAAAAGAAAGAAAACAAACAATTGAATATAAACACTGAATTAACAGCTGTTCCGTCTTCTGTGTTGGATATTGTTTGTATAAAATTTTATTCTCAAAAAATTAAGCAAAACATTATGAGAGAAAAATTTGCTAACAAAGTTAAATTAACTGCATCTATTTTTGGTAATAATGAGAATAATAACAACATTTATATAAATGAGAGTCTGACGTCACATACAAGATTATTATTTAATGCAGCAAAAGTTATCAAAAAATCGAAAAAATATAAATATTTATGGATGAGAAATGCAACAGTTTTATTAAGGAAAAAAGATGATGATCCTGTTATTATGATTAAAACTTTTGAGGATTTAGAAAAACTTTAGTAAGTTATTTTAGTTTATTTCTTGTTGAAAATTTTTAAATATTTTCTTTTTAAATGAATAATTTTAACTTAGATCCTCAATATCATAATAACAATAATTCAAATAATTTTAATAATAATAATTGTGAAAGTGTTTTTCATGCGAATCATAAATATTTTAATAATTTTCTTGTAGTACATCAAAATATTAGAAGCCTACGTAAAAATTTTGATCTCTTGTTATTACACTTGCAATCTTTTGATAAACAGCCTGATATTATATTTCTTACAGAAATATGGATTTATGATTGTGAAATTGATGATTTTAATATTCAGGGCTATAATTTTTTTGCTAATTGTAATAATGCCTATTCTTCTGGAGGTGTTGCCGTTTTTATAAAAAAAGATTATAATAACTTTGAAGTTAGTAATTATTCTTTAGGTAGCGCAGATATGTTAAAAGTTGTATGTGAGTTGAAACAGGAAAAATTTTGTTTTGTATGCATTTATAGATTTCATAATAGTAAGGATGTTTTTTTGGACGATCTAAGTAATTTTCTTAATAACCTAAATGTAAAAAATTTAATTATTGTTGGTGATTTAAACATTGATTTATTAGTAAATTCATCTGACGTTGATAAATACTTGTATTTAATGTCAGTTAATGGTTTGATAAGTATGGTTAATGAACCGACCCGTATAACAGATACATCTAGTACTTGCTTAGATCACATTTTTGCGCGTTGTGATCGTAATAATTCTTATAATTTATTGACTTCCGTTTGTGATTTACGTATTTCTGATCATTGTATGACTAGCGTGGTTTTTCAGAATATAATTTCTAATATCAAAAATAAATACATTCCTTTTAATAATTCTAAATTTACTGATTTTGACAGGCTCAATAATTTATTAAGATATGAATTTTGGCTGAATGTATATTCTGAAGAGAATCCTTCTATTGCTTATGATAACTTTCTAAATACGCTTATGAAACATATTGATAGTTGTAATGTAGTTTCTGTAAATCGTAATAACAAACTAAAGAGATTAAAACCTTGGATGACTCATAGTTTACTTAAAAAAATTAGTAAAAAAAATAAACTGAGATTAAAATTAGTGAAGCATCCACTCAACATAAATCTAAAAAATATTTATTCTAAGCTATCTATTGAAGTTGCACGTGAAGTATCTATTTGCAAAGATAATTATTATAAAAATGAATTAACTAGAAATGAGGGTAATATTAAGGGTGAATGGAATGTTGTTAAAAAAATTTTAAATAAGGAGAAGAGTAAATTGGTAGATATTGAACTTGAAATTAATAATACAACAATTTCTGATCCCCAGTTAGTGGCAAATAATCTTAATTCTTTTTTTACGTCTGTTGCAGATAACCTTGCATCAATTCAGCAAACCAGTAATTGTGAATGCAATTTTAATATTTGTTTAGATAACTACCAATTAGACAGTTTCTTTTTTGATTCAATTTCTCCTTTAGAAGTGCTTAATGCCATAAAATCTTTAAAAAATTCTAATTCTAGCACTAGTTGCTGTATTTCTAGTATCTTTTTGAAAAGGATCGCTTTAAATATAATTGATGTTCTTACATTTATTTTTAATCAAAGTGTAAATAAGGGAATATTTCCAAACGCTTTAAAAATCGCTGAAGTAATTCCTTTATTTAAAAAAGGTAATATAAAAGATATGAATAATTATAGACCGATTTCTATACTGTCATCTTTTTCAAAAATATTTGAAAGAATTATGAAAAAAAGGATACTTGAATTTTTAAACAAAAATAAGTTTTTTAGTAATAATCAATTTGGTTTTAGAGAAAATAAATCTACAGAAGATGCATTACTTGATTTTTGTAGCGCCATATATAAAGGTATTAATAATAGTAAAACTACAGCTGCGTTATTTGTTGATATTACTAAAGCTTTTGATATGGTTGATCACAAGTTGTTATTGGAAAAGTTACACAATGCTGGTTTTAGAGGGTTTATATATAATTGGTTTGAATCATTTTTGAGTGATAGAAAACAAAAAGTTAAGATTAATGATGTTTTTAGTGAATTAAAAAATATTAATATTGGTGTTCCTCAAGGATCTGTTTTAGGACCAATTCTTTTTCTAATATATATTAATTCAATATTTAAACAGTCTTTTAAAGGCAAACCGACAGCTTTTGCAGATGATATGGCTTGTGCGTATGCTAATAATGGATCGCTAGATTTAATAGCGGATATTAATTATGATTTAGAATTACTTAGACGTTGGTTTTCTGTACATAAGTTAATTATCAGCTGCAAAACAAAATTAATGTTTTTTAATTTAGCTGGTGCAGTTTCTCAATATTGTGATATATACTATCATTCGACAGAATGTAATAAATATAAACTTTTTAATCAGTGCAGTATTTGTAACATAGCTTCACGTAGTAAAACTTATTTTGTTAATTTTAATTGTTCGTCCAATTGCTTTAGAGTTGAAAATGTTTCAAGTTTTAAATACTTAGGAGTTATCATTGATAATAAAATTAGCTGGTCAGATCATTTATTGTCTTTAAAAAAATATTGTACATCAGCAATTAGATACATGTATATTTTAAGTTCTTACTGTTCTAGAAGGATCCTAACAATGATTTATTATGGTATATTTCATTCTAAATTACAGTATGGTATTTCTTGTTGGGGTGGTGTCTATCAGAATAAAATTCAGCCGTTACTTTTAGCCCAAAAGCATGTTATTAGAATTATTACAAAAAAAAGAAGGACAGAAAATAGTTACGAATTATTTCTTAGTCTAAATATTCTGCCATTAAGACATCTGTATTATTTTAAAGTCTTAAAAATTTTCTTCCTGAAAGGTGGTTATAATGTCAATAGATCTACTAATGCATATAATTTACGTGTTAATAATAGATGTTTGGTATCTGTTCCTTTTTGTTTCAAAACTCATTTTGCAAATTTTTTCATAGTTACGGCGCCTAAACTATTTAATAAACTGCCAATAGAAATAAGAAATTTAAGAAATCCGTCTGCATTTTTCAAGAGTATTAGAACTTGGCTTCTGGCATTTAATCATAATGAAATTAATGATGTGCTATCAGTTGTAGTTTGATTGTTTTTAAAATATAGTTATTTTATCTCTTCTTTTTTTTAAGTTTACTAAATATTTAATTTTGTGTACATTTTTCTGAACTTTTTGATTTTATTTTTTTTTTAAATTTTTTCTTTTTTTTCTCAACCCACTAAACTTATTTTTGAATTGTATATATATGATGGTGCATTCGTCACCAGTTCTACCTTTGAACTGTAAGATTGTACCTATATTTCATTCGTTTTATATTACATTTATATTTTAGTTTTTCTTAAAAATTTTGATTTTATTTTTGTTTCCGTACATTTGAAAAACACTTATTTTTTTTTTTTTTTTTTTTTTCATTTTGTTTTTTTTTTATAGATATATTTCATTAACATTAAATTAATTTAGCAAAAATAGCAATAGTATAATACATAATTGTAATTTTGTTTTTTAAATACATTATATTCACAAGAAATAAACATTAAAATGAAAATGAAAAATTGTATTATATAAATATCTTATATTATTTATTGTAAATGATTATAAAATGAATAAATAAATAAATAATAATAATAAAATAATAATAATAATAATATATAATACCTGAAATTAGGAAATACGAATTATATACTAATAGAAAATATCAAATTAGATTTTTACAGCAATTTAATTTTTTATTAATTATTATTAATTTTATGTATTATAAAAAAAAGGAACATATAGTTAATTGAATTATCACAATACATATAAATAATTGTACATTTCAGATTCAGTATATTTTTATAGTATTACATAACTATTTATTACAAAATTATTAAAATAGTATACTATTATTTTTGAATGCAGTGTATTTACATAACACTTTTCTTTATATTTTTTATTATTTTAAATTTAAATTGTTTATATAATATGAATAAATTTTAAGAAAATATATTTTCTTTTATATTTTTACAAAATATATGTATCATATTAAGTGGGAACATACGAAATTTATATTTTTTTGCAAAGTGACGAAGACAACAATGGCGGACTGGGGTGGCGGGACAACTGGCAATTTCCCGGTGGGCCGGTCTAAAACGTCCGATGAAAGGCCGAAGAAAATAAAAATATATATATGTATATAAAAACTATAAAAGAAAATTGAAATAATCAAAAACCGATTAAGAAGCTTATTGAGTCAGGAAAACTATTTATTTCATTTAACTAAATTATTTTACTATATGAGTATCTAGTTATTTTTTCGGTATTTGGATTTTTTACTAAACCGGTTTAAATCGATTGCCAGGGCAAATCAGTCAGTTTGCCAGGGCCGATCAAATCAGCCAGTCCGCTACTGGAAGACAATAGCAAAAAAATATAAATTTCGTATGTTCCCCCTTAACATTCTTTGTAATACAAAATATTTAATTATATTTATATATGAACATATTTCATTATGATTGTTACATTAATTATTACATTATTCTTATATACATTAATTGTACATTATTATTATATACATACTTGTACACTAATTACTTAAAGTTATTCTTTAAAGAAATTTTATATATATTTTTATGCAAGTAAATAATTGAATTAACATCACAATATTTAATTTTTTTCATTTCATTTTCAATACATATTTAACTAATTCAAATCTTTGAAAAAGTTATCAATACGTTTTAATATTTTATTAGTTTTAGTAAAATACAATTTATTTTTAAATTTTATATATTTTTTGTTTAAACTTTTCGTCCATCTATATTAATTAAAAACATTAATTATATTTATATACATATTTATAATGATTTCTACATTAATTAATTATAATATTTGGTTTTCATTCGTACATTATTATTTAATTTTTTTCGGAACTTGGAGATTCTTAATTTTTTTCAATTTTTTTTGTTGATTGATGGCATTTAGATGCAAAATCCTCAATTTTTTCCTTATTTATTTTAATTCTGAATATGGTTGCACGATTAACTTTGCATTTTTTACAAATTTCAATAATTTTATCTCCTTTTTCTAGCCTTTTTAAAATTTCACATTTATCGTTAAATTTTTTTTTTTCATATTGTGACGTATAAAACTATAAAATTAAACAAATATTTTAAATAATTTTAATTGAAATGGTAATTTTTCAAGGCTTTCTATTATCTTGTTCACGTGGTGCGTAGTGTAGTGTAGTAGACTTGTAAATTCGACCACATGAACACTGAAAATGCGGTACCGAAGGAATTATCAACTCCTAACAAAATGTGTGGAGGGAAGTGTAGTGGATTTGTAAATTCGTACCACGTGAACGCTGTACCGTAGTGTAGTGGAGTTACTTTTGACTGTTTTGACAGTTGAACGTTATATTTTTTATTTTTTTTTTCAAAATTTAAAATCATTGGGTTTTTCATATATTATTGGATAATTACTGCTTGTGTTGTGTTTATAAGAAAAATATAATTATAAATTAAATTAAAAATGCAACACAATAGTGAAAATAATGACAATGATATGTATTCAAAATGTGTTTGGGAAATAGAAGAGACAAAAATATTTTTGAAAATCTGTGTAAAGCAAAATATTATGAAACTAATAGATAAAAAAAGTATAAAACAAAGTGAAGTTTTTAAAAGAATTACTGCGAAGTTACAAGCAAATCGTTATGAAAAACTCCGAAACAGGCTCAATTAAAATTTAAGATTTTAAGATCTAAATATTTTGCAGAGAAAAAAAGAGGAACAAAAGTGGAAGTGCGGGATGCAAATTTATTTAAATGAATTTAATGGGTGAAATATTGGAAAATAGGCCAAAAAATACGGCTTGTTCATCATACGGCGTGGATTCATCAGAACCAGAATTAATCCCTAGTATTGTAACTGCCACAGAGAATTTTGACGATTCAAATTATTTAATTGATATCAACAACAATATTGAATCAGAAGAATCTATCATTGACTACACAAATAAAGGTAATCAACAATTGGAATATTAAAGCAAAGTCTAAATAATGAACTCTCTTTTTATTACAGCTAATTCGAAAATGAATATTGGTGGCCGTAGCAAGTAAAGTATGAAAAAGTAATTTCAGCATTTGCAGACAAAATGCAAAAACAGCAGAATGAGCTACAACAACAATTATTTAAAAAACAAGATCAGCTTTTCGAGAAGCAAAAGGCTCTAGCTAGAACTTGAATTGCAGATTAAGGAAGACGAAAGGCAGAAGGTTTATTTGGAGTCTTTAGCTGCAATATTTAACCAACACAATAACAGTGCCCAATATCAAAGACCAGTTATAAGCAGAAGGACGAGACGTTGCAACAAAAGTGCAATTGGTAGAACAACCGACTGTACACCAACACTTCAATGAAGATGAATATTATGAAGATATTGAATATGTAACAGATTAATAACAATGCTTCGTATATTTTTAAAAATATTTAATTAATTTTTGTTTGTTTTTGCATATCAAAAGTTTTCATAATTTAAAGTAATTTATATAATGTCATTATTTTTGTCTATTAAAGTATTTCTTAGAAAAATGATAAACATCTCTCTGCGGAAAGTTCTTATTAATATATAATTTGAGATGTTCCCGTATTTGCCATCCAAAGTATCATTATTGGTTGCAGAAGCTCTTCTAGTTGGTTGTGTATATTGAATTGTTGGCTGAGGAAATACCATATTTTTTAAATGTTTGTCATTACTTTAATAAATGTTATGTAATATGCAGCAGGTCATTGTAATCTGGGGAGAATTTTTATAATTCAGATCACATTTTTTGGCCAATATGTGCTATCTTCCTTTTAATCACATAAAAGCATTTTCCATCTTCACTCGACCGGTATTCATATATGCATTGAAAGATTTTTTTTCTTTATCTGCAGTGGTAGGAAATTTTTTTATTACCCACGGCATAATTACCCCTTCAAATTCTTTTATACCCTAAAAATAATATTAAAACCTTAAAGTTTTAAATTTGGATATTTAAGCTGATAAAAACAACTTACACGTGGTAAAATATTATCGATGTTCTTGTACAGGCCAGAATTTACAAACACAGGAGCGTCATGGTAGATGGTAACTACCAGAAAACTTGCAACTTATGTCTAGAAATCTAAAATAATTGTATAATTTTTTATTAAATAAGCGCAACAATGAAATTTGATTTCCGTACCTTAATTATGCATTACAAACTGCTTGCATATTAAATGAAGTCCAATATTTTATATTTATGCAATCCATCTTTAGGTGCAAGAATATGAATGTGGGTTCCATCGATACATCCTATTATCTGTGGGATTTGACAAACGTTTTCAAAAGCTACGCTAAACATCTTGGCTTCTTCTTCATCTGGTATGTTAATAAATTTCTTTACATATATATTCATTTTCTCACAGAATTTGTGCAAACATTTGTGTACAGTTGATTTACCGACACCAAATAGTGAAGAAATCACTCGAAATTTATAATAACTTGCAAGCTTGTATATTGCAATAGCTACTTGCTTTTCGACGGATAAGCTCTGCAAATTATCAGCCGCAGCTAAATGTGTTTTTGGTTCAAGGTCGTCTTTTACAATGGAACAAACAAATAAAAATGTTTCTACTAACGCTAACATTTTTTCGGTCCACAGTGCAGATGATGAATTTAATTGATTTTGAAACTGTACAACTAGATGCTTTTGATTATCTTGCATTTTTTTTCAATCTTCTTTTCATTCTCTTGTTTTTATCAGTTATATTGGGGTATCAATTTGTATAGAATAACTTTTAATTTATTTTCCATTTTCTGTTTTTAATAATTAGTTCTATCTGTTTTTAATATTGCCAAAAAAGTACAAAATTTCAACAACAAGCGCGTAATGGTAGAATTAGTGCTCTTCAGGTGTAGGTGAACACTCATATATGTGTAGGACTTATAACACCACTACACTACACTACGCACCACGCGAACAAGATATATGTTGCGTCTATAGAAATTTATGTTACATTTTCGGAGTAGTGTTTTTATAGAAAATGATGTTTTTAGAGAGGTTGCAAAAGGGTGTATTTATAGAAAATTTACATCTAAAAATTAATGAAAGTAAAATACAAAAACGACTAAAAAAATTCCTTTACCATTAAGACAAATTTATTTCTTGGCAAAGTTAAATCAAGCGCACCATATATTGAGTTAAAGATTATAATGCATTTTGCTATCGGCTCATAGATAAAAGTCACACAGAAAACTTTCCTTCTTGCATCCAGAGATGGAAGACCAATGAGCAAACGTCTGGATTTGTAAAATGGTAGATCACCATGAAAAAGACGTCTCACTGCAAATCTTGTAATTTATTTATTTCCATACAATACTGAATACCTAATAATGATCTAACTAAAGACCAATTACCAATATAATGTCTTTAAAGAATATGGATCTTTAAATTCTTTAGTAGTTCTAAACAAAAATCCTAAAATTTTATATGCTTTAGATTTTTAGATATTATGTAAGGTAAATGTACCTATTACCCGCACCTTAAGAGAAATATGAATTTGGCTTTAACGCAATTTGCTCCCTATAAATAAATTTTTAATTTTTTTTTTGTATATGTGAACTTAAAGCTGTTGTCAACATATAAAAATTTGCTTTAAGTGATTTTTTTAATTTAATTACTAAAAATTTAATGATTTACTGCAAACTACCATTTTGTACGTATTACCGGCAGTTAATATTTTTAAGGTTTCAATTACCTGTAACTTATGTGCTTATTACCGGCACACTTTAACAATTTTTGATTTGAACATTAAAATACAAAATTTTATAAAAAAACAACAATATTTATTTAGCAATTAAAAAATAATATAAAAAAAAAAAATAACAAAAAAAGTACTTCTTGTACTTAAAAACTTAATATATATAGTATTATATTATAGGAACATTTATGTATTAAATTAGAGGAATGTTTTATATAAATATGGTTTAGTCTTTTTTTCGGAGGGCCTCTATTTCATGTACCGAGTAGATACCTCTAATGTTAAGTAACGTAGGTGGATTTATAACACAAATAATGTTTTGAAGTGTGTACCAAAAGACGTCTTCTTTCTCTGGCCACTTCCAGTTTTGACCAGTCATTTGCATTGTTTTTATAAATGCTTCGTCTTCTTTTAGTTCTAAAATATTACCTGGAAAAGATATTGAAATATATACTACAATATAAAATGAAATATAAGACTAAATAAATATAATGTATATAGTATTGTAAATAGTAATGATATTTAATAATAATGTAATTATAATATCTATGTATAAATCGGGCCTTTATAAAACCTGTAACTAACGTTCTAAGCTGAATAAATGAATTTTGTAATATAATCCATCGGTTCTTAAACTGTGGTCCGCGGACCACTAGTGGGTCGCAGACTCTTTTTAAGTGGTCCGCGAAGGAAAAAATGATTAATGTAAAAAAAAAAAATACTAAATAATATGTTGTTAAAATTAGTTTTAATGTTAGTAATGAAAAAAACATAGTTTTTTTTTTCCTTCAATAATTATTTTTGAAATTTTCAAAATATGATTTTTTTTTGAAAAAAATCATTAAATTTGAATAAAATCTAGTAGCCCGATGATTATTTAATATATAACTGATATAACTATATATATACAATTTATTTTTAATGCAAATTAGTTCTATTAGTTAGTTATTTTGTTTTATTATAAAAATGTTTTTGGAATAGAGAATAGTTCGTTCAATTAAGGTCAAGCTCCATTAGTCTTTTAAAAGTCGTGATGACTTTTTTTCTAGAAAAATGAAAAGAGATAGCATGTAAAATTATACAGTACAGACAGAGATGAAATTTCCCACTATTGTAAGAAATTTCCGAAACATTTTGACATTTTAATTTATTTTTAATTTATTTTCTCAGCATTCAAAAAAATAAAATTTCAAAAAAAAAAAACGTCAACTATGATTTGAGAAAATTTTAATAAAAGAGACAAATTTCAAGTTTTAATAAAAAAAAGTTGTTCACAATCAACTTTTTTTCGGATACAACATCTTCTTTGTTGGATTCAACGACTTTTTTTTCGGAGACAGTACATTTTTGTTGGATTCAACGACTTTTTTTCGGAGACAACCATCTTTTTTGTTGGATTTGTCGACTTTTTTTCGGAAAAAAGTCGTTGTTCCGTCTCTACCGCACTCATGCTTTTTTATATTTTGCATAACTTCTTCTTGAAAAAAGTGGTGACGACTTTTAAAAAAGACTAATGGAACTTGACCTTTATCAAGTATTTTTCCTGATATTAATAAATTGACATCAGAAATGCAACATCATCCCTCTCATTAAATAATCATATTATTATTATAATCATATTTTTAATTATAATTCTAGAAATTTGAAACTATATTTAAGAGATCTGTAACATTATTTTATTAGTACCATGAAATGGAATTTAATTTACTTTATATTAAATTTATATTAAAAATTGAATTAAATAAGTTTTTGTTATATTGAATCAAATAAATATTTTATTTTTTGTTATACCGAAACTTTATTCGGTGGTCCGCAGATTTCATAGTTTTTAATCCGTGGTCCGCGAAGTAAAAAGTTTAAGAACCGGTGATCTAATCTATTACCTAGAAAATATTCTTCTTTATACAGAACTATGACGAAATCACCAACAGAAGTTCCATTTTTTACAATTTCTTTGGACTTGTCTTGATAATTTTTTTCAATAGGTTTAATTTTTTCAATTGGTTTTTTATTAATTTGTCTATCCTGTTCTAAAGATTCTTTCATTTTCCGTTTTTCCTCTCTTAAAATAGCTCTCGCTATTTTTTCGGTTATTGTTTTTTCTTTTTCCAATTCTAACTTCTTCATCATCTCAAAATATTTATTTGAAGTAAATGCATCTGGTGTGAGTTTTGTACGAGCTGAATTCCTTTTCTTTGGATCGACATTATTTAGGAAGTGAAAACATTTTTGAACGGTGTCGGATATTCGTCGTTGAAAGTAGAATATGAACTATAGTGACCATATTTTTCGCATACCGTTGCGGGACGTTATATTTTTATGGTGATAGTGTGGTTGAAAATAAAATACATACAATAAAAAACTAATTTTGTTAACAAAAATTCAAATTCATCACATTTATTTTCTTTAAATCATAAAAATCGCTTTCACAGTACATATTTCCATTTGCGTTTTTTCTATTGTCCATAATTTATTGACAACTGAAAATATTCTCTCAGTCGCTGCGTTTGTGCCAGGTAGTGCCAGAATAAATTCTATAATTTTTAAAATATTTTGAAATGGAATGTGATTTGATGTAAAATTATTAAATATTTCTACCCACTTTAAATCAATTGGCACATATTCTTCTATCCATTTATTTAATTTGTCATTAGTCACGTATAACTTAATATACGATATTTCGTCGAACAATTCGATTTCGGAAATATTAATGCGTGGAATATGATTTGAAATAAGTTCTAAACTAGGCTTTACATCGTCGAAATCAAAATATTTTAGTAAAGAAGCCCATTGAAAAATTTTGGCATAAGAAAGTTCTGATGTCCACTTTTCCAAATACTCCAGACAGTTAGCATAAAAGTTCGTAGATCTATTTCACCATTTTCTACCAACTTGTTTAAAATATGCCGCAGCGGAGTTGGAAAAAATTGGCAATTCATTCTTTCCATCAATGAGAATTTTAAATCATTTATTTTTTTGTCAGTTTCCATTATAGTCGTTTTATCTCCTTCTATAGATTTTACAGCATTATGGAAAAGTGCTGACTGATTGTGCAGGAACATAAGCCATAATTCAGAAGTTGGATTTTTGAAAAAGACTTCAATAGTTTGCGGACATTTTTTAATTGAAAGGAAATACAACTTTAATGGCTCATATAATTTTAAGATCCTTTCAATAGCAGGTAATAAAGCCAACCATCTGGTTTTACAATATCCAAGTATACGATGGTATTCTGTATCTGCTTCATCGCAAAAGCTCTTCAAAGTTTCAACTCTAACTGTGTATATATAAAAAAGTGTCCATAAATTCTTACAATTATATTTTCGATATCAACTGGCAAAAGGTCTGCCGCTGTTTGTATAGCATTGTGGATTATGTGGGCAGAGCAACCCACACCTATTACATTTTGTTCAATATTAGCTTTCAATCGACTAAATATATTGTTTGTTCCATTTCTTGATATGCCACCCAAAATAAGTATTTGCGTTATCTCCGCAAAATGCCACGATTTTTTGGAGAAAAATAGAGGTTTTCAATAAAAATAAATTTTTTAGGGCTATGAGCACGTCTAGTTTTTTCTATTTTCGTATGGAATTGCCGGTAATTGAAGCCTGCTGGTAATTGGTACCTTTACCTTAATCGTAATGTAAATTAAACGACATTTTAGAATCATAATAAACACCTAAATCAAGAATTTTGTCAAGTTCTTCTAAAATAATATCGTTTGATTTAAGATTTATAGAACATTTAATTCGTTTTCTTGAAAACATTACCACTTTATATTTAGAAACATTTAACTCTAGACAGTTATTGTTAGACCAACAAATTGGTTACAGTAAATTGATTTACAGTTTTGCAATTTGAATTCTATTTATCAAATACCATTCAATCCATAATAAAATTTCCGAATGAAACCCTAAAGCCCATAATTTTTTAATTAATAATTTGTATTGCACTCTATCGAATGTCTTAAGAAAATCTGTATAAACGCTGCAGTTTCACTACCAGCGTTTAAAGCATTTGTAACAAAATTACAAAAACAAGCAAGATTTGTAGTGTTAGAACGACCTCGAACAAAACCATGTTGTTACGACAATATATTCCAATAAATTCGGAATAACTGAAAGTTTAGCTCACTCAAAATTATTGGACCAAAATCAATAAGAGATTGAACAGACAGATTCGAAATAATGAGAATGTTTATCACCTAAAAACATTTGCTTTGGAAAACCAGAAGAAGACATTTAACTAAATACGTAAGCCCAGAAATATTGACTTTCTAAATTAAATATATGTATAATGTTGATATAATAAATATATGTAAAGTTTAATATACAAGTCTGAGCCTCATAAACATAAAGAGCTTTTTATCTGTGATGTTATTCGAATTTCTAAATTTAGCATAAAATACAACAGTCTTACTTTAAAACAAAAAATATCCACAATTATAAAAATTAACGATGGACAAACAATTGCAGAGAAGTATACATTGCCAACGATCCGTAAAAACAAAGAAAATTTAAAAAGTTGGTACATGTTATAATACGAATTCGCTATGGTAGTAACGTTTGGCTTGATGGAATAAATGAAGAACTGGAATGAAACGGCGTTGTTTGACACATGATAATATTATATGAGGATATCATAAAGTATGTACCAGTGAGATGAGTATTTTTCTGGAGTGTAGGTACTAAATTCAATGCTTGAAAGTACTAAAATGTACTGTGTGCTACAAATGCAAAGTACTAAATGCAAAACACACAAATTTTATAACATAAATAAAAATGTATACTTTAATTATGTATTCAATTAATCCCTTATTTTTTGGGAGCAAAAAAAT
Organism: Rhamphomyia laevipes; assembly: GCA_963920725.1. Taxonomy (NCBI): domain Eukaryota; kingdom Metazoa; phylum Arthropoda; class Insecta; order Diptera; family Empididae; genus Rhamphomyia; species Rhamphomyia laevipes. The sequence goes on from OY987257.1 coordinate 35,367,198, forward strand.
TAAATTTAAAAAAAAAATTTTGATTATTAAAATAGTTCAGTTAGCTTTTCTTTATTAATAATTTTCTGTCAAAGAAATAAAAAATATAATTTTCACTGAAAGTTTTTTTTTTTTTTTAACATAATTTTTATTTTTAACTATAATTATCTATTGATAATAAAAAATAGTAAGTTACTTCATCTGATGATGAAAAATTTGATAACATAAAAAATCTGGAAAAATAAACAAAATCAATCAAATATATTAGACTCAATAACATCAATTAAATTTGCAACAATGGTAAAAAAAAATTAAGAATAATGAAGTTCATAGCAACAACAATCAATTGATCAATCAGAAAAGAGTTTCATATGTTAATCCATTGGCTCCGCTCAGTCAACTCGCGGAAGCGAATGAAATAGACATTGATGTTGAAACGAATGTTCAAACAACAATTAAAATTAAAAAAACACAACCTATTAATATTATCAATCAAACGAATAATAATATACACAAGTTAATACTTTCATTAAATATGACTAAATATAATTTAAAAAACACCAGTATTGGCACAAAAGTATTTTGTGAGGAAATCAGTGATTACAATAAGTTATTCGAAGAACTGAAAAATCAAAATATTAATTTTTTTGGCTATGGCACTATTAAAAGAAACACCACTAAAAACTGTTTTATATGGACTACATAAAATGGAAATATCTAATGTGGCCACAGAATTAATGAATATAAATATTAATCCACTTGACATAAAAATTATGAATATTCAGAAAGAGATATATTCCAATCAAGCAACGTATCTTCTATACTTCAAAAGGGGATTAGAGATGGGAAATTTCGTTCATTTAGCTGATTCAAATAATTTTAGAACAAAAGATTCGAATCTTTTGATTCGTTCACTCGTTTAATTTTGATATTTCCAATTTCCAGATTGTATTGAAAATTGTATAAAACTTTTAACCTAAAGCAAAATCACCGTTTTAAAATTTGCTTCAATTTTCAAATAGAAGTTTCTTTTAATTATAAAATTTATATTGGTTTTAATGAATTTTTATAATTAAATTAAAATGAGTTTTTATTTGCTTAATTTTTTTGCATTATAAGTTTTTTATATGTAAAACTAAAAAAAAAGGAAATTATTTTTTGTTAGTATGTTTTATTTTTTTAGGTATCTTAAAAAGTAAACAAAAATATTGCATAATTATTATAAGTTTTAATAACAAAAAATTAATATTAAGAAAAATAAATAGCCTCTTCTAGCGTATATTAAATTTTATTTTATTTTTTACAAATTAGCATTTAAAAATAATAATTTCTCTATTTTATCACCAGTTAATCGAGATCTTCTATCAGTCACAACTAGACCTGGGGTGGAATTATGTAAAGTGATAGGTGATAGTCACTACCCTTTAAGAAAAACGGCACGAAAATGTACCGCCTGCGGCACCATTTCTTCATATAAGAAGCCGCTGGCGTAACGGTACGTTTTCGCAGAGGATGGAATAAGAATTTTAAAATGAAAAACGGCACGCCTAGACGCTACGCTTTAGTAACGCTTTGCGTGCCGTTAAGCGTGTTTTGAATGTATTAGTGCGTAGAAAATAGCGTGGAATGAACTACGAAATAACATGGAAAGAACTGCGAAATAACATGGAAAGAACTGCAAAATAAGATGGAAAAGACTACGAAATAACATGGAAAGTTGTGTTTTTTAACGTGGAAAGTTGTGCTATTTAACGTGGAAAGTTGTGCTATTTAACGTGGAAAGTAGTGTGAAATAGGTAAGGAAAGCAATGCGTAAATTTATAGAAAAATGTTGGATATATTAAATAAATACAAAGTTTTTTTTAATTTTTAATTTATAATAATTAATATATTTAGTATTTTTTTTATTATAACAATAATTATTATATTATTTTAACATATATTTTTTAAAGCTTTTGTGTAAATATCACAAATGTATTTTATGTAAAAATTAAAAAAAAAATAATAAATTAATATTGTATTATTAATAAATATTTAAAAACTATAATTAAATAATTAATACTTGAAGTAAATATAAAAAAAACCTCTCCATGAGAGTAAATATTAAAAAATAAATAAAAAATAATTTATTATTTTTTACGCATTGTTTGGCATCACATAAAATTCTTATTGCACAGACAAGCAATAGAAAATGATCATAATATTTTTCTGGTAACACATCTTTTAATGCTAGAGGTCCAGTATATCACAAAAACAGCCGGAACTATGTAGCTTTCCATCTTTCAAAGTCGGACAATAACCTTGGCTTTCTCGAAAATTCTTTGATTATACAATTTTTAAACAATTCTAATCTTTTTTCAACAATAATCTTTTGGAATTTGCTTAAAGTATACGGTTGTTTTTTTATATTAAGCCAATATTTTAATTTTTGTTTCATAACTCCTAGAAGAACACAATGCATATAATTAATCTACAGGTATTTGCGAGACACATCCGATATTTATTTTTTCTAATGCAATTTCTTCCATTTTTCGTGGTATTCACTTTGTCGTCTGACAGTAAATCCTTCATTTGTTCGAACAGGTTGGTTTATTTCTGGATAAGTCATGCGATTATCGACATATGTTCCTTTAATTTCGCATTTCGTGAATCCGTAATTTTCTGTATGTCCTTTTATTCCTAATACAATACAATAGCATACAATAGCACGAATTTTTATTAAAATTTTCTTATTTTGTATTAAAAATCCAAGAGATGTTATATTTTTAAATTCATCGACAAATTGTTCTAAAAAAACGTCTGCGCAATAAGGTTTTTTGTATCCATGATATGCTCCGATTACAAAAACTTCTGGATATCCTATAACATTACCTAATATTGACCACAATTGGCTTTGTGAACTTTTGGCCAACGGAAGTCCATCAATTCCTACATCAACATTTTGGAGATCGTTCTTTTTAATAAAAATTTGCAGTGCTTCACCTAACCCAAAATGGATGTAAGATCCATTTCCCTTTTGTGACATTTTTTTTGATTTTGGTGCGTTTTTTAATGTACATCTTTTGGCAAACGAAGATGATATTTTCGTAAAATCTGTAATAAAGAATTTACTGCAGCATTTGTGGGTAAATATTGCGAACACCATTCAGCCAAGTCGTTCTCCAAATTCTGCACAGCGATATCATCGCCATTACTTTCTGCAAAATAATCCGTCTCAGAACAATTATATTCGTCAGAATCAAATGTATAGTCTGAATTAATGTTTATTGGATTATTTTGGGGTTTTGGATCTCCTGTTTCGACCAATATACAATTATCTACAAGCACCTACTATCGCTGGCTGGAGATGCGATAGATTGGCATTGCACTTTTTTTTGAACACTGCCCAAACGACAACAAATCTTCAACCTCATGTTGTATTTTTCTGTTGGTTACTCGCTTGGAGTTAAACATTATAGCACTATTTTCTTAAATATATTTGCATATTATTAAATATTTACATTATTTTTATTATTTATATTAAATAATTAAGAAAAAATATATACTTACAAAGTTAATATATGTTGAATTAATTTAATTCTTCAATAATAACAGAACTTCTAAAAATTATTTTTTGACAACAATGAACAATAACGCATGCATAAAAAATGGCTAGTTTGTATTGTAATTTATTTATTTTTATAAACAAAATTTACCTAAGTACTAATCCATATGCATTTTTTCTTTATTTATACTAGAATAGAACAAACTACTCCCAGAGTGCGAATTTTGGGTATAGTATTCCGCGCCTAATTTGGGTGCGCACCCAAAAATGCTTAATGGGATGTTTAGTTAAATAAAAATTAAATGAGGAGTTCAATAATTCAAATAATATTACAAAATAACATTAGTCCTTTGTTGAAATTAATAAATATTTTTTTGATTTTCTTTGCCGATCGTTTGCATATTGAAACCATATTTTTATTACTGATATTATTTCAGTTATGTGGGCCGATGAGTATTTTTCCATTGAGCGTTCTAAAAAAAAATATAGAAATAACAACTTAAATACGACAATCTCATGAATTACCTTTAATAATATTAATGATTTTAAATGACGTAAATCAAAGGTTTCCATTATGGCCAAACCAAGAAAAATCACAAGCCGCTTCATTGGTAATGATGGTTTTCAGACATGCACGAATATATTTATCGAGCGATGGATCATGTATTGCCCGAAAAATTTTAATCTGAAAATGTAAATATAATAAAGTCTATATAACCATTTACTATTAATTTATTTAAGAGAATAAATTAAAATATCTTACCATTGCTTGTTCATAACTTTCTGTGCTCAATAAATCTTCGAGATGTTTAAATACTTCGGATGTCGATCTAGGTATGTCTAGTTCAATAATTTCATTTCTACTAATACTTTCACTAGATTTTATTTTTGAAGATTCCTGGAATTCTAGGCACAAATACTTCACTTCTTTAATTAATGTTTTAAGTAAAATATTATTCTGAAGAACAATATTACTTATTTCTTCAATTGAAATCATTTTATCTTCAGATATTATTGATGATATTGAACTATGCTCTATTATCCATTTTATTATACTTAATTTATAAATTTAATTTAATCGAAATATTAAATAATTACCAATTATAATAAAAAATATTTGTTATGGCGTCTAATTACCAATTTGCCAATTATCCCACTCAGCAAATTTTAACACTCGGAATTTTTATTACTATTTTCGCAAGGATCTCCAAATCAAAATTCCGTCTCTTACTAATACATTTACATAATTTAAAAAAAAAATTAAATTTTTTACAAGTATGTATATATTATTTATAAATAAATAAAAAAAAAAAAACTAAAGCGGTCATAGTTTTTTCTTTCTTTGAACTAGAACAAATAAATTTCTTCGGAAATTTATTTTTATTTAATTCTGGTATTGTGAAAAAAACTATATAATTTATTAACTAATTAAATTATATTTTCAAAATGTTCAAAAGAAACTATATAATAGAAATAAAAGGACATGTGAATTGTGAATAACTTAACGGATTTAGTGCAAATAGCGTTAATGTTAATCTAAATAATAATTTAAATATAGAAAGTAGTAATAATAATAATAATATAGAAAGTAGGAAATATATAGAAATTAGTAATAACATAGAAATTAATAATATAAAATGTGAGGAGATTACATATCAGGAAAACAATTTACAAATAGAAGACGTTATTTCTAATGTTTCTGAAAGTGAATCGGTGGAATTAAATATTGGGAAAACTGAACTTCGTGATTTAGAAAATGATTTGGCTCAATGGAGTTCCAAATATTATACAAGAAATGATTCAATAAATGCTTTATTAAGTATATTGAGAAAATATCATCCAACTCTACCAAAAGATTGCAGGACAGTGAAAAAAACGCCTAAAAAAACTGAATTAACTAAAATAGGAACAGGATCTTATTTGTACTTTGGACTTGGTCATAAATTGGAATTATTACTTAAAAAATATAATAATTTAAGTGAAGAACTCCTATTTGACATTGGCATTGATGGACTACCTTTGTTGAAAAGCTGCAATAGTCAACTATGGCCAATATTGGGAAATGTTTGTGGATTAAATTAAGTTTTTTTGATTTTTAAGCGAATTTGTTAAGGAAATCAAGGATCTGCAATTAAAAGGTATAAAAAATGAACAAAATATGTATAGCATTAAAATACGTTCTTTTGTGTGTGATGCTCCAGCAAAATCTATGATTTTGCAAGTAAAAGGGCACACAGGCTATTATTCATGCTCCAAATGCGAAATAAAAGGTACCTACATTAAACGAAGAGTAGTTTTTGCTGAGATAGACAACACTTTAAGAACCGATATTGGGTTTAGTCGTTTAGTAATAGAGTTCAAGTGCATCATCATAAAAACTTAGAACAAATTGAATTAGAAAAAATAAAAATTGGCTATGTATCACAATTTCCAGTGGATTATATGCACTGTGTTCTTCTGGGTGTTATGTGACAAATGTTAAAATATTGGATCTGTGTCAAGAAAAAACAATTTTCATTAACATCTTTGAATATTCAAGAAATTGATGAAAAATTGAGTGCTATCAAATCATCAATACCAAAAGAATTTTATAGGAAACCAAGAACACTGAAAGATATCAACAGATGGAAAGCCACGGAGCTAAGGCAATTTTTGTGTTACACAGGAATGTATGCTTTAAATGAAATATTACCGCAAGCATATTATAATCACTTTTTATTATTGGTTTGTGCTATGCGAATATTAGGTGATAAAAAGGAATGTTTTCGTAATAATGAGTGCGCATCAATTTTGATTAAATCATTTGTGAAAAAACATTCAGTTTCCTACAACGTTCATAATCTACTACATATTCCAGCTGATGTTTGAATATATGGAAATGTAGATAGCTACAGCGCTTTTCGATTCAAAAACCACATGCAAGAATTGAAGCGCACCATTAAGAAAAAAGCACAACCACTTCAACAATTGCGAAACAGGCAATTCGAAGCAGAACTACACAGAACAAATTTAAATTCTGCTACACCGGATGCAATAGTTCAATATCAATTAAATGATTTGAGCTACAGAGAAGTAATAACAAAAAATAGAACATTTTCAATAAATCCACCGAACAATATTTGTTTAATTCAAAAAAAAAATATTTAAAATTACAAAAATTATTAAAAAAAATTGTGACATATTAGTTTTAGGCTACTTTGTTCCAAATATAAATAATTATTTTAAATCACCAATAGATTCCGAAGATATTAAAATTTATTATAGTACTAATGAAACAATTTTAGAAAATATTGTTTTAAACAAATTTGATATTAGTTTAATTCAATATAAAATTGTAGCACTAGTCAATAACACGCAAACAATATTTATTCCACTATTACATTAAAGTTTTTCTTTATTTAATGTAGAATGCCAAATTTAGATTCTGATCAACATTCCCAAAGTATTTTTCATTTTTGTAAAAAAAGCAAAAGGTAATTTAATAATTTTCAATATTTAGATAAAACAATATTAAGATAAAAATATTATTTTTTTCAGAAAAAAATGTTCAATCTGAAAAAATAGAAGCAGTTTCATTTTGTTGGTCTGATGATGAAATGGGTTACCAGAACTTTAAAAAAAAATAAAAGAAGTAGTGCCGACCACTTCTACAGAAACATTTCTGGACCAATCAGAAACATTGAAACAAAAAGCAACTTCGAAAGGGAAAATTAGTTTATCCTCGGATGAATCAGATGAGAAAAATAACATCACAATAAAAAGTATAATTTAATGTTGTTATATGTGTTAAATTTTCAACTTATTTATTTATAGAATAAAACACAACATCTGCAGAGAATGAAGTATTAGTAAAACTACAAAAAACATGCGATACAATTCTACCAAGTCAAAAAACCATAATGAGAGAACTCATTATATTAAGAAACCATCATCAAAAGCCTGATAATTCTGGTTCTAACAACACAAAAGAAAATTTAGTAAAACTACCAATCATAACAACGGAGGGTGTGATAGAATAAGAAGAACTAGTTTGTAAAAATTCTGAAGTGGAAACTTATTTGGTAATTTTGCTATAAAATTAAATATCTTTTTTTTATTCAATAGAAAACCATTTTTGATATTAATATACTAAATGATTTGACAAAATACATTAAAATTAATTTAAAAAACATAATGCGTGATGAAATTACTGCCAATTTTTCATGGTTTGGCCAGCAACAGAATATCAAAATTAATAACTATTTAATAGTTAAATTATTAAAAAGTAAGAGTATACATTTATAAACAAAAAAAACAACTATATATATATATTTACAAGTTTTATTTTATTTTCAAGATTCAGCATTACTAAATTTTAAGAACCAATAACGAGGATGAAATTAACCAATTAATTAAAATATGGTTTCAGCAGGCTAAAGATCGAATAAGGAAACGTACAAAATGCAACAACAAATGATTTTTTAAAATATTAAATATGTTTCTTTAACCTTTATGAATTTTTTATTTTCATTTTAATACTTATTTATATTTTCACAATTATCTTTTATTAGTTACTCAATTATTATTTAATTACTTTAATTGTTTAATTAATTATGTATTAATCTATATAAAAAATAAAATTATATGTGATATTATATATGTAATATATAAATATAAAATAGACACTAATAAATTATATTTAATGAATTTATTTTGTTTTAATTTTATGGATGGGAAATTTCTGAAGGAAAAAGAGTATAAAGTTGTATCATTTTCACATGGAAAACAATGTGATTTACGCACGGAAAGTTATAAGGTTTTTACTTGGAAAGTTGTATAAAATGTACACGGAAAGTTGTATCATTTTCACATGGAAAACAATGTGATTTACGCACGGAAACTAGTATAAAATGTACTTCAAAAGTCGTACGATTTTCACATGGAATTCCACCTAAATTTCCTCATATATTTGTCACTAATACATACACATACTCGGAATTTTCGGGACACTTTTCATTGGCCATACGCACGGATTTCAGCGTGAAAATCGGACTGGAATCCACGTTTCGTGTGCTATTTTCGCACGGATATCCGTGCGAATTGTTGGTTGGGATAATAAAAAATATTTGCAATTAATTAATATTTGTAATGCTTGCTGTATAAAAAATGTTTTATTTATTTTATTTCCTTTATGCCCTCATCGCTTCTTAGTGATGGTGCCGCTTTCGTCTCAAAAAAACGTCACGTTCCGACAAAGCGGAACGTTTTCGTTTATATGCCGTAAAAGCTGTTTTGGATTTTCAGTAGAAACTTTATCTGCTGCAAAATTATTAAAAAAACTCAGATACATACAATGTTTTTATGAACTAACATGACTAGCATTACTTACAATTATCAAATATTATTAGTTTTTCAGGATCATGATTAGAATCACTATTGTTGTTTTCTATACCTGGATGAGTTTTTAAATGCCGATTTAGATTTGAAGTGCTTCCCCTGCAAAATGAAATATCTTTTTTGCAAAAAAAGACAGTTTTACTGATTCCTTTAAATACAACCACTCTGCACTTATTTTTCTATTCGTTATGATAGCACATGTACAATTCTATCTAAAGTTATTTCAAAGTGTTATAATTTATTTTATATTTTTTTTAAAATAATTTATTACCTTGTCTTGTCTCTGGTGTCTTTTATTATTCTTATAAGAATAAGATGATTTTATAATTTTTCAAAACCAATACGATGTAAAATAATTTAATTTTGTGGAGTGAATGACGCCAAAAAAAAATTGAATTAAAAAAAATTGTTTTTTTTTTCATACAAAATCATAGGGCCGTGTTTAAAAAATTATAAGTTATAACTTCAAAAAGAAAATTGCTGCGAATTTGTCTTTTTTATTTTGTTTTCAAAACAATCGACTTTTGACACAAAAAAAATTAACATGTGCGAAAAAGATTCGATTCTTTTTTTAGTAATGAATCAATTCGTTCATTTTTCATGAAAGATTCGAATCGTTCTAATTCGTTTGTTCAATTTTGCTCATCTCTAGAGGGGATCAGTCAAACTGAATTAGTTGAAACAAAACGCTCGTTCCATTTTTCACACTATCATTTATTGGGATTTCTATAGATCCTCCAACAAAGGTCCAACACGGTGCTATAACTGCCAGACATTTGGACACCGCTCATCTTGGTGTCATCTCAACAGCAAGTGCAACATATGTGCTGGAGACCACAAATCCACAGAATGCTCGGAATATAACAACTTTCAAGCTGGCAAAAACAAAATCTACACATTATGCTGTGCCAACTGCAAAGATACAAATAACCCTCATCCAGCCAGTTCCAAACACTGTCCAATGAAAATTAAGTACATCTAGCTGAACACATCTCTCACACAAAAGTCAAGTTGGGCTCGTCAAAAAGGTCAAAGAAGCCAACAGGTTTTTTCATATTATAGAAATTATTTGTCAGGTACCAATAATATTATCAGTCAAAATACAAACAATATTAATACTATTGGCACCTATAAATTTGAAAATAATAATATTAACAATCGTAATAATTCTAATATTAATCGTAATCCAAATTGCAACACTTAGGATTAGTAATAATAACACCAATACTAATAGCTCGCCGACATATGCTGATATATTAAAGGGTAGCGACAATCTTTTTTCAGCTAATGAGTTAGTTGCTTAATATTTTTAACGAAATATTAGTTAATTTAAAAAAGTGCAAAACAAGAGAAGAACAGTTTTCCGCTTTAGCAGAATTAACTATTAAGTAACTTTATAATGTCAATAATTAATCAAATTAAAGTTAATTTTTGGAATGCTCAAAGCATTTGCATTAAAAGTAAAGTAATTGAATATTTTAACTATTTAAACAACAACAACTTTCATGCAGGTATTATTACCGAAACATGACTTAAACATAAAAATAATAGTGTAGACAGAGCAGGTGGTCTAGTCATTATCATAAATAAAAAAATCAAATATACAATTATACCTTTACTCAAATTTTGCTGCATAGAAACTATTTCGGTAAAAGTATGTATACCTGTAATGGGGAAATAATACTAATCAATGCATATTTTCCCGGTGGTAACCCCTCACAGATAAAAAAGTAAAACTTTATTTATGATCTGAATCTGATTAATAGGTTACCCTACAAACATGTAATAGCGGGTAATTTCTATTGTTAACACTCCTTCTGGAACTGTGTTCGAAAGAACTCGTGGGCTCAAGCGCGAAGTGTTGTACTGTTCAAGGTGTTCACTGAACACCCAAACCTATTTATAGGAACTTAAAAAAATATTGCAAATTAAAAAAAAAAAACATATACAAAATTTTTAATTCTACAAAATTTTTAATTTTTATATAATTTTTAATTTTAATCCAACAAAAAAAGTATTATCTGTAACAACGAACCAACAACAATTTTTCTTATACCTAACCATGCTTATAATAGTATAGAATAATATTTTTCAAATGTTCATTAAAAATTATGAACCAAGTTTTTGTTAGATAATTTCGTATTCCAGAGAATATTTTTGAAAAATTGAGAGATTATTATGAGTTCTATAGTGTTCAGTTTAAAATATGAACCAACGAAAAAATTATTTATATTTATATATAAGTAGGAAGGAAGGATAGGATATAAAAGAATGGAAGAGAATATTTCTCTATATGCATATTCAGAACTATTTGTGAATACATATATAAAAAAAAATTATATAGTAGGCCAAATATTCACAAATAGTTTTGAATATGCATATAGAGAAATATTCTCTTCCATTCTATTATATCCTAATCCTATCCTTCCTACTTATATATAAATAATTTCTTCGTTGGTTCATATTTTAAACTGAACACTATAGAGATAGATAGAACTTATAAAAATCTCTTAATTTTTCAAAAATACGAAATTATCTAACAACAAAAGCTTGGTTCATAATTTTAAATGAATTTTTGAAAAATATTATATTATACTATTATAGAAACATAGGTATAAGAAAAATTGTTGTTGGTTCGTTGTTACTATTGCGAATTTAATGTTATAAGAATTTCTTTTATGTATATTCTTGTTGCATGTTCATAATTTTAAATGAACATTGGAAAAATAATATAAGAAAAATTGACAAATATTGGTTCGTTTTTGCGGTTGCAAATATTATAAGGAATTATTTTTTTGTTAGGGTTGCAATATATTTTTGTTGCTTGCTAATAATTTTAAATGAACGTTACAAAAATAATATAAGAAAAGTTGAGAAATTTTTGTTCCGTTGTTGCGGTTGCGAGTTTATAAATACAGATTTTAATGAAATTTGGCTCACAGGTTCATTTCAACTTGATACTAATGTTCGCACAAGATGATAACGATTCTTTTAGTGGGTCCATTTTAAAATTTCTCGTTTATGTCGAGAGCAATCAGGAATTTTTGTTTTGTTTTTATGAATAATGACAAAATAATTTATATCACAGATTTCGATGAAATTAGTTGGTTTCATGATTATGTACCATCCTAGCTAGGTAAAGGTCAGTAGTTTAATAAAAAAATTTCCGATTAATGTTTCATATGTTCTAGCTAGAGTATGTATATAGTAAATTATTATCTGTTTTGCAAACATTAGTTTTGTAATCTTGTTTGTACTTATAAAATTTAGAGCCAGCAGATTAAGTGGTTCCCTATTATCTACACCCAACTGTTCCTACTTTTTTGTATTTATTGAACTGAACACCCGATATAAAACCATTAGCTTCGCCACTGCGTGGGCTAATATACTATTTGACAAATTAGCAATGCATAGTTATCATTTACTAGCCCCAGCTAATCCAACCTTTGATCCTAACAGTTTAAAGCGGTCTCACTCTACAATCGATCTGGTACTAACTAATTCCCCACAATTTATCTCTCATCCCATAGTTGGAACAAAACTCAAATATAGTGGTAAATAATAACTCATATATACTTAATTACAAAAGAGCAAATTGGCCAAAGTTCTGTACGTCAATCTGCGTAAACATTCATTTAAGTGAGTTAAATATAGATAAATTTTCCAACATTCAAGAAATTAATGCGGGAATTACACACTTCCCGCAAATAATTAACAATGCTAAAGACCTTGCGATCCACAAGTTGGAAATAAAAATTACACCTAAGCCTCATATAACTTTACCACCTCAGTTTAAACATCTGATCACATTTAGAAATTCACTTATAGCTATAGCCCATTCACATTATCACAAAATTTCGTTTGAAGTCAAGTTAGAAACGTAATTTTAAATTGGTGTTCACATTCACTGTAACTTAATTTGACTGTACCTTAATTTCCATTTGACATTTAATTTTTTTTTTAATTTAATTAAAATTTTTTGAAATATAAAAAACAAAAATGAACTATGATGTAAAAATGCTACAGCTATTTCATAGCATTGAGCAAGAAAAACAAATGTGTTTACTTCGAATAAAAAAAAAATTATTGAAAGAACATTCGCCTCTTGTTCATGAACAATTGAATGTTCCTAACTATTTCATTCTTTTCTATAATATCTGTAAATTTTTTTTTTTTTTTTCTTAATTCTAATTCAACGATTATTTATCATTTTTATATGCTCATTGAATTATCATTTATTTTTTTTATTTTTTTGGTTGTTTTTTTTATCTTGTTTTTAAAATTTTGCATATTATTTGAATTTATATTTTTTATTTTTATTGTAATCTATTTAATTTACTTTATTTTATAAATTTAATGAACTTGTTTTAATAGTATTTAAATTTGAATTATGTTAGAGTTAAGATTTTTAATTAAGAATGAAATAAAGTCTATATTATTATTATTATTATTAGATATATAATTAAATGTTGATGTTATGTGCACCCAAATCAAAAATAATAAAAATTTTGTATGAGCAAAATAGAAGAACAAAGGTTGAGCGATATTTGGTATTCAGTTACGAAGAATGTAAAAATTTGGTAGATACCATGCTCCAACGCCTGGGTGCCGTATTGAAACAAAAGGTCAAAATAAAACATAGGCCAACTATTTTGTCAACAATTTTAATTAGGCCAACTAATTTGCCCAAATTATATTTTTGTTTTTTGTTTTTATTAAGTTTAATGAATTTGTTTATGTTTTTTTTTTGTTATTTTATAGGAAATATATTTAAGTATAAGAAAATAAATAGTTTTGGTTCCATTCTATTAGAGAGTTTTATGTAATAAATCCTTTATTTAGAAAAGAAAATGAAATTACACGAGTAGGCCAACTATTATGGCGAAGGGCTCGTAATATACAAACTTTTATAATTAATTAATTACTTAAATTCTTAAATATTTAAAGGAGAGATCGTGTTTTTTTTTTTTTTGAAAAAGACTTATTCGCCAATGGGAAGATTTTTTCAAAGAAAAGTTGAGAATGACCATGAAATTGTTCGAAGAATTATGCCAAACATTAATTTGCTTGGACAAAAAAGAATGTGTGATGAATCAAAACCTTCGATCAAAAATTATGTATTTATCGAGATCGTTTTTTTCATACAACTGCTCGCGAACAAATTTCATTTTTATTTTCTAAATTCTAAACACCCAAATACTCAAACGGCGTGACGTTTTGGGTGCATATTTTTGAGTACACAATAATATTACTCATAATTTTGAGTTTTTATGTAGACTAGATTTGTTTTTGGTATACGAAAATAGAAATTTATTTTTGGTACATATTTTGGATTATATGAATGTTGATACCGCAGGTTTATTTCTTTTTATATATTATTTTGATGATTTGTAAAAATGTTTAAAGATGTAAAAAAAGATTTTAGATGAAGTGGAAATAATTATTGTTCGATCAATATTTCCAACAATAATAAAAGGAACGGAAATTGTCGTTGGTTTAAATTTCCAAAAAATATTGATAGATTTAATATGTCGGTATCTAAATGTAAAGTAGATTTAAATTATGACAAAAAAAAAATTTGTATGTGAAATGCATTTTGAAAAGAAATAATTGCCATGATTGTAGACAAATTCTATTAAAACCAGATGACGAAGAATTAACTTTAGATTCTGAGTGCTTCATATTCCATAAAAATTAAGTGAACATTCAGAAATTTGTAATGTACAAGCACCGTCTGATTTGTGTTTTAATGTTACAAATATGTTTATTTAACATTTTTTTTGAAGAAAATTACTTTAATTTTTTTTTTCTCAAAATATTAAAAAAAATTGTTTAGAGGCGACATAAGAATGTGACAAATTACAAATATAAAGAATGATTCCTTAAAATTCACAAATGTTATGAGCACTGGATTAAATTTTTAGAATCGTTATTTATAGAATAATTCAAGATTTTAAAAATTTAATACTGTGCTCATAACATTCCTGTGCTCATATACTCTTGCTAAAAAAATGCTATATGGGTAAAAGAAAAACTACTTAAAGAAGATTATAAATGAATGACAAAAAAATTATTAATATTAATAAAAAGATCCAAAAAAAAACTTCGAATACTAAAAAATTAAAATTAATTTTTAAATCAAATATTTATTTTCAATTTAATAATTAAATTGAATGTTGAATTATGCTACTATTTTATTTTAATTATTTTTAATTCTTGCTTTTACATGTAAATATGGTATGAATGAATGATATGTAATATATTAAATGGGATGAATGGTATATATGTGAAATGGGGTCTTTTTTCTCAACCTCCTCGTGGTGGATCCCGGAAACTCAGATTCTGAGGCTAATGAAAACTTTTACAAATAGGTAAACAGAAAAATAAGTTATTTGCAAATAGATAAAGATATTTAATTCTAAAGCTGAAATAAATTTTCTATATAAAATATTTAATTTGTATAGAAAGATTTTTCCTAAATTCATAAAAAAAGCATTTTCTTTCGCCGAAAACCCATCGCCTAATACGTAACCATAGTAATTCACATACAATTCATACGTAATACAAAAAATAAAAATAAATTAAACTTTAAAAATCAATTATGACAAAACAACACAGAAATATGCACTCATTTGTTTTGAAATATGCACTTATTTGTTATGCACTCATTTGCCGTTTGAGTATTTGGGTGTTTAGAATTTAGAAAAGGAAAATAAAATTTGTTCGCATAGCAGTTGTATGAAAAAAACTATCTCGATAAATACATAATTTTTACTTCGATAGTATATAAATAGAAGCCATGTACATCATCAACTCACTAATTCTATTACACATCGTGGTAGTCCGTCAAATATATGAGCGAATTTTCTTGGATTATCTTTGTACGGTTTTTGTATTATTTTTTTTAAAAAAAAGAAAGAAAAATCATAATTTTATTTTCAAAAATAGTTTATTAGACTTTATTTACATATGAGAATATTATGATATACGATTTTTGGAAATGATTTAATATAAGTGCTATCAAAGTGTTTTGGATCCAATGATTGATTTTGCATTGATAAGAATTAAAAACACAATATCATCATTTGTCACTTAAAAAAAGCGAATTAACCCCTGAAAAAAAATAAAGTAATTAAATTAATATTAAAAATTCTATTGAAGACCTGAGCATCATCCTTTGGTATATATTTCATCCAGTCAGTCATAGTATTTTACATGAAATACCGTATATAAAAATTTTATTAAAAAATTCATATTTATTTTTATATATTAAAGTAAAAAATTGATGTTTAAATTAAAAAGTGTGCAAACGAGCCAGAAAAACTCGAAAATTTTCCCAACAATATTATTTGATTTGTATTGCAATCCTTTATCGATATTAATTTCATCGATCAAAAGTGCGACATTGCTGACGATCTGTTAATGATTTAGAAACATGAACTAAATAATATTCATCATTGCTTTATAATTAGGTGCTATATGCGTTTGTAAATATCTTCTGCATGGCAAAATTAGAAATTTTCTTAAAATTTCATAAGTAGCACTAGAATGAGCATAAAGTATTAATTATGGTTTCGTATTTATATTTTGTTTTATTTAAAAGATCTACTTGATTAGTTAAAATATCCAACTTGCCACAATGTAAAAACTCTTCATCGCAATCTTGAGCATTTTTTCAAATAGAATAATGCTTGATTTAAATTTATATCTAATAAGTAAATTTTGCAATTGTGGCCAAGGTGTAAATTTCAAATTAGTTGGTAAAATCCAACTTAGTTTATTCTGTGGAACTTATGTTTCATTTAAAATTACTCTAGCTGTTAAATTCCAATCAACTGAAATTCGAGCAACAATTTTACAATCTAAGTCAGGAGTGTTTTCTAACAAAATAAAAGTTATTTTGTAAACATTTTCATGAATATGATAATCTTTATTCTTTATAGTTAACGTAAAATAAAAATTAATAAAACTTAATGAATCTAAAATCATATTATCAAATAATGAAAAAGCAGAAGAATTAGCGAAGTATACTTTCACAAAGAACATCTAATTACCTCATCATTCAGTAATCAAATCACAGAAAACTTAGTTGCCTCTAGTCTATCTTCTTTAAATTCTATGAATATTATTTATAATTCAATTTCACCTTCTGAAATTAAAAACATTCTCAAATGTAGCAAAAACTCAAAAGCACCCGGTCCTGATGGTGTGCAAAATATACTTAAAAAATTACCAAAAAATGCGCTAATTTACCTAACGTATATATGCTTAAATATATGGCTGCTTAAAAATAGGTTATTTTCCAAATGTTTGGAAAAAGGCCAAGGTCATTGTCATACCTAAACAAAATAATAACATTTCCAGTTTAGAAGGGTATAGACCTATAAGTCTCTTGAACATAATAAGCCTTTAAATGACTTTATTAACAGCAACCACATCTTACCCAAAAAACAAATGGGGTTCCGTAGTGGATTTAGTACTGATGACCAACTAAGTAGAATTAAAAATATAATTAATTCTAATTTTAATTTTAAAAAATCAACAAATATGTTAATTTTTACGTGGAAAAAGCTTTTGACTACATCTGGCATGATGGTTTAATTCACAAATTATTCATACTAAATTATCCTACATACTTAGTCAAAATTATTCAAAGTTTTTTATCTAACAGATACTTTGCTGTTAATATAAAAGGCTCATATTTAACACATTTTCATATTCCTGCAGGCGTACCACAAGGCTCATCAATAAGTCCAATACTAATACATATTATATAATATATTTACATATGACATTCCTGTTCCTAATCTTACAGATATTGGACTTTAAGCTAATGATACGGCAATCCTATCTGCTTCTGATTATGTGTTAGAAATTAACGACAACTTAATTAAAGCATATGATGAAATTAAAAGATATTTTCATTGCTGGAAAATTAAACTTAATGATGTCAAAACCAAAGCAATATTTTTCTCTCGTAAAACCAAACATAGTAATCTACCCCAATCAAACCTAAGCCTTAATGGATTAGATATTCAGGGGAACGATTGTATTAAATATTTAGGAATCACTTTCGATAAAAAATTAAAATTAAAAACACACATTAACCACAGAGTTAAAAAATGTGACACACTGATTAAATTACTATACCCCATTATACACCGTAATTCAAAACTGTCCAAGGATAACAAAATAATCATATACAAAACAATATTCCAAAGTATATTGTTATATGGTTCTCCTGTTTGGGGTAGCTGTGCCAAATGTCACATTAAAATGCTACAGTTAAAACAAAACAAAATATTAAAAATGGTATTAAACCTCCCGTTTTTCTTTTCAACAAGCAAATTTCACTATTAATTTGTCCAATACGGAGTTATTAGCAAGTCAAATTCTAAGTCGGAATTTAAAATTTCAACCTAGTCTTAGTAATCTAAGTATAGATTAATCGTTGATGCCTGCTGGTTCTAACTTCACCCTTCACATGTTAAAATTGCCAATCTGTTTCTAATGCAGATAAATGTGGTAAAATTAATAAACCTTTTGCTTTTCTGGAAATAGTAGGAAAAATTGAATTTCCCAAAACGTTTGTTAGGTTAGAAATTATTTTATAGCAAAATTCAGTAATATTTTCAAAATGAAATGTTTGTATGTCTACTGAATTAGGTATTGCTTGATATTTAGAATTAATTTTTGATATACTTTCTTGTTCATTATTTGTAAAATATTTTAAAATTGGTAACAAATTCATAACTTTACCAGTAAGAACTATTTCGGGTACAAAACTATTAATTAGAACAAAAATATTTTCTTTTAAAGTGAGTATAAGCAATGAGTAAAGTGAGTTCAACTCACCTACTCACTTTTTTAGCTGAATCTCAGCAGTTAAATTCTAGCAGCTCTAAATATTATTTTTTTCTTTCTGCAAATATAACTCTGTCATAGGTCTGGTATTTTTCAAATTTATGTTTTTAATTGACTCATTATTTTAAGTGTTTCTGTCAATATTTTTTTGCTACAGTTTTAAAAAAAAAGTTATTCGGAATAAGAAAACTAGTATTATGAGCTCTTCGCATTGCATTTCAATATTTATGGCATTAATTGGTTTCAAAATAAATGATAAAAATAAAAAAATAGCCTTCATGATACGGCTTTTAAGTTGGCAGGAAATAAACTCAATTTTTGCATTATAAAAATTAAATATACTAGAAATAGTTAATCTACAGTCCGAGAATATATTTATCGGATATGTTTTATTTGTAGGAATTAGAGATTTCATTCCGATTAATCGGTTAATCAATATTCGATGATTTTCCAATCATTTCGATTAATCGATTAATCGTAAAAAATTTAACGATTATTTCCGATTATATCTTAACCGTCTGAAGAAATGAAGAAAATTCCATTTACTCTGCTCTATTTTTTAGTTTAATATAGTTACAAAAAATTTCAGTTTTTTTTTTTCAAAATTCGACAAAAAGTGAACGAGTCTTTTCTATTTCCGGAAATTTTATAACCAAAATTAGAAATCGTTTCGAAAACTGATACGTTAAATGCTCTTTTTTTTAAACATCTACTTCAATAAAGATTAAATTTGAATTGTGGTATAAATTCAGGCTTCAGTTTTTTGTACATTTTTGAACATATTTTTTTGAATATAACCGATTAATCGATTAACCGATTAGTTGGTAAAAAGAGTAATCGACTAACCGATTATTGTAAAAACGATTAATTTGAAATCTCTAGTAGGAATTATTGTATTAAAAATATTTGAAAAAAGTGACACATATTTGAAGACGTTTGTTATAACATATTCGCAGTTTTTAATTTACTTGGATATGGAAACATGACTTTTTCCCATATTATTATGCAAAAAAGTACCTACTTTACTTATCAATATGTAATACAAAAATTCATTCGGACAAAAAAAAAAACTAAATGCAAATGGTAAATTTTGTTTGTAAATTATATTGTAATATTTCTGTGTACATTATGTAAATATTTCTAGCCAATTAAAAGTATATAGAAACCATAATAAACATTGTCTAGAAATTCATAATTTTAATCCACACGTAGTGAAACTTTTCGACTCTATGATTGTATGTAATATAAATTGTTATAGAATAGTTGTGCTTATTCTTATACTAAATTACTTTTTGGTGGTGTTCACATAGTTTTCAATTTTATATTCATTGCGTAGACTCATTTTGTAAATAATTTATTAATTTATGTAATTTTATATAACGCTACATAATACAATGATTTATTTCTTGACAGTTTAGTTAATTTTAATTTCTGTATTTATTTCAAAAACGAAATTATACATATTTTATGGTATTTACGTGATTTTTATTTGATTTAAATATGAATGAAAATTTTTGAAATTTCAACAAATTAATTTAATTTGTATTTCTTGGCGCCATTAAAATTTAAAATAAAATAAATTGTTTTCGGGAGTAAATTAATTAAAAATTGTATTATAATCTACTATAATATACTAACATTTTAAAAAATCTGAAGCAACTAATATGTTAATAAAATAAATAAATATTTTATTATGTGCCAGTATTGATGAAAATTAATAATGGTCCTACAAATTTATTACACAACTTTATTATTTTGATAAAACTTACTCCCTCTGCCCCAAATTATGGTATACATTTGTATAAAAAAAAAGTTTCCTATTATGAATGGTAATATAAAATTTTAAGGGTTTTCTACTATATATTTATTAAAATTAAGTACTCATGCTGATTAATATATGGCATTGCTTTTAAATATTTTTTCTTTCATTTTATTACATTTGTATGTTTGTCAAAAATTATTTAAAATCTTTTGCACCCGTTGTTTTGAAAATATTGAAAATATGGATTCGGGAAATAGCAGCGTTGAAAGAAGATTATCCAAAGCAAAGCAATTAACAGCTGAACAGCGTAATAGAATACTGCAACTCTGCTACAACGAGTCAAAAACGGGTACAATTTAATTCCTGGTGCAATTAGCGAAGTTTCCAGTAAATTTGATGTTTCTCGTTTAACTGTCTCTAGTATTTGGCAAAAGGCTAAAATGATGGAATGATGTTTCATAAAAAATCTGGTCGAAAATGCAAGGATTATTCTAAAAATTTAAATAAAAGTAAAAATATTTCTCTTAATCGTAGAGGTACCATTCGAAGTTTGTCGCGTGCTATTGGGTTCCCAAAATCGACAATCTTCCGAAGGTTTAAAGATGGTACACATTTTAAAGGAATTTCATATAGAAAAAAAAACATAATAAATAGAAAATATAGAAAAAAAACATAAAATCAAAAATTATTATTTTGTATACCATAATTTGGGACAACAAAAAATCGAAAATGTATTTCATAATTTGGGACAGTGGAAGCATAATTTATTGTAAATTTCTCAGAATTAGTATAGAATAGCAAGCTACTAAATAAAATTAAATATTCGATAATATTTAAAAATTAAGAAATTTATAGCCTCTATAAATATGTTATAAGACCAGGAGCTTTAATTCTCATCTATTAAGTGATTTATGTTGTAAGTTTTAAAAAAATTCAAAAAAGATTGAGCTACATTGCTGTCTTGTCTGTTTCATTACAAAGAGATCATCACGCGTTGACCAATTATTTACAGAATTGATTTAAATAACTGAGGAATGGCACACACTCTACATCCACAATACTTCATAACTTTCGCATAAATACAATTTTCAACCAAATGGTACGTTACGTTACAACTAAGGTTAAAAGCAAGGTTATTTTGGGTGTTGATGAACAAAATATTCCGGATTCAGCATTTATCTCAAATCTTTTGAATGGCTTTTTGAAGTTTTTTTTTTCATGGTTTATGTTACAGACATTTAAAAAATTATTTTAGATTTTAGTGAGTAAAACTTTAATTATTCTAAATTTTAAGTTATGAAATCATACTTTGAAAATATAATAATTATGAATAATATCTCTAGGTCAGAAATGCTCAACACTTCGATCGCCAAAAGTAACATTTGAATTAATAATTTATTTTGGGAGCTTAAAAAGCATCTCGACTTATAAACAAGAAAATGTACTATCATGCAAATTCAAAATTTTATATAGGAGACAATAAATACTATTTTTAGAAAAAACCAACGATATACAATATATGGATGTAGAATAAAGATAAAAAATTGAAGCCACGCCGGGTATAGTCGTCTCGCTTTTTTTGCTAACCAACCTGTCAAAATTTAAAAATTTTTAATAAGCGACGGACTAGGTTTTTATTTTAATCCGGGCCTATGGAATTATGGAATTATTTATATATACTATGTAAAAAAATTTGAAAAAAGTAAAGTAAAAAATACTGAATATTATTTGTAGAAAAATATTAAAATGCGTTTTCCTTCTTGATATTTAAATTATAACAAAATAACTAAAGATGCATCAAATATGTCTTTCACCTCCAGCAACAAAAAATAGTAACAAAATTGAAATTAAAGGTTAATAAAAAGTGTTAAGCGAAAAAAAAACTACTAATATTCCTCGTAACAAAGTAGTAAAATTTAATTTACCTAAATATATTTACATAGAAAAATATAAAATAATTATATCTTGCAAACAAAGACTGCAGATGTCCTTCATTGTCTGCCGATGTAATCATATTTATGAAGCATGAATAATAGAAAATATTGAAATAATTACAGTATTTTAAAATTTTATTTAATTATTGATTTTTGTTTTTATAAAACTTAATAGACTAAATAAAATAGAACCGACCCTGCTATAAAAATTATCAGATATTTTGACAAAAAATTTCGTCGGATGAGTTTTGAAAAGATCCATTCGACATCAACTCAGTTTTGACTAAAATTTATCTAATTATTTAATTTTAATTTAGTTTTAATTAACACTGTAATTTAATTTTTACAATTAGCAAAGACTTTTTATCAGATTTTATTTATAAATATTCAAGTACCTAATTCAATAGTCAATAAATGTGAAAATGGCATATGAGGTTTTTAAGAATTCGGTAGACGATTTGATTTTGAAAGGTTGGTGAGCAGAAGAAAAGGAAGTAATTTTTTCACGGCTTCATAAACATTTTTTTGATATATGAAATTTACTATGAGTTAAAAAGAGATGGAACATTTATGCTCCTTCCATATTACATTATATGTAATATTTTCTAATTCGTTGGAAAGAACTATTAAGAAAACGTTAAGAGTTGTATTCAATAACAATAAGTACAGTCAAATCTCTCTATCTCAAAATCTCTAGGGACCCCAAAAAAATTTCCATATAGAGAGCATTTCGAAATAGAGAATCGTTTAAAAATTGTAATGTGAATGAAAGTAAATAGTAATTATAACCATTACAAAATATTTAAAAATATATTAATTAGTATCTTGAAGTAATTTTATTGCACAATTTTTTTTTTTTTTTAATTTATTAAAGATAAAAATTAGTAGTTAAAATTGAAAGTTAAAAATTAGTAGTTAAAATTAATTAAAAACTATTTTTGGTTTATAAAACAGTCAATTTTAGAAAAGCAATCAAATATCTTGTTTGGAGTATTTTGGGTTGTTAGTAGTCTGTTACATCTATTTTACCCTATTCCATTGTCTACTGCTCCAATAATTTTCAATTTTTCGCGAACAGTTAAAATATTTAAACTTCTTTTCCGCATTTTGAAATAGAGAATTTATTTTACATCGATTTTTGATTGAATTATTTTTTGACATAGAGGAAAATTTGAAATATAGAATTTCAATATAGAGAAATGAATTTCAGTGCATACTTGTCGGGTAAATAGATTTATTTCGACATAGAGAAAATTTCATGATAAA
Organism: Rhamphomyia laevipes; assembly: GCA_963920725.1. Taxonomy (NCBI): domain Eukaryota; kingdom Metazoa; phylum Arthropoda; class Insecta; order Diptera; family Empididae; genus Rhamphomyia; species Rhamphomyia laevipes. Next base: position 35,390,923 of record OY987257.1, read on the forward strand.
GATTTGACTGTAATTAAAAACATACATTTGAGCAGTAAATTGTTCTCTAAATTCTAAACAATAAATTTTCTACAAATTCCCATCAATTCTCTTTAATATTTATGTTAGGACATTTACACTATAACAATTTTTCTCGATATGACTTTTTACTCTTTCTTCTAGTAATAAAATTATAAATAAAACAACTTTTTTTTCGGTTTATAGTTTATATCTATTCAATTTATAAAATAATAAATATAAAAAACAAAAAGCAACAAAATTAAAGCAACTTCAGTTCTAAAGTTTAAATAAACTATTAAAAATAAAAATAAGACAATATTATTAAGTAATATCAATTCAAATATTTAAAATAAAACAAAAATTAAATTAAATATTTGCAACTGAAATTTAATTTTCCGAATGCATCTATGGCATGCCCTTTCCGAATGCAAAGTTTTTATGTCTTGCTTGCTTGCTTCCTTCCTTTCCTTTTCCTTCAATGATCCATTGCAGCAGAATGTTCAGATCCAGAATCAGAATCCATTGCAGCAGAATGTTCATATCCAGAATTAGAATCCATTAATTTATTTTTTACTATTGCAAAATAGTTTTTTTTAGATACGATGAATTTTTTTTTGCTTTATCCGTTGGCGACGTTTAAAATAACGGGAGATTCTCGACATATATTGTTGCTTGCCAAATTTTCACGGTATTTTTTAGCAAATATCTCCAGAAGGTAAACACTTTAAGATATGTCAAAAGATGGCCTGTTAGCAAACATTTTCAGTATGTAAATCCAAAGGAAATATCATTATGAGGTATTTCGTATCGATATTGGCTGTATCGATACTTTGGATACCGATATTCTGTCGTATCGATACTGAGATGTACGATACGTATCGATAGGAAATATCGATACATTTCTTAATATCGAACATCCCTACTATTTACACTTGTTAGCATCTTCACTTGATGGCTTATATATGTCAACTGAATAATAGCAATAGAATAATAACAATTAAGAATAAGAATAAGAAAAAGAGTTACTCTCTCCTTCTACTACAATATCCTAGCGGTCGGTAAGATTACTACATTGTTTTGTTTAAAAATACTTAGTTTCTTCAGTTTAAAATTTTTTTAAATAAAATATCAATATATTTTCAAATATTGAATTTGAAATGAAAGAAAACTGAATTTGAGATGAAAAACATTGAATTTAAAATGAAAAAACTTGAATTAGAAGTGAAAACCCTGTAATATAATGTAATTAAATAAATAAATAAGTTTTATCACTATTATAAATCATTAAAATTAAGATATAGAAACAAATCCTATTATAAATTACTAAAATTTGTTCCTATTATAAATTAACTTATGACAAACAGTTAAAATAAATAAAGCTAAACAATATTTTAAGCTACTCAAAAAAAAAAATTATTATTAAAAATAAAAAAAATTATAAAAGGCTGTTATTAAATAAAAGTTTCAATATGTCAACCTGATTAAAAATATAAAAGGGTTTTTTATTTATATAAAAAATACTTTACAAAAATGATTAAATTAATTAAAATATATACAATTTTTAAAACTGCTGCAATTTTGGGAATACTTTTTTTTTGGTAAACATAGCCGTTTTGTAGGATCAGAGTGTCCGGCTAGCGTAATATTACGCTAGCCGGACACGTTTTTCTTGAGAACGGCTAAAGCTGCAATTTTTTTATAAACGGTTGCAATTAGCTGCAATTTTGCTGCAATTATTGGCATACTTTTGATCTCGTCTGGCTAGCGTATTAGAGCTAATAAATATTGCGATTATTTAATTTCCTTTCTATGCAGCTGTGAATGGAATCGCATTCCATTTGTGTGTGTCCTTTTGTCAAATTTTTTTGTGTTATTGTATTACCCAATTGCTCTGCTAGATGCAGTAGAGAGTTTGATAATATCGTATAACGATTTTGGTATATCCAACCATCTGAATAAATCACTATAGGGAGATTTTTTGGTGCACAATGTCGTGCTATGTAAACCAGTAGCAAGCAGGTAGCGTGGTGTGAACCAAGATTGAAAATGCTAAAATTATGACACGCAAGTGTTGTTTTATATTACGCAGCACTAACTTGCAACGATGGACATATTTTAACTGATTGCATAGGTATTGTAAGTAGAATACATTCACCATTTTCAGCTAACTTTTTGACACCTTTCATTTCGTTTCTAGCTCGTATTTTATGATACGCTAAATCGTTTTAAATTTATACTGTGTACAAATATCACATTGATCATTGCGTAATTGGTATAATGAAATATTTTGTTTTTTTAGTTCAGAACTAAAACGTGTTTTACTCACTTGGAAATGTAGAATTTTCCGTACAAATTTTTACATAATATTCAAAAAGTTGTTGAATGGTATTGATATGGTATTGATTCCTAAGAATAATTACGATGTATTCGCCGTTTGGTAGTGGGATGGAAGTTTGGGAAACTCATAAATAAATTTATACAGAAAATTTTTTTCGATTGATTTTCGTCCTTGCGAAGAATAATTTTTTTATGTTCCGGAACAGAGGATATCATATTGTGAGACGCAGATTTTAACCAATTTTGAACTGATCTGTAGCCAATACCGTAGAGATAATAATAATAAGAGTTCTTACGAAGAACAAAAAAAATAATCACTTTTTTATTTTCTATCGCATTCATCAAAGAAACCTCGCATCCAATAAAGCTTTTATATTTAAAAAAAAATATATGTGTAAGAAAGAGAGAGTTTAAAATATTTTCTCTATGTTTTATTTTTGAAAACAGCTTTTTTGTTATTTTTATGCTAAAGTATTATATTGTTTGTAAATGAGAAATATTTTTATGCGTTTGCATAGAAGAATTTTTGAGTAGACAAATAATTATGATTTTAATTATTCATTTTTGTTTTGGTTTTGTTGTAAGCAGACTATGCGTAATTAAATAAAAATTAAATAAAAAAAAATATGGGGTGTTAGATGTGAAATTCCATCATGTAGAATTTCGAAAAGATCATCTGAAAATTGTAATTTTTTTAAATTTCCATCTATTGGCGCTGAAAAATATGCAATTTGGATGGAAGCTTGTGGTTTAAAAGAACTACCAAATCCTAAAAATGCGTACATTTGTGGGTCCCATTTTGAGAAAAAATATATAGGCAAAAAATATTTAAGAAAAAATGCGGTCCCTACATTGCTCTTAAATAATTGTGCAGAAATTGAAATTAATTCTGCAAATCAATCTTCAGATAATATTGATCATATTATTCCGGTTATATTTTCAGGACACACATATCGACCATTGTATAATAACCAACCTTCAACTAGCCACTGAGACTTAACATTTGAAGAATTTCAAAATTACGATCCCGGATACCCGGTTATTGAAACCAAAGATAATGAGACATGTAAATCTTGCTTCATATTTAACAAAAATATGATTTTTTATCGAAAAAAATATGAAAAAGTATTGAAAAAATGTAAAGATTTTATTAAAAAAAACCGACGTTCCTTTCAAAATAATAAATCAGTTGCTAGTAGGGTTTCTGAGACGGTTTAAACCGCAACCGAAACCGCGGTTTTCCTGCCACAAAAACCGTAACCGAAACCGCAGAAATAATTTTCGGTTATTAACAGTATAAAATTTACTTTATATGTTTGGTTGCTAAGTTACATTGGAGGACGAAATTGAAAATATTTATTTTAAATTATCGCAGCATTCCGTGACAAATTTATAAGTTGTGTTGTGAATTAGTTTAAATTGTTTTCTCATCATAAACTATAAAATTTACTTTATATATTTGGTTGCTAAGTTACATAGTAATACGAAAGTAATAATATTTTTTTTAAATTATTGCAGCAATCTGTGACAAATTTATAAGTTGTGTTGTGAATTAGTTTAAATTGTTTTCTCATCATAAGCACAACAAAGAGGTAAATAAATAACTTTAATACTTTTAAACAACATATAATTATAATTTCCCACCCAAATCCTTCTTTCATAGTATATAATGCCAGCAAATGATATCCAGTCACCCGTTTGGGAATATTTTAACAAGATGTCCACCGATTTGACTAAAACGCAGTGCACAATTTGTAATAAAACTATTACATACTCACGTGGATCGACAAGTGCTATGATAACACATCTCAAAACTATACATAGGATTGTATTGAAAAAGAGTGTAACTTCAGAATTTGACGAAACTTTTTTATGCCAAAAAAAACCTAAAACTATGATGGATTTTGTAAAAAAAGATTCCTTAGAAGTAACAGTTTCCAAACTAGCTGCGATAGATGGTTTTTCTATTCGTGGAATAACACGATCAAGTTTCATAAGAGATGCAATTAATGTCCTTGGATTCAAGCTTCCAAAAAATGAAACGGATGTCATGAAGTTAATCCTCACAGATTATGAAAATAAAAAAGGTGAGTTGAAAAAAAATTTGCATAATGCTAAATATGCTGGACAAAAATTTAGTCTTACAATGGATGAATGGACCAGTACCAAGATGAGGAGATATTTTAATATTAACTTACATGATGCTAATGGAAAGTTTAATAATTTGGGATTGGCTCGTATAAATGGTTCTTGCAACTCAGAAAAAACTCAGCAAATTGTTCGAAATCATTTGTTGCAATTTGGTATTTCGTTTGACACAGACATTGTTGCTTGTACTACAGATGGTGCTGCTGTTAACGTAAAATTTGGAGCGGAAAGTCCTACAGAATTTCAACTATGCCTTGCTCATGGTGTTCATCTTGCTGTTATGGATGTAATTTGTGGTAAAGATGATTCTGATGAAGAATTTTGTGGTGCTGATATTGGTAGTGAAGAATCTGTAGAGGATGATGATTGTTTCATTGAAGATGAAGAAAATAATAATGCTTGTTCTGAAATAAGAAACCTTAATCCCAATCTTCATCGTAGTCTTGAGTCACTAAGAAAAGTTGTTAAATTTTTTCGAAATTCAACTGTTAGAAATAATATATTACAGGATCATGTAAAGAAAATACATAATCACGAACTTGAATTGCTCCTGGATTGTAATACTCGATGGAATTCAATCGTTCCGATGATTGAAAGAGCCTTACTCCTAAAAGATAGCATTTTTCAGAGCACGAAAGATTTGGGTGCATCAAATTTATTTGTAGCTGTGGATTTTGAGTTATTGGAAAAACTAAAAGCAGCATTAGAAATAATAAAACTTACCGTGGACGCATTTTGTAGAAGTGACGCAAATATTATCCAGGCCGAAGGAGCTATTACTTTTCTTTTTACTAAACTGGAAAATTTGAATACCGAAATTAGTCGAAAATTCTTAGTATCAATGCAAAATCGAATTGATCAAAGACGAAATAAAAATTTAATTAATTTGGCCAAATTTATCCTGACACCAACTCTTCAATCATCGAAACAGATTTTAAGTTCTGCAAGTGAGATGCTGAAAAGATTATATCCATGTGAATCTGAAAGTGCTGAAATTTCAATCGAAAATTTGGATGAAGATGATGATTGTATTGTAAATCCAATTCCAGATGAGCACTCATTAAAAGATGAGTTAAATTTAGCAATTGAGAAAGCGTTATTGGAACCAGAACCAAAATGTGATTTTGATATCTTAAAGCAAGAGTTCGCTTTGTATAAAAGAACTAATAATAAAACCAAAAACATAACTTTACTTCATAATGCAATAAAAACCATCAAACCTACGTCTACAGAAAGTGAACGAGCTTTCTCTATAGCCGCAAACTTTTGCACAAAAATAAGATCCAGATTGTCCGATGCTTCTTTAAATGCTTTAACCTTTTTAAAATTTCATTACTTAAATAATAATAATTAAAGTATTTTGATTCAATAAAACTAATTGAAAATTAATACATAGCTATTTTTATTTATTATTCTATTATATTTTTCTGAAAAACCGCATTATTTTTAAAACCGCGGTTATCAATTTTCACAAAACCGATAACCGCGGTTTTAAATAATGCGGTTTTTCAGAAACCCTAGTTGCTAGGTCACAGAGATTAAAGAATACATTGTTAAAAAATAACATAAAAATACAACTGCATCAAGTTATCAACGATTTGCCAGGTGTTAGCTCAAATGGAATTTTTTTAGCTACAATGATATTGAGGTGTAGGTCTAAACAATGTGTATGGAATGATAATGAACGGATATTAGCACAAAATTTACATTTTAAATCTCCCGCAGCATATAATTTTTTAAGAAACCATCTTCGTATCAATCTTCCTTCTCTAGCTTCAATTTATCGTTGGATAGCGATCAAAAATGTTTGCCCAGGTTTTAACCAACAATTTTCTGAAAGTTTAAAGAATATCATAACTTCTTGGGATGATGCTACTAGGGAAGCTGTTCTCATTTTTGATGAAGTAGCCATCCGCCGAGAATTAAACTATGATAGTGTCAAAGATGAAATTATAGGTTTTGTTGATTTTGGTGATTACAAAAATAATATTCTGGGAAAACAAGTTTGTGTTTTTATAATTAGAGCATTGTTTGGTAGCTGGAAATTCGTAATTAGTTATTTTGTTTCGAATAGTTCAATTTCCGGCAGTAAATTAACTCAATTAATACAAAGCAATATACAATTTTGCTCCGATATTGGTTTCAACATTCGATGCATTGTTTGGGACCAGGGCTCCAATAATAGAAGTGCTTTTAAAACTCTGCGAAATGGCGAAAAACAAAACTTTTTTAGCATAGGTAGCAAAAAAGTATATTTTATTTATGACGTTCCACATTTAATAAAGTCGGTCAGAAATATATTACTAAAAATAGATATAGAACGTATAGATGGAAAAGTAAGTTGGGATGGCGTAAAGGAGCTATATGCTATGGAAAAAAAAATTCAACCAAAATGTGTCCAAAGCTGACTTTACACCATGTTTATCCAAATAATTGGCAGAAGATGAAAGTTAGTTTTGCAACTCAGGTATTAAGGCATACTTGCACTTCGGCAATTAGAACTGCACCTCAATTAAATTATTTTACCACATCTACGTCATCAAAATCAATTTCTACGGCAGATTTTTTTTCAAAAATTAACAAAGTATTTGATTGCCTAAATAGTAGAAAACCTTATAGCAAAAATATATTTAAAAGTGGGTTGCGGCGAGATGGCGCGGTCTATGAATATTTAAACAATATAATTCCGTATCTGGAATCAGTACAATTTGAAGGAATTAATAAAAACTTTTGCTTTGCGGGATTAATAGATATACTGTTCTTAAAACAATTCTTTTGATGCCCAAGGATATCTTTCTTGAATATACAGAAAAAGATTTTATACTTACAAATAAACTGAATCAAGATCCAGTTGAAAATTTATTTTCATTAATTCGGAATAAAGGTGGTTTCCTACAAATTTTTATCATTTGCAACTGAAACTTCAAATTGTGCTGAAGACAATGATGATTTTATTATATTAGATGAAAATGAAAATCATAATATTTCAATAAATGATAATATTTCTACAAATGAGAATTTTACCACAATAAAACAATAGAAAACAATAATGATTTTAACGATGAAATAATAAACAATTTTCAAACGGAGAATTTAAATGATGTTGAATATGCAATAGAAGATCCTTCTCTTTGTTATTTTGGAGGATACATTATAAACAAATTTTTATTGAAAAACAATTGTGATATGTGTAGCAATAAAATTCGGAATTCTGATGACACTATTTCATTTATTAATGATTCCCAAACATTTATATATTATAAAAATTATTCCAATAGCTCCTCTTTTGGAAAATTAAATTCTCCAACTGATTTTTTCTTTAATGTTTTAAAGCTACATTTTAAAGTATTTAAAGAAGTATTAGAAACTAGTCCTCATATATAAAATAGTATAATAGAGCGATGTATTTCAATAACAAATAAAATTATTCTTTTTAATAATTGGTTTAATGATGAAAATCCATGTTTACAACATCATTTAAATCTTTTATATAATTTTATAGTTATTCTTCTAAGAAAACATTGTTTGTGGAGAACCCATAAAATCTCCATTTCGGAATATGAAATGGATTCAAAACTGAAAATAATTAAGCAATAAAATTCAAAAAATTTGCTTCAGTTACAAAGTAATAAAATTATTAATTACTTTTTTTTACTAAGTTTTTATTTATTAAGGGAGAGTGCGAGGGAACTCCCAAACTAAAAAAACCACCCGATCTTTTAAATAATTATTTTTATTACTAAGTTTTTATTTATTAAGGGAGAGGCGAGGGAACTCCCAAACTAAAAAACCACCCGATCTTTGAAATAATTACTTTTATTACTAAGTTTTTATTTATTAAGGGAGAGGCGAGGGAACTCCCAAACTAAAAAAACCACCAGATCTTTGAAATAATTACTTTTATTACAAAGTTTTTATTTATTAAGGGAGAGGCGAGGGAACTCCCAAACTAAAAAAAACCACCCGATCTTTGAAATAATTACTTTTTTTACTAAGTTTTTATTTATTAAGGGAGAGGCGAGGGAACTCCCAAACTAAAAAAAAACCACCGAAAATAATAATAATAACCAAAATGAATAATGAACTATTAAAATAATAATTATTTGTCTAATTGTTCTATGCAAACGCATAAAAATATTTCTCATTTACAAACAATAATACTGCATAAAAATTACAGAAAAGCTGTTTTCCAAAATAAAGCACAAAGAAAATATTTTAAACTCTCTCTTTCTTTACACATATATTTTTTTTTAAATATAAAAGCTTTATTGGATGCGAGGTTTCTTTGGTGGATGCGATAGAAAATAAAAAAGTGATTATTTTTTTTGTTCTTCGTAAGAACTCTTATTATTATTATCTCTACGCCAATACTCAGCGATTGTAGGAACATATTACGGCAGACGGATATTCTTTTATTTTGATATAACAAATGGTAAAACAGACTACACTGTCTTCTTGATTTTTCATTCTGAGTTTGTAATGTTTTAGTTTCAGAAACATCGACATGCGAACATACAAACATATTCCGCTGTGACCAGTCAATTGTGCCCCAACCCAAAATGTATCAAATATACTTTTTCGCTCGCTTTCACTAATTAGATTACACATCCGTTTTTTAGAATTTTTGCAAGCATTTGAATTGCATGCTGGACCCATTTGTCTAGCTGGCATTTTAGAATTAAATTTCTTACCATTAGAAAATCCTTCGTACTCAATTCCTTTCATCCGAAGATCTTTATTTTTGTATGCCTTCCATTGGCAAGGATCTGAAATCAAGTTTTCCAAAACTTCCTTCATTCATATCACCATATATTAGTATTTCGTCAGATGCTGGTATTTGGTTCTCTTCCAGATCCATTATATTTAAATCCATCAATGGTTCATCAATTTCAAAATCTTCGGAATTGCCAGTTTTAATAATAATTTGAGTTTCATTTTCTATTAAATTATCAATTTGATTTTCTTTTTCTATCAAATTATCTTCATTACTACCATCAGCAATCACTGTATCAGGTGCAATATCTATAATGCTATAAACTTCTTGAAGTAGACAATATTCGGGAATTTCTGAATGTCTAGCACTAATATTTCGGGCTAAATTTGCCAATAATTTTCCTCTATACATCATTTTATTAAATAAATCAACTATACAAAAATCAAAATAAAAACTCATATTATACAATTTGAAAAGAATAATTTTATAAGCATAAATGTGATATCAGAAAACTTACCTAAATTATGTAAAATGGCTATATAAAAAGCAATTACTTGTAATATAAAATCGTTGTACACACTATAAACTATGAAATTTCATTAAATAACGTAAATATTAAATTAAATTTATTTAATTCACTAAAAAAACTTACAATTCCGGCACCAGTGACAGCTGGTTGTAGAAGGTCGAATTTCACAGTGGAAGCTTAAGCCTTTGCTAGAGCTTAAGCTTCGGTTTAACTTATTTTCTGGTTTCTTAGTGCAAGCTTAAAGATAAGCCTTCCTTAAAGAGAGGTTTATCTAAAGACAGAACAGTTCTGTACAGAACAGTTCTGAGAATGACGCCGATCCAGTTCGGAGAAATTTTGGATAAACTACGGCCACATATATTAAATCAGGATACGTGTCTAAGGAAAAGCATTTCTCCAACTGAAAGATTGCAGGTTACTCTACGATATTTAGCCACAGGTATAAAGTGTGAACAAGTGTGAACTTTTTTAAGTTTTATAATAAAATATAAGTAGTTGATTTATTTACATCAAAGTATACCAAAAGAAAAATAATAATTTTTATAATAATTTTATTATTATCATTATAACTATAATAATTTTTATAGTTATAATGATAATAATAATGTTTTCCTTTTTTTCTTAAAGGTGAAACTCAAACGTCGCTTCAACTTCCATTTAGAATTCATTAGTCAACAATTTCAATAATCTTAAAAGAAACTATTGCTGAGGAGTTTTTAAAATTTCCACAAACTACAAATGATTGGCTGAAAATATCCGAAGATTTTTATAAATTATGGGGTTTTCCAAACTGCAATAGATGGTATGTTAAAACTGATGGTATGGTATTTAAAACTTTAAATTGAAATGTAATTTATGTCATATTTATTTAATTTTTAGGTAAACATTGTAAAATTAAACCCTTAAATAGATTTGGTCTAATTATTGGTTCTACAAAGGAACCCATTCATTCGTTTTAATGGCAATTGTTGATGCCAATTGCAGATTCGTGTACGCTGATGTTGGTGTTAATGGTCGAATTAGTGATGCAGGTATATGGTTAAGATCCGACATAAAATATGCAATAGAACGAAAGAGAGTGAGTATACCTGATCCATCAAATTTGCCAACAACAAATATACAATCTCTATATACATTTGTGACAGATGATGCATTTCCACTAACGGAGTACTCAATGAAACCATTCTCTCATACACATTTAACAACTAGTTATATGCTATCGAGAAATCGTCGTGTAGTGGATGGAAAATGCATTTGGAATTTTAGCTAACAGATTCCAAATATTATTTGCAACAATTTTTCGTTCCCCAAATGAAGCAATCAAAGTTGTGCTGGCATGCATATGCTTGCATAATTATTTAAGGTCGTTTAACATAAAAAATAATCAAACTTCATTAGAAAATATTTCAGCTGAAGAAATCAATGATATAAAAATAATGAACATTATAATTCAATTATAGTGTGGCATCTGGTACACCAACAAAAAGTGCCATACAAATAAGGCAAAATCTTCAAATATATTTTGATACTTTTTATAATGACATTGATTTAAATTAATTTATAAATATAAAATGTTTATTTGATAAAATTTAATTGCATTAAAAATATTTAAAAAAAATTGTTTTTTTATTTTATTACTTCTTATTAATTAATTAATTTTTTCACAATAAAAAATACAAAATTAAAAACATTAAAAACTACTTTAAAAATTAAGTGTAAAATAAGAAATATTTAAAATTATTCATGCCAATTATGTAGTTCGATTGGATTCGATTTTATCGAATCGTTTCGATAAAATCGAACGTAGTCTATTATGCAGTTCGATTGGATAAAATTTAGTCAATTATACAGTTCGATTTTATCGAACTGCCAAAAAAATAATCGAATATTCTTTGGATGTATTTTTTTTGATCGAATAGTAGTTTTTTCAAAATTTTAAGCATTTTTTTTTTGGTTTTATTAAAAAGTTTTTGATTTTTTATAAATTATAGACCAAATAAAATATAAGTATAACAAATGAAATATAATTAACTTAAAAATTATAAATAAACTTACACAGAAAAAATTAAAGTCGATTTTTCAGCTACTTTGAAGTAGTTAAAAAATAATTCATTAATTTTCCTACTTTTTTCATTGAAGCATCATTTAGATGCAACAAATAAACTAAATTATATAAATCATTTAAATTAATATATGTATTTGAATTAGCTTTCTAGAATTTTTATTTAGTTTACCCACTTAATTATTTATTTTATTAAAATTTATTAGTAATTCGTATAATAATTATACGAAATTCTAAAATAATTTGGATAGGAACATTCTTCTTCACTATCGCTTGAATCAGCTCATATATCAATTGAATAACATTTTATTATTACCAAAACCACTTTGTTTATTTAACACTTAGTTTATTTATTTGACATAAAAAATTAGAAAATATACTTGTTTATATCTAAGGCAACTAAGATATAAACAATCTTAGTTACCTTATCCCGCATTTACTTTGGCAGTACTAACGGAACTACCTGTTACCCTTCGATTCAATTTAATTGAACTGCATAATAGGAAAATAAAATCCAATCGAAGAACGATCGAAGCCTTTCGATAAAATCCAATCGAAGTACATAATTGGCATGATTAACTCTATTTGTGTAGGTTATTTTGTTCTTTATTTCGATCTATTTATTGGAGTGTTGCTTAATTGATATTTTATTATCGTCATATTTTCCTATAAATAAAGAAACATATACTTTATAATTTAATTATTTAATATAATTTTTATACTTTTTTATTTCATATAAGCAAAAATTATATAATGAATAAGATGGCCAGTAATATATTTTTACATTATTTTTCATTAAAAACTGGGGAGGTGCTTTACACAAAAAACAGCTTTGCAATAAATATGGTTTGAGAAGAATAATTATTATATATATGGTTTTGATATTAGATATTTCAATGTGCTTTTTAACACAAAATATTTTTTATTTTCGGTAAATTTTTTTCGTTATATATTTTTAGAAAGGGATAAAAAACATGTTAAGAAAGAGGAAAGAAATATAAAATATATTTTATAATATTGAACCATATATGCGTCTTTAACCTATATTGTTTCTTCTTGCATTTTTTGTTTTGTTTTTTTTTTTTTTTTTTTTTTTTCACAAGAAATTTTCAAGGCCAACTTTTTCAATTTATTTTTGAAAAATTTATTTTTCATATTTTAGAATTTTAAGTTATTATGGAATCAATTAAGAGTGTTTTGTGACGGACTTTGAAGTAAAAAAAATTGACTTCAATTTGATTTGTTGAGGTCGGCACTCTATATGACTACATAGGACCCTGAAATTGTATGGGATTACTTAGGTGAAGAGGGTAAGGTGTAAGCTGTAAGGTCTCGTTTGTAGTATCAAATTAAAACCCTTATTGGGCAGAGTATGAAATGAATCTGCAAAAATCATTAATTTTGGTAATATAAAACATTTATTTCTGATATTTAATATGAAAAACTGAAAATGCCATCACTATTTATGTATGCAAATATTTAATATTATGTAAAATATTACTAACTAACTACGAGTTATCTGGTACCCCTAATTTATATAAATTTGTATAAAGTTATAGAATTTGAATGTATGTATTGCAAAAATTTATTTGTGTATAGCGCGAAATAGTTTTCTATATTTATTTCATATTTCATTCAAGCTGCTAATTAGGGGTACCAGATAACTCGTAGTTAGTTAGTAATATTTTACATAATATTAAATATTTACATACATAAATAGTGATGGCATTTTCAGTTTTTCATATTAAATATCAGAAATATTTGTTTTATATTACCAAAATTAATGATTTTTGCAGATTCATTTCATACTCTGCCCAATAAGGGTTTTAATTTGATACTACAAAGGAGACCTTACAGCTTACACCTTACCCTCTTCACCTAAGTAATCCCATACAATTTCAGGGTCCTATGTAGTCATATAGAGTGCCGACCTCAACAAATCAAATTGAAGTCAATTTTTTTTACTTCAAAGTCCGTCACAAAACACTCTTAATTGATTCCATAATAACTTAAAATTCTAAAATATGAAAATTAAATTTTTCAAAAATAAATTGAAAAAGTTGGCCTTGAAAATTTCTTGTGAAAAAAAAAAAAAAAAAAAAAAAACAAAACAAAAAATGCAAGAAGAAACAATATAGGTTAAAGACGCATATATGGTTCAATATTATAAAATATATTTTATATTTCTTTCCTCTTTCTTAACATGTTTTTTATCCCTTTCTAAAAATATATAACGAAAAAAATTTACCGAAAATAAAAAATATTTTGTGTTAAAAAGCACATTGAAATATCTAATATCAAAACCATATATATAATAATTATTCTTCTCAAACCATATTTATTGCAAAGCTGTTTTTTGTGTAAAGCACCTCCCCAGTTTTTAATGAAAAATAATGTAAAAATATATTACTGTCCATCTTAATATTAGAGCGTCTTTGATATAAGTTATTTACAATTTACCTAAATCTGAACAAACATAATTTGCAAAAGCGTACTTATTTTTTAATAATTCTTCTATTTGCCTAAAGTTTTTCATGCATGAATCTAGAATTATTTCGTCGTCTTTATTTTTGGATGACATTTTTTTTTAACATGTAATAATGGACGTGGAAGAACTAATCTAGATTGCGAGGCAGCGTAACTTGTACCTGGTTGTGGTGATTTGGACGCAGCAGTATAATACAGTACTATCTGTAAATGATGACGCTGATGATGGTTGAAACTATAAAAAATTTGACATGAATTCAGTCAGTGTCATCGTCATTGAAATATACTGGTGATCCACTTTCAGGTATTTCTGATCTGATGGGGTGCTTGTACCAATCCACTCTTCTTCTTGATAAAGTTCCTAAAATTAAAAAAGTTACATATAATATTGAAAAAAAAAAATTAATACACTCACTTTAAGTGACTTTTTATATTAATCTTACTAACAGAAGGCATGGCTTCTGTCGTGCCTTTTAAAACATCAAATTATTAAAATATTTACATGATGAAATTTCCTCCAAAATCTCCACGTCATTGGTTCCAGCTCCGCTTTTCTTCACTTTCAATAGTTTCTGGGTTTCAGTTGCGAAGTATGTTTTTAAATTTTGCCATTTTTTTATAAACTCGGCTGAAAAACAGTTCATTAATATAATTTAATCAAATAAAATTTTAACTGTAAAATAAAAACACCATCTTTTTTAAATTCTTCATTTAATTCTTTAACTAAATTTATGAAAAATATTTGTTTTTTCCCTTCACAAATTCACAAATTTGTATTTTTTCAATAATATATAAAATATGTTGATGATTTAAATTTAATTTTGCCATTTTTTATATCAATACGAATTTTAAAATTTCAGAATTTGACATTCGCAGATTTTTTTTTTTTTGTTGTGACATTTTACAATTGTCAAATGTGTTGTCTTTAGTCTTTGTCTCGCGTGCACTATCTGTCACTTAATTCCGCGGAGGCTTTATCGTAAAAAAACTAGCGTGAAAAAAGTAAGTTTAATGATACCATAATAAAAAATAATAGGTATATAGTGTCACCAGCTAACCATCGAAAATGGGTTAATTTTTTTTTACATTAAAAAATTTAAATTCATTAATAAAAAATAATATATAGTATTAACCAGTCTTTTAAATACTTTGAAAATAAAAAGAAAATAGTGTAAGTGTTAGACTTTAGACATAGTATCTATAATATTTAAATAATTAAAAAAAAAAATGTAAGGTATATATATATACCTTAAGTCGAAGTTTTCTAAAATATATATTAACTTTTACATATAAATATATTTTTTGTAAAATTAATATTAATAAATAAGAACAATGGAACATTTTTCAAAAGGCATTGCTACAGAATTATTGCTGCTATTGCTGAAGAAAGTTTAAATATAAATATAGTTTAAATATAGTTTCGTTTTAACAACGAAAAGAGAGAAATTTCTGAAGGACAAAGCTTAAATTTAAATAGTATTGAAAGTGTTGTAGAGTTGGCAGATGAAGGTACGTTATTCTGTGAGGAAGATGATCGCGTTTTGATTGAATATTTTGAAGATAATGAGACTAATAATAGAATCGATGAGAGTGAAAATAGTTCATCTGAAGAGGAACAAAACAATTCTAATGTATGCGACAAAACAGTAATTTTAAGGGTTTCCTTGATTCAGTAGATTCTGCGTCACAACATTTCAACACTTCACTCAATCCTGTGACAACTTACAAATAATAACATTTTAAAACAAAAACAAGATATGCTATGCTATTTAACTTTTTATATTTAATAAAATAACTTTTCGAGAAACAAAGTATACATTAAGTGAATGGTTACTTAGTAAGGATCTTTTTTTGGTAGAAAATATGGCAGCTATTGAAAATACCCTCTCGCTTTCAGTTGATGTAGGCCTTATAGTTTTTAAACCATTGAATATTTTTTTTAAATTGTCAGTCAGTTCACCCGTTAATTCATACATTTTTATTTCTTTTTGAATACATATTATTAGAATTAGTGTAATCTGAATTTCTGAATTAATTTGCATATTTTTAAAACATTTCTTCACTGCAGTTTCCAAGTTCTTCCGTAAATTTCAAGTTCTTCCATCTGCTGTTATATTCTTCAAAAATTTGGAATCGGAATTAATTTTATTAAATAACGAACGTATTTCAATTGTAAATAATAACACCAAAAAAAAAGTCCATACTTAGGGCATTTACTTGCGATGCACCTGCAAAATCCTTTTTCAAATCAGTTAAACTACAGTTCAAAAAAGGTTGTCATGAGTGTGATCAGTTAGGATTTAGACTGCAAAATACTCAAGTTTATAGTTTAGAATCTGGAAATATACGGCTGATGAGTCTTTTGCTAAAAGACTAGACCCAGGTCATCATCATAGTTTTGTACCATCTGTTTTAGAAAAGGCTGGAGTTAATATGGTTTCGCAATTTCCTCTTGACCCGATGCATTTAGTGAATTTGGGGATTGCTAAAAAAACTTTAATTCTCTTGGTTTCCAAATTGAATGCAGAAAGTAGAAAAAATGTCCTATTTGGATGTATCTTACTCAAAATATATTCCATCGGATTATTCTCGAAAACCAAGAGATTTTAGTGAAATTCCGCGCTGGAAAGCTACAGGATTTCGGTTTTTCATTTTATATGAGGTCCTTCTACTCATCAAAGAATCTGTCGATGATAATATATACTATAACTTTTTACTTTTGGTGACAAGTCTCCGACTTTAATCAGATTAAAATGATTGTAGAAAAAATATACCTCATGCACAAACAATTTTAAATCAATTTGTAGAACTGTTCCCTCAAATATATGATTTAAAACATGTTAGTTACAATGTCAATGTACACAGCATACTTCACTTACCACAATATGTAAATTTATACGGTCCTTTGTATTCATTTTCGGAATACATTTACGAAAATTTCTTGCAAGAAATTAAAAGAAATATAAAAAACCGCAACATATTTTTAAACAACTTTTTAATAAAATAAATGAACGAGAGACTCTTAATAATATAATTGCACAAAATAAATTATTTCATAATGTTGAAAAATTTCAAAATTGCAATAGATATAAATCTTATGTCTTAATTTTAGAGACAGTTTCTGTTTAATATTTAATGAAAATGAATATATTTTATTCATTATTGAAAAATTCGAGATGAAAGATAATAACCAAGTTATTCGTGGCAGAAGATTTATCAATTGCACAAAATTTTTCGATGAACCAATGGATTCCAAAACTGCACTTGGTTTAATTGTAGTAAACGAGCTAATGCCGGATACTGAAATTTTTCCTGTGTCTAAAGTTATGTCCAAATATTGTCGCTTACCACTGGACGTTTCAAAAAATCAATATCTGCTTATACTTTTGCTTCACGAAAATAATTAAATATATTTAATTATTCATATTAAAAGTTGCACAAACATTTTTCAATTCATCATCTATAATTTTATAACGTAACCACTAATAATAAAATAACTGTTCTTCACTAACCATTTGCATTCAACAACAAACAAGTTTAATGCTGAAAGTAATTTTGACGAAATTAAAGAAAATGGTAAGATAAAAATAAATATAAATAAATATATTTATACAAACAATTTGATTTCAGAACCATCTGTAATCAATGTTAAGGTTGAAACTTCCAAAAAAAAAACATGTTCGTCACTTGTCCAGGTATAAAAAGGTTAAAACTCATTCCAGTTAGCAAAAATAAACATTTACAATTAGAAGAAATTCATCTCTTAAAAAACACAAATTTACCACTTGCTTCATCTTCACAGCAAGAAGGTTGGTGCCAATAGTTATGTTATCCATTTTGGTTTGATATAGGGTGAATGGAGGATAAATTAAATAACTTTTTTATATATGTACATGTTTCGTAAATTGTAGATTGTAATTGTAAATTAAATATGAAAAATGTATACAAAATGTTGTATACTTAAATTAATATTGACTATTAAAAGATTAAAACTAAATACGATTTATAATAAATTTTATCTTTCGTGTTTGCTGAAGTGGTTGTCAAAATATTAATAACCAAAACGCACGATCTTTCCTAATATAAATTTGTGGAGCGCCCAGCAAACATTATATTGTCGAAATGCTACTTTTGATGAGCTCATTATTAATTTGATGAACTGAAATTAAAATTAGCTAAATAAAATTATTTTGGTATTGTTTGTTTTTTAAAGAAACTTTAAATCAATTTTTATATTTATTAACAGATTCTGAAATTATTATGTGGGAAGTTCCAAAACCACCAGCCATCGTTATTGAGGACAACACACAAAACACCGAAGATTTGTTCTATGAAATGGATTGCATTTTAAATGCAACAAATTCAGTGGCAAAAACCATTCCATTTCAACCTATTAGACCACCAGAACAGGCAAAGCGTGTTTTTGATGGTAATCTTTTGAGAAATGTATTTATTAATTATTGACGAGAACATTTTCAGTCCAAAGACCTCCTTTACTAGAGTTTAAAAAAATTGATGGACAAAGATTATCAAAATACGGATTCTTTTATAGATAAGGTGAATGCTTACATCATTAAAATAAAAGAAGAAGCGGTGACAAAGATTGCTCCGGTAACACTACCAGCTCAAATTACTAATCCTATTGCTGATTGTAAGAATATTTTTAAAAAAATTTTTAAGATGTACTTAATACTTATGGTTATCTTTTCAGCGCAAAATCCTTTACAAATAAATAATATTAATCAAAGTAAATTGAATAAATGAGTTAGCTTACTTATTTTTTATTTCAGTTGTTACGCCAGAGCTAAGATTCATAGCAAAACAGATAGCGTCAATTAAGCTTGAGTTAGCATTCATTAAAAAAAATAGTACCTGCTAAAGATTTTAATTTAGACATACCATTAAAATCCATAGAAGAGGTTCATGGTATCTCCCACAAAATTGAGGCTGACGAGGAATATGCGATTAACTTGGTGCGTGTATGATTAAAAATTTAAAAAAATAACGTTACGAATACTTATTTATTTAATTCAAATTTGAACAATATTTTCAGACATTTATGAAATATATGCCATCAAAAACAAAACACTGTTCCTCGGGACTCGCTAAAATATTTACAGACAAGCTCTCATTTTTATATAATTGGGATGGGCAAAATAATAAACCTGTATAGCACTATAAATTTAAAAACTGAAATATAGCATTTTCCGATCAAATTAGGCTTTTTACACATCAAGATATTCTTTTTATATTTCAAATTAGTCTTTTTACACTTAAAGATAGTCTTTAAAAATATCAAAATAATCTTTAAAAAAATAAAATTAGTCTTTTTAAATTTCAAATTAGTCTTTCAACACTTAAATATAGTCTTTTTAAATTTCAAATTAGTCTTTTTAAATTTCAAGTTAGTCTTTTTAAATTTCAAGTTAGTCTTTTAAAAATAAAATTTCTATGTGTTTTAATGTTTTAAATCTATTATTAGCACCTGGTATTTTTAGCGTCATATATTTAAAAAATAATTTCGACAATCTTGATCGCTCAATGTTGAAACACCTTGTGCAGTTGCATTAACCAAGTTATGATCAAGTTATGAATTTAAATTCTTCTTATTATTACCTTCGAAAAAATAGTTTCAATGGGATTCAGCATAGGTGGAAGGAAAACCAAATCTAAATTTGTAGTTGCTACAATATTTCGGACCGCTTGCGTTTTGTGAATTTGAGCGTTATCCATGATTAACTTCGCAGCTAATTCTGGATTCTCGTTACTTATTTTAGCTATTAATTCCTCCAAGAAATCGCAAAATTTAGCCGAATTTGTAGAAGAGGATGATATTATTTTAGAATGTACAATTTTTTCCCTATTCACAGCAGCTATTAACGTTGTATACCGCCGTCGTACAGTTGGTACTACAACTGGTGCTCTGGTATTTATCCTTGAACGAGCTTGTGTACGTCGCAAATGTAAATTGAAGCCGCATTCATCGATAAAAATTATTTCAGCATTTTGCTCCATTAAAATTGAAAATTGTGTTGCCATATTGCTGCCTCAAATCAATTGTTCTGGAACAATTCATCCGATCCAACTCAATTGATGCTTTTTTTAATGTTATTTTGAGCTGCTTAAGAGCGTTTGCAATTGTTGTTACACTTACATTGCAATTTTCACTAGCCAATTTAATTTTAATATTTTTGAATGTTATGGCAGCATTTTCTTCTATTAATTTTTCAATTTTATTTAAAATTTCTGGCGTTAATTTTCTATTTCTTTTTCCTCCGCAAGACTTTTCAATTATTGTACAATCAATGTTTTTATATGATGTTAATATGTTCTTTGCAGAACTATAATTTATATTAGTCATAGATGCTGCGTTTTTTATACTTTCACCATCTTCGAAAAATTTGATTAACATTTTTTTTTTTGTCTATTTATTTTCTGATTTTTTCTAATTCCTATTAAAATCATTAGTATCTGATATTTATTTGATTAATTGAAATGTACTTCTCCTACGGCTTTCCTGAGTTTCGTGGTTAGTAGTTTCCAATTCAGATCGTCAGTCACGTTTTCAGTATCTAATTCACTCATTTTTGAAATTATTAATCGACTTTACACTATAAAATACCAACGCCAACTCTTTACTTGATTAAAATAATTTCTAATTAGAATTACAATATTTACTGCATTTACTTCACTTAATAAATTTAACAATAACTGCAATTTTCTATTCTATAGTATTATTATATTATTATTCATTAATAAAATTTTAATTTGGACAAAATTAAAAAAAATAATAATATTATTTGTTACTACTTAAATAATAGGTTTAAAACATATAGTAATTTTAATTTTAAAAGACTAATTCGAACTGTAAAAAGACTAACTTGAAATTTAAAAAGACTAATTTGAAATTTAAAAAGACTATCTTGATATTTTTAAAGACTATCTTTATGTGTAAAAAGACTAATTTGACCGGAAAATGTTATAACTCATTTTGATCTTCTTCAATATAGATTCTTGGAGTTCTAAGTTCAACGGAGTTTTTTCCGATTACATGGCATCTATAAAAAGCAGCTTTACAATGCTCATAATCGCGAAAATAAATGAAGTCGCCTAAAACAAATAAAAATAAAAAAAAATAGTTTTATAAGTTACAAATAATGTAACTTAGGCCCATTTGCTGAATCGCATCATAACTATTTATGTTCAACTTAAATGTCTAAGTTGTGCTTACCGGTTTGCACCAACGTAAAAGTAGAACATCAATCTCGTTAAGTTCCACATAACTTAAGTGGAGGATGTAGTAGATCATAAGTAATTTATGATGTGCTTATAGGTTATGTTGAAGTTGAAGTGACATAGTAATGACATAGTAAATGTAAAAATTATTATTTTTCTGGCAATTTTGATTGAAGAATAAAAGGAAACAAAAAAAAAAGTTTAAAAAAAATTGAAAAGCCAAAAAAATATTTTATTATTATGGAGTTCGAACTTCCGGATTTGTTAGAAGACGATGTAGAAATATTAGAATTATTAGAAGTAGGAATTCCTAGGAAGATATATAATCGAAATGAATACTTCGAAAATTTTGATGAACTCTTTTTACAAAAGATTCCGTCTTACAAAATCTATAACTTTATAGATTAAATCTATAAATTAGGGCACCTATTCCTTTTTTTATCTGCCATATTTTAATATTTTACTATTGTATAATCTAACTTTTAATTTCAATATCCAATTTTAACACAATAATGACCAGAATTAAAACGAAAAAACTACTTTGAATTTTGAAATTTATGATATTAACAAAAAAAAAAAAAAAAAATATTTTGATGATTTAGGAATTGAAGTTGGCTGTGTTACATTTTTTTGTGTCTTTGCTAAAACTTTACTATGATAGACACAAATTTTATGGTGCAAAGGGAAATAACTTAACCTAATCTTAAATTGTATGTTCAACATAACTAAGATGTAGATTTATGATGCGATTCAGCAAATGGGCCTTAATATAGTAATAGACTTGTGTTATGTATTACATTTTATACTTACAACTCAATATTATTTAATTTAATATTTACTATTTTTTTTTAATTTAAATACAGTTTTTATTAGTTAAATTTTTTATATAAATAACAATTTTATTTTAATTTTTTTTTAATAATTAATTTTTGTTTATTTTATTTATTTTGTTAATTAATTATGAACTCTCAAAATTTAATCTTTTATTAATACGAAATACGAGCTTTGAAAAAGCTAGTTCTCAATTTTGCCATAAGAGGTTTTTTGAATAACCCAAAACATATCTTTGCAGCATAAGCAAATACACTTACGCAACGACAAGTATCAGACATGTCTTTAAAGAAGACGTGTGACATTCCCATATGAATGTCAGCGGGCTGTCTTTTATGTGTCTTCAAGACATGTCCATAGGATGTCTTTGAGTAGTCTTCAATGACCCGTTTGCTGGGGTTACGACATTTTCTTGTTTAGTGAACGATATGTTGATATGATAAGAAAAAAATTATAAATTTTATTTGTATTTTTTTTATTTTAAATTTAAATGCAACTTAACTGTTTTCTTTTTTAAATTTCCGATAAGTAGGCTGGCTGGCTAGCTTTTTTAAATTAAATTTTTACATACATTCATAAGACTTCTTAAATTGTAAGAAATAGTCGTTTTTCAATAATTAATAGTAGTAACTGTATTATTTTTTGAATGTGATAATCATGAGTGAGAAGTTCTAATAAAAAATCAAAAACATACAATTTCAACACCGATTGGGATAGCTTTATCGAAATGAGGAAAATTAAACAGGCATTTTTCTTCTGTGTATGTAAACTTTAACCAGGATTTTATTTCCAAATTATTTATAAAAAATCGTTAAATTTTCAACGGTAGCATCTCTACTTTACGTCGCATTTATTTAAAAATTTATAAAAGTTTTATAAATAAAACTGATAGGATATATACATATGTATGTATAATTATGAAGAAAAACTGTAATAAGACGTGTTGAAATTATAGCAATTGATTGAACGGGAAAGTAATTTTCAAAATTATATTTATTAAAGAACGAATCAGAGCTCAGCATTTTATCTACAATATTTTTAAGGGTTTTATAACAACTGAAAATATTCCACTTAAAAAAATTGTTTCAATTCCTACAGATGGGGCTCCTTCTATGATTTGCAGCAACATGTTTTGAACAAAAATCGGATAACAAATGTAATGGTGGCGATTATGATGATCAAGAGTAAATCATTAAATTAATTTAAATAATTCTTAAAATATACATTTGCAGTTTCGTATAAATATGTTGTCAAAATTTATGCATACTCTCTGTTTTCCATAATATTTCCAGATTGCATAATCTGAGCTGTATTATTTATAATGTTTGCTAGTTTGTATAAGCCAGTTATGTTTTGCTATAGTTTCTGAATTATTTCACCATTCACCCTGATTAAAATATTATTATTGTTGTTAAGAATATTATTACTGATTGTAGTCAATAATTTATGGATATTTTTAATGCATTTATTATAACTTAATACAATAGAAATGGAAACGGTGAAAATTTATTTATTTTTGACACAAAACAATATTTTTTTTTAAAATTGAATGAAAAAAATTGTGATTGGTGTATATTACATATTAGATTATTTGTGGAGTAGATATTATATTTTTTTTTTTGATATTTTAAATACATTTGAGAGTTGCTGAGTAAGTATACGATCCCAAAGAAAACAAATTCTGTTATCATAAATTTAGTCTTAGAACACATTCCAATTTTTATATGTATACGTTTACGTATATTTATAATAAATACGTATTTAGCACTAAATTCCTTCATTTTTAATTAATTTATACAAAAAAATAAAAATTTAGTTAATTATGAAAACTGGTCGCAACGCAAACTTCTTTCATTACGAGTAAAACTACTTGAGATGCTGACTAAAATATTCTCGTCATTTATTATAGAATTCACACTTATCGAAATTTCGGAATATTATTATTCGCACTTAGAACATTACGACAGTTACAGATGCCTGACCATGTTCTATAATTCAAAAAACAATTTTAAAATTTAATATAAAATTATTTTTCTTTAAATTTATTATTATTATTCTTTAATAATTGATTTTTTTTACATTTTGAACATGATAAATTTCTTATTCCTCTGGAGAAGTAGGACCTATCCTAAGCTCTTTTAACAATTTATTTTCATACATTTTGCCCGCACGCCCGCATGAAAAACACCCGCCCGCATGAAAACATATTACATGTATACAAGGTAAAGTTATGATAACACTTAGGAAATGAAAGACTTATTATACGAACTAAATTCTAAAAAAAATTCTTGGGTTGAAGAAATGAATATGTACCTTTGTTATCTATGTTTACTATAGTTTTTCGAGGATAACGTTTGCTTGTAAATTTTATCTTTTTGATTTTGCAAGTATCCATGAGCTCCAATTACCCTTTCTTAATTAGTAGTAACTAAATTAAACTTGCTTTTTCCGTGTCTAAAGCGAAACGCCTTATCACTTCAAATAAATAGAAATCGTTGGTCTCGCCAATAAATATACTTAAGAGATTATGTGCGATTATGTACCATTTCAGAAAAATAATACGCTATTACAAACATTACTAGGAATTTTAAATTATATTTTTTGGGTTCGGAAATATTTTGTACTGGTTTTCTTGCTAATTTTCTTTTCTTAAAAGAAATTCAATAAATTATCTAAGTTAAAAAAAAATTCTGTTGATATAAAGTTTACAATTTGATGATATTCTTAAGTACTTTAAAATCAGAACGTTACTTACGTTGTACTTATACTTAAAAAATATTTTAAATATCGAATAATTGTACATGTATACATAATTTTTTTTTAATAATTAATAATAATTTTACAAATGTTTGTCAATATGCCCGACCCAGTTATATATATATTGTATATATATATATATTATCTGGCTCAATTCCTATTAAAGGTTGGACACCACTAGGTTAGATTATTATATTATCATCGTTTTAAAAATTCCAAATTTAGAATCTATTCCATTATGTAGATGTAACCTTAAATGTTGCATCATAAAATTATGCATTCAAAGATTAAACTTACTTCTTTACTATCCAGACCATTGCGTGAGCTACTTTATCCGGATTCAGAAAATACATCATTACTAAATTTATTGAGTTATTTGATCATAGATGGCTTAGATCATCCAAATATCTTATACTAGTTTCTCTACCGTAGCGTATGCGGTATGCTGCATCCTTATTGATGCAGTTTAAACTTGAGTTCCACTCTCTCAAGAGAAATCTCTAACCTATGGATTCTAAATGTGGCCTATTGACACTAAAGATATTCCGCCCTTTTCTTCATTTACAGATTTAAATAATTTTTAGTATTTAAATTTTACTAATTCTAAAAATCTCTTAAGTTTTAAAAGTAATTGTTTAAGAGATTGTTAAAAGAATTCAAATTCTGTGTAAAATTGTTTAGAGATATTTATAAATTTAATATTAGGCTTTTGTTATAATCGCTCGAAAGAAATGCTTTCCGAAAAATAACACTTTTTGTTCTTATTTGTAAAAAAAGCGATTAGAATATGTAGAAGATAATTATGAAATTGTTGTTAATGATGACCCGGATTCTGATGATGATTATGACCAATTATATTTTCAAATTGGAAACGATTTTTCTGAAGAACAAGTTGACCTAACTTTTAACGAGCATATTTAACCGTTAATTGTCAAAGTAAGAAGAGCTGTAAAAATATTTCGGCAATTTCCAACAAAAAATGACATGTATTTACAAAAACATGTCAAAGCAGAATATGGCAAAGAATTGAAGTTGATTTTAGATTGTAGAACCAGGTGGAGTAGTCTTTTGATTATGCTTGAACGGTTCTATAAATTGAAAAGCTCTATTCAAAAAGCTTTAATTGATGTACAAAGAGTTTGACTTAATTTTTCGTATAATAACAGCGTTAACTCTTATTAAGCTAGCTGTAGATAGTTTATGCTGTCAAGATGCTGATTTGTATAAAGCCGACATTGCATTGGAGTTTATGTTTGATGAACTTTCTAAGCAAGTAAATTCGTTCAATAATGATCTTAAAATCGCCTTAACACGTAGAATTATAGAACGCCGCTTCAAATATGCAGATCTTTTCAGTTTCCTGCAGGATCCTAAAAATATTATCAATGAACGCGAAGATTATAACATATTTAATTTAACTTCAAAAACAACGTTGCAGTCCCAAATTATTTTTCTATTGGAAATATTGTGCACGCTTTCATCAGACTTAAGCTTAAGAGAATCAAATGCGGACGACATTTTAGTGATCACTAATTCAGAAATTATAGCCGAGGAAGAGAGAAAACAGATGTCGTTAAAAGAAGTTCTTCAGCAAAAATTAAAGGAAAGGTCGGAATGCAAGCAAAGTAATGTCAGTCAAAAAATAAAATCAAAACAAGAGCTTCTAAAAGTTATTCGAGCAGAAAAGAAATATTACGAAGAGGAAGGTTGCAAAGGCAATTATCTAAATACAATTGAATGTTATTTAAAAACCGTGCGACCTACCAGTGTTGAAGCAGAAAGAGCCTTTTCAGCAGCAGAGCTGTTATTAACGAAAATTCGGTCGATACTTTCGGATGACAGTATAAATAATTTATGCTTTTTAAAAGCCTATTTTTTAAAACAAAAATAATATTTAAATGATTTTTATTTAAATAAATAATTCTTATTTTGTTATTTAAATTATTTAAATAATATTATTCCTAATTTTGTTATTTAATTAATAATTTCAGTTAATTTTTCGAAAAATGAAATAAAGAATGTTTTTTTAAAAAAAAAATGTTTTAATATAAAATTTTAACAGTGTTTCATTACAATATAAATGTGAGGTGGTTCATAAACACCACAACTACCTCACATATCTTTCTATTAATCTTGCTCGATGCTCGGTAAAAGTGCTTGAAATTCTTGATTATTCCGAAATCAATTTAATCCAACTCAATTTGCTTACAGTACTCTATGAATGCGCTGGACAATTGTCAACAAAAACATGAATATTTTATTCTGTTCGGTAAACGTTCCATCAAGTTTTAACAGCTTTTATTCAAAAAATTCGCAGTTCATCCAAGCTTTTTTGTTAAACTTTGTTATGTACTGGAAGTCTTGAAGGGAACTTACACCTAGGGATGTTCGATTTTAAAAAATGATTTCGTAAATCGATTAAAATCGACATCGATGATGAAAACATCGATCTGTTAAAAAATCGAACTCCAAAAGATCGATTTCGTGAAAATCGATTTAAAATTAAACATTTTTTAATATATAAGAAATTGCATAAAAAAAGGAAATTATATAGAAAATGAATTTAAGTAAGGAAATAATGAGAAAATAATAAATAATGAAATACCATTTTGGTTTATTTTTTGAAATTATTTATAAGTGCCTATCGGAAATTTCAAGAGAGTTTAAAAACAAAAGTTTATTTAACCGTTCTGGCAATAACCAGTTCCTTGCTTCGGTCATTACGTAGTCTGCTTTTGAAAATAAACGTTCAGATGGTACTGAAGTACCAACTACGCCTAGATATTTCTCGGCAACATTTGATGTTTCAGGATATGTACAAGAGTTCATTTTCCAATATTTGATAGGATCGGTCATTTAATCGACAATTGGTTGACATAAGTATAGTTTCAGCCGACCATTCATACCTTCAACGAACTCATCTGATACATTGCCATTAGTAGCTGTGTTTGCAGCAAACTCTTGATGAAAATTCCATAAACTAGTTTCAGCTAAGTTTTTTCTTTTTTCATTTACACCAATTTTAACTTTTAAAAAATGATTTATGGATTTTATATTTTTGCGCAGCTAATGGAATCTTTACAATGTAATTTTTTAAAACTTGGATCCAAAATTGTCGCTATAGCTAACAAATATTTTTTTTCGATAAATTGAAATCGTTTTTCTATTTGTGTCAAAAGATTTTGCTGCAAAACCGTAGATGTATGTGTTTGTGGTTTAAATTTTGTGATCTGATTTCTTAGACAGGAAACAAGCGGAATTATTTTGCTACTGGTTACATATTTTTCGCCACACATTTCAGTTGAAATCAATTCCAGTGGCTTTAGCAAGGTGATTATTTCTTTAATAGTTGATAGTTCAAGGCCTGAATTTTTTTTTGATTATTTATGTAATAGTTAGTTATAAATTAATTATTAGTACCGGTTAGCATACGTGGTCCTCTTGGAAATTTCATCAATATAATACCAACTTTTTCATGTAATTCCAAAAACCGTTCGAACATGTGAAATGAAGAGTTCTATCGGGTTGGAACTTCTTGTTTTAGTTTATTGTATTGCTGGTCCGAATTAAATTTTCTTAATTCATCTGCTGCTACAACACTTTGCTTGAAAAAAGTTACTATATCTTTGACTTTTGTCAAAAGTTCTACAATGGATTTAACTATGTTTGCCGCATTATCTGTAACAACTGCAATAATTTGTTCATGTTCGATTTTCCACTGAATGCAAATATTTTTTAACACATTTGGAATCTCCTCAGCCGTATGCCCGTATGCCTTTCATTTAGAGGAGTTACTGATATAACTGATGAATGAACTATCATGCACGAAGTGGGCAGTGACTCCTATGAACCTCTGTGTGTTTAAAGTTTCGGTCCAAATATCAGTTGTCAACGTGAAAAATTTTACCACCTCAAGTTTTTTTTTATTATAGTTGATAGGACATCATATTTTTCATCAATTAGTTTGGTAATAGTTTTTCTCCCTGCGTAATATATATTTAAATTATATCTAATAAAAGTCAAAAAAACATTATTATTCACCTGGTCCTGGTGGTCTATATAGCGGTGCAATGGGTTTTAAAAGATATAAATCCGTTCTTTTATATTTAATGTTTGTTTGTCTTTCGCAATCATATAAACAATACTATTGGTGATTTTAGCAGCACTAGTTCCACCTTCTTCAAAACTTTTCATTTTACAGAACATTGTATCAATATGTTGATTTGAAACTCTGGGTTTTTTAGAAGTTGACATAGCTGGAAATTCTGTTGTTGAAGTTTAATTATTAGAATCTTCTGTATCCGTATTAAATGATATTTGGCTAGCAGCACTATTAGGCCTTTCAAAATATTTTGTTATTCCCTAATACAAAAAAAAAATATACGAAATATAATTTCATCGTTATGATATAATAAACGTAATTAATTATTGCTTACTTTGTCACAATTACCTTGGCCAGAATCCGTTCTAAAATATTCACTCGAATTTGAATTATCGCAGCATCAATAATGTTATCAAGGTGGTGCAGCTCATAAGCATTCACAATATCATCAGCAATAGAAATTTGTCCTCTATAGCAATTGACGATGATGATGATGTTTGTCGTAATGAACAATCAGTTGAATCTGGTACATTCATAGCCAAAACTTTTAAATGGTAACGTTTCATGTGTTTTTTTGAGGTTAGTCGTATTGCCTAAAGTTTTTACACTGATTTGACAAATTTTGCAAATACCACCAACACCATTTGTACTACAATTAGATTTGATAAAATATTTCCACATATCTGAATTTAATTTCTTTTTCGGTGCCATATTTTTAACTTTTAAATTTTTTTACCAATAAAATAATATAAATAAGACTCTGATTTGAAATATGAAAAAAATAGAATAGTAAAATTCTGCATTTAATTTGTTTTTGGCATAAACTTAAAATTAAAATGCTGTGAAAATAACATTTGTTAATGAAAAAAAGATAATTTTTACCTAGAGTTGAAAAAAAATCATTTTAGCGAATCGATTTTCAGCTTTTATAAAAAATATTGCGATTAATCGACGGGTAAAAGATCGATGCAAAAAATTGATTTTCTAAGTCATAAAGATTGATTTTCCGATAAAAATCGAACATCCCTACTTACACCTTTAAAGAATCTTGAATTCTTAGATTTTCCAATAACAAGAGGTATTAATTTTTCAGTGCCACTCATATTTGAGCCAAGCATCACAGTTATTCGCTTCTTGCTATGCTTCCTACCAAAACATTTTAGGTTCTTGAAATAATATGTTTTGTCTGGCAGCCACATAAAAAATAAAGCGGTTTCATCAGAATTAAAAATATTTTCAGCACTGTATTCTGAAATTAAAGTTGTAATTTTCT
The DNA here is from genome assembly GCA_963920725.1 of Rhamphomyia laevipes. Lineage (NCBI taxonomy): Eukaryota > Metazoa > Arthropoda > Insecta > Diptera > Empididae > Rhamphomyia > Rhamphomyia laevipes. Next base: position 35,421,399 of record OY987257.1, read on the forward strand.
CTTTAATTCATTAACATCAACATCATCAAATCTGAACTTTCACCACAAATTTTCTTGTATACAACATTATGCCTTTTCTTGAAGCTGGCTATGGTCAACCAACCATCGCTGGCATTAAATCAGTTATATTTAATTTATTTACAAAATTTAGTGTCTTTTCCTTTATAATCGGCCCGGACAAAGGAATATTACAGGCTATGGCCTGCTCAAAGTAAGAACAGCTTTATTCAAAGTAAGAAATTTCTCATTCTTCTCTATTCAAATTATCGTAGCCAGTTGTATTGTTTATAATTGATAATTTATCTTTATATCTAAATACAAGTAAATGTGTTTAGTGGAATTTTGTATTGCCGGGACGTTTACCTAAATTAATTTCTATAATAATTTTTAATTTTTGTTTTAATATTAATGTTTTCAGAATTCTTTTCAGCATGTTTAGTAACAAGGATATTTGTTATGAAATTTTTTATAGTTAAACAGATTTTGACACACACAGCTGTTTAACTTACAAAAGTTATTTTAATATTAAATTTCAAAGGCCGATGTGATTTATTGGAGTTATGCAGCATTTTGACTTATAAGTATTATTTATTAATTTAAATAAATAAATAATATAGTAATAGGTTGTTGTTGTTGTTTTCTAATGATAAGCTAATGGAGATTATCCATTAGCTTATTTCTAGCTTCCCAATATAGCTTCACTATTTTGTTCTCGCGCTTCTTTATTTAATGCTGTAATATTCTTTTCCATCTTCTTGATAACATTTTACTTATTTATTTTGGTTTTTTTAAATCTCTTTATCTTTTTATTTGGGAAGCTCGTCTGTACTGTTATCATTTAGTTTTTAATCCAAGTAGCACCATTAGGAGGCGATCACTTTGCTACCCATATAGCAATAAGTAATGTAATACATTTGAATAATGTTTTAGGATAGCCGTGAAAGAAATTAACATGAAAAATTTGAAGCATCTCAAGTAAACCAACGGCGACCGGCAAGACTATCTCCACTATTAAAACGAATTTATAATTTACACAGAACTTGTACAAATTTTTAAAATCCCGTTCTCTATTATCTGCGCTAATGTGAGGGAAATGATAATACCAAAAAATCAGAAATATTATGCATTTGAACTAAGAAATATTATGCATTTTGATGACGTAGCTTATGTTTGGTAAACCAACCTATGGGTACTATAAAAATTCTATTAGTGTCTTCATGTGCAGTTTCTGCTGAAATTTCAAGGATGTTTTATAAATTTGAGATTATTTTATTGTTAGCAGCTATTTATAAATACATATATATAAAACTAGTATTGCATCCCCCTTATTTAACAAAGAAAATGATAAATAACACAAAGTAACAAATTCTTTTCTTTTATCACTAATCCTTTCAGCATTTCTTTCTTCGTAAGTAATTAAAATAATTAGAAATAAACGTTAGAAATATATAGTAACATTGATTTTAATCGTAAATAATTGTTGCTTATATAGAACTTTACTATACAATAAATTATTTTTACGTTAGGACAGGTAAAATAGTAAATATAGGTTAACAAAATTACGGATAAATTTTCACTTGTAAAACATGTGGAAGGAAAGGAATATTGCAAGAAGGCATTTAATTATCTTCTAAAACTGTCAACATTATTACATAAGAAGATTATTAAATTTAGCTTTAGTAATTATTCAATATTCAAATTTTTCATAAAGTTATTCAATTAATAAATTCCAGAAATCAGAAAAAAACCCTTTTTTATTTTCTTCTAATTTACAATTAGTTTTTACTGGTTACATACTCATATACCATAATTTATACCAAAGTGCAGCAACAGCGTTCAATAACAATTAATGATTAATTATGTCTAACTACATATATATTACTAAAAATGTATGCGATTTTTTTATTTGCAAATAATAAAAACTAAAAACTGACGAAAACTAATATTCTGGGTTTTTGGTTTGACAATCATTCGAAAGCCGGGTTTGAATACTGTTTTTGAGTTTCGTGTAAAACCAAATGTATTCAATAGAAATTAAGAAAATCTGCTAACTAGAAACATTTATGTTATGTTATTTTAATCTCAAATTATACTGTAATACATTATGTTCTAAAAGATTCCGTTGTATGGACATTTTAAAACTGTTGACACCCCATTTGCTAACAATAATTGTCTCTCTATTAAAATCATTAGCTTGTTGCAAGTAACGTTTCTTCACTATGAAGAAAGTTATGATTCGGAATCCATATAAAATTAGTAAAACTAAATTGCAATAAAATACCTGAAAACTTGATGCTCCCAAGTGAAATAAACAAGAAAAAACAAAGAGAAATAAAATCATAATCAAATAATTTCTAATATAAGAGAATCGTGTAGTTTAGTTTGTATTTGTATGACTATATCAATTTTAATTACGACTGGGTTATATTCAATTTTACTAGTTCATTACATTTAAATTAACTGCGAATAAAACATATTTTTAAATTAAGTGTAGTTATCCATATAACCAAATATGCAAGTTACGGTTCCCGATTTGATTGAGCTAAATTAGGTAGATAAAGCTAAATTACGTAGACTCTAGCAACCAAAATCTAATATGGTATTTAAAAACCTGTACCTGTACGATTCATATTTGACTGAACACGAACACAAATAAGTAGCTTTAATTTACATTTTAATTGATTTATAAACATTTTATAATATATTATTTCCTGTTTACAATTAAAATTTTAATCTTCTTGTTTTCTTTTTAAAATTAAAATTTAATTACGATTTGATTGGATAACAATTGAAAATTTAATCAAAAGAAAACTTTCCTTGGAAAATTATTTTAATGAAGTTTCTTTTCATATTGTCATTCTACACAAATTATTAAAAAGTTTATCTTGTTAGTGAATATTGATTTGAAAAATATCCTGAAAATTCTAAAGAATAAGTTTATTAAAATTATTTTAAAATTTAATAATAAATTTTAAAAATTTAATTCTGGAAGTTGAATGAATTCCTTTTGTATGAATTTAATTGAAAATATTATTTGCAGACCTTCTGAAGTCTGTGAGCGAAATAATTTAAATTTATTCCATATTGTAGATTTAAATTTTGCTATCAATCAATCATGAGAAAGCATAACGTAGTATTGCTTCTAAATTTAGAGTTTATTCCTTTAATTATTTGATAAAGAAATGTTATAAATCTTATAAATATATTTTTATATAACGAAATTTTGTAAATTTATAATGTTTTTTTTTTAAAAGTTTTGTGTGTGACACTTGTGCCCCAGTAAACCTATAAAAATAGGTTCCACTATAACGCCAGCTCTTGACTTTTAAATCATTTTTTCTTATTATTGTAATATTACAATAATAAGATAATGTAATATTTTTTTTTAAAGTAGGAAACAATATAGGAAACTATATTTTGAGTATATAAAGCATTTTATATATGTATGTACATAAAAGGAATTTTTAAATATTAATTCCAATTTCTTCAATGAAATTTATTAATTTCAATAATACTTCGTCTTTTTTGTTGTTCAGGATGTCAAATACATTATTGTTAATTGTCATCCAATTTCGTTTATCTCTTACATTTTTATGTTTTGTACATTTAAATATCATGTGATTGTTACAGGGGTTCCACATTCATCACATAAGTCATTTTCAATAGCCTTTATTTTTTTCAATAAAATTTTAGAGTAGCAGTGGTTTGTTAATAGTCTAATTGTTATTTTGATTTGTTTTGGATTCATATTAGATTGTTTGAACCAATTTGCATTAGTGATATATTTGGAAAAAATTTAGCAAAATAAATACCTTTATTAATTGATAAATTTAGGTATTTTAGATTACATTCATAATAAATAATATTTTTTATTTTGCATAAAGCATCTTTTTTAGTAAGTTGAAAATCACCAACTATTCCATTGTTTATAGCTTCTTTAGCTTAGCTGCTCTTAATACTCTTGATGCCAACATGCCCAGGGTAATTCATATTTGAAGTGTTTATAAAGAAAGAATTTCTAGCTAGCTTGTTTATTTTCTGTTTTTCCGTTATTTCAATTGCTTTTTTTAAAGCAAATAACTCGGCTGATAGTGATGACAATTTACATTGATTTTACACTCCAAAATCAATCTTTTAATAATCAAATTCAACCTTTTGCAAGTCAAATTCAATTTTTTCCAAATCAAATTTACCCTTTTTTAAAATAAATTGAAATTGTTAAAATAATTATTAAACACATAATAATATACCATAATTGATAATTTGAAATTGTTAAAAAAATTTAATTAAATATTAATAAATATAAATAAAAGATATTTATTGTTGCATAATGAATTTAAAAATTAATATAAAAAAAGGATATTAGCCTGCAATTGCCAAGAGCTTCGGCAGGAGACCCTTATAGCCTATAGGGGTTCTCCTGCCGCAGCTGTCGGCAATTGCATATACATATGAGTATAGTAATTGTTGCAATCATTATTGGTTATAAAACCAATAACTAAATTTCATTTTTGAGAAAACTTTCTCTTCTATAGGGTTCATCATATGTGAATGTGGCGGCAAAAAGACTAGAGTATGCCTTGTTTGATCAACCAGATGGCGCACCTCAAGAGTGTTATGGACGCTGGCGTTGTCAAAATCAACCACGTATCCTCAATAAAATTCGAGAAAATTCACAGAATATATTGGAATTAACATTTGAGTTTGATATTATTTGTTTGAAATTATTGCGTTTATATTTATTGCAGCAATTAAGGATACATTACGTCCTCTAAAACTGTTGGTATAGTTACACGAGCCGGTGTATTTATTCTGGACCGTGCATACGTTCGCCGAAGATGTAAATTGAATCCTGATTCATCAACGAATATTATATTTTGTCTTGCTTCTGGTGCATTTACGGAAAGTAAATTACAAATTTTTCGTTGCTCAATTATTGCAATATTATTTCGACGATCCACTTGTACGGAAGCACGTTTTAATGTTATACGTAACTGCTTCAATCCATTTGCAATTGTATTTATGCTTAATACTACTTTGTCACATTATAGAATTTTCTGACGAATGTTCTTTAACTATTTGCTCAATTTTTTTTTTACTTTACAATTCCTCACCAGGTTTTTTTTTTTTTCAAATATACACCATTATTTTTCAACCATTATTTTTCATTTTCAAAACATTTTATTAATATTTTTTTGTGTCACTACTTATACGGCTATATGTAGATGGCCGATTACTTGGAACTACTGGTGTTGCTTCCAGCTTCCAGATGATTGCTATGATGTAATTTGTAATATACGGTTTCGATTGCCTATACTTAGCTGAAGCTCATCATTAGATTCTGAAGATGATATATTGTTTCGAATCATTTTGAAAGGTTTAATCTTTTATTTATTATAAATATTTATAATGTAAAGTCACCAACGAAGAAATCTTTAACAAGCCTACTCGAATTATGTAAATTAACAAAAATATTAATTGGTAATCTAAACATTCAGCAAGTAAAAATTATAATAATTTTAAAATTATTTGAAAATGAAAAGAGTAAATTTGATTTGGAAAAAGTTGAATTTGATTTGGGAAAGGTTAAATTTGATTTACAAAAGTTGAATTTGCCTTACAAAATGTTGAATTTTATTTGATTAAAACTCTATATAACTAGATTTTTTTTTTTTTCAAAATTTAGATGTACGTAGTAACATCTCACAGAACCACTCGTCAGATTTTCATGCAATGTGGCACACAGGTTCATAGATACTTCATCCTAATGCCCGTACGATGAGAACGATACTTTCAGTGGGACTATGTAAGATTTCCCCGAGTATGTGAGATTTCACCGTTTCCCCGTGTACCTCTGTGATTTTTCTCTACGAAAATATTTCAAAAAAATGCATATCTCAGATTTGGATTAAATTTGGTACATATAGGTTGGTATCATGATTGTGCGCAAGCGTACCCAGATAAATTTCATGTAAAAATTATAGTAATTACATTCACAAATAAAACCACTACATTCAGTATACATGATTCAAATATTTCAATAAAAAAAAAATAGTCTGAGGATTTTAATAGTTTATTACAAAAATAATGAGATAAATTAATAATATCAACTCGAAAATAATAATGAAATATATATATATATATATATATATATATATATATATATATATATATATATATAAGATATTCTAATACATAGTATGATAATTTTCTAAACATTCTGGTAAATGCAATGATATTTTTTACATTGTCAGGTAGTTTTACTTATTGTTGGCATCTTTTTGTGTTTCTTTTCAGTTTGTTGAATATGTATTGGAATATATTAACCTGTTAAGTTCGTCCACGAAAATTGCAAATTGGGAGTGAAATATTCTTTAGTAAATTTACAACAATATTCATACGAATTGTACCATTATTATTTTTTTATTTCCACCAATAATTTTGTAATACAAAACAAAGGAATTATGGATAGTTATCAAACACATAAAAGTTTATCTGGTTGAATTCCAGTTTTTGCATAAATGGTAAACAAGCAACTAGTTGGCCTTGGGAATCAACCATGATTTTAAACAATCACACAAGATAGTTTTGCAACAATTTCCTTATCCCAACCTTTAAATTTGTTCCCTTGTGTCTATTCTATAATGTCTGCCTACCAAGCGTTCTCAATTTGAAAGAGTAATTTTTACAGGAAAGTGTTCTCACTTTGAGTTTTTTCTATTTATGTTCTGTAATTATCTTATATTTATTTCTCCTATTATTCTTCCGAACAGTTCTTACCACGTTTGTATTATTTTTTAATATAGATTTAGGTATGAAGTTGAAGATAAATACCAACGGTTTTGTCAAATAGGCTGTGGATATGACTAAATACTTTCAGATGCTGGCATATTCTCCAGCAAGATAAATTTTAAAGCGGCTACAATATCCTGATTTAGACTTGCACAATTTATAGAACTCTATTACAAAACGTGCTCACTTTGATGGATTATATTGTTTTTAACACAATCTGCCTTTGAATTTCAGAAGGGATTCGTCAATTGACATATTATTCTTTGGATTGTAAAGGTTATAAAATTTATCATTCAATAGATTACTACATATTTAACCTTTCGAAGCATTTTTATCTGTGAAATGCAGGAAAAGACAAATAATTTAAAATTATTTGCGCGGCATTGTCTCTACAAAAAAAGTTTTATTTATTATTACATTTTTCGACCAGTTATATCTTTTGCATTTCTACTTTTTTCATTATGTCTGTGCATAATTTAAGGAATTTCAGTAAATTGATTTATTTCTATAAATTTATCTATTTCTTCCCAAATTAATTCTTCTGATCGCTTATGAGACTACTGATACGCCTTCAGGTTGTTGTATAAATCAATATTTTATATTAATGTATTATAAAAGAAATATTTGAAGCATCATGTTTTTTGTATTATAATAATGTTAATAGAATCTTTAATAACCGACCAAGTAAGTTCTATTGCGTTTAACATTGCATTGTAGGGGTCTAATCTTAATAACCGATTCCGATGATTGATAAATTCACTTTCTAGAAACAAATCTGCAAAATACATATGATACGGAGCATTATCGATTGCCATTACGACTAGTGATTTATATTTGGTTAGAGCATTGCGTTTGCATAAACATTTGCTTCTTTCAAAAAAATCGTAACTTTCAAAATTATAAAATATGTTTGGATTTTCCTATAATTTGATTATAATCCAAAAATGAATTTTAGTAAAAAACAATTAATTGGTAAAAAAGAGATATATTTTTTTGTATTTAAAATAAAATATTTGGAAATTGAAATTTTTCTTCATAATTTTAGGTAATGTTTTCGATTGGTAGCAGTGATGAAGATTATGTACAAGATAATGAACCAAAGTGTGGATGCGTTCATACTATACAAAGCGTTCTGAAACTGGAGCACACACATAAATTTTCGAAACATTACGCAAATTAGGAGATGACGAACTTTTATATGGCTATACATGAAGATAAGTTATTAGAGAACCAATAAACGAAAGTATGCGCCTAGTCATTACACTTAGGTAAAAATTAGTGAAAAAAATTAAATTTAGCTTCTAAATGTTTACATGTTTACAAATGTTTGCAGAACATTTGATAATATTCGAAATAACAATGGTTATTTCTGCAGCTCTGAAACCAGTAGTATTTCCAAAAATAAATGAAGAACTATATATAAGTAAATATATTGCAAATGGTTTTCATAGAAAGTGGAATTTTCCAAATTGTTTAGTAGCAGTTGACGGAAAACATATAACCATACAGCATACAGGTATGATATTTATGTATATTTACAAATAACTCTACAAATTAGAATTTTAGAAGCCAGACAACTCTGAATCGGAATATTTTAGTTATAGGAAAAGTTTATCTATAGTGCTTATAGCTATATACGCTCACAACTATAAATTTACTATGTGTGATATTGGTGCTGCTGGTTGCCCATGTGATGGTGATGTATTCAGATACAGCATATTTGGCAAAATGTTTTATTTAAATTCACTACCGTAAGAAGTTTAAAATATTTAAGTATTAAAATTTAATTTTTAATTAAAACTTGATTGTAGGATTACAAAGCCAACAGAAGTTGCTAAAGATTTCAAAAATGTACCATATGTTTATGTTGTAAATGACGCATTTTCACTTACAATAAATATCTTAAAGTCATATAGTAAGTCAATGCTGACTATAACAGAACGAATATTTAATTATTGTTTAAGTATAGCGACTAATAAAAGAAACATTTGGAATATTAAGTTCAAAATGGAGAATTTTTAAAGGAACTATTATTGCTAACCTGGAATTAGTTGAATCCCTTATACAATCATGTGTTTGTTTACACAATTCGTTAATGATAGACAATAATGTCCCTCCTGGTCTTGTTGATTTTGAAAAAGATGGCATACTAATTAATGGTTCATGTAGGTCAGAAAGTAAGAACTTAATTCCTTTAGAAAAAGTAAATAAAAATTATTCAAATGCCGCAAAAGAATTAAAAAATAAATTTGCTGATTATTTTAATGAAAGTGGCAGATGGACAAAATATAAAAAAAAAAATAGTAAAAATATTCTTTGTCGTATTAAATAGATATTTGTATTATATTTTATTCCTTTTTTAATTTGAAATTTTTGAATAATAAAAATGAAATAAACTACATTAAATATAATTAATTGCATTCCTTTTGCTGTTAATGCTTTGTCAACAAGTTTCATAATGTCACTAAGTTTTCTTATTCATTTGGTAATGTAGACATTTCTGCTACAAGTATATTAGCAAATGATTGAAGTGCAGAAGATGGTGGTGTAATTTCTGGCTCTTTGCTTCGTTCAATCGGTTCTACTAATCTTCTTTTTAAAAGTAATTTTTCCTCAAGTACATCCTCATTTAATCTAAGTTTGTTAGTTCCTATAAAAAAATCTAAGTTTGTTAGTACCTTAAATTTTTTTATACTAATGACATTTTACTTAAAAAAAAATCATTGAAACTTTTTAAAATATTAAAAATTAAATAAACTGCATTAAATATAATTAATTGCATGCATTTTTTGTTAATGCTTCGTCAACAAGTTTCATAATGTCCACTCCTAAGCTTTCTTATTGCATTATTTGGTAATGTAGACATTTCGGTTACAAGCATATTAGCAAATGATTGAAGTGCTGAACATGGTGGTGTAATTTCTGGCTCTTTGATGCGTTCAATCGATTCTACTAATCTTCTTTTCAACAGTAACTTTTCCTCAACTACATCATCATTTGACCTTTTCTTAGTTCCTATTAAAAAATCAATATTTTACTTAAATTTGTTAATTCTAATGACATTTTACTTTGATTTATTTACTTTTGTTTTTTGGAGTCACAGTTTTTTCTGGAGTTGATGTAGCTGATGGTTCATCTAATGAAGACTCTTCCAAATTGCAAAAAAATATATGTATATAATTGTTCATTAATTGTAAATAAAATATACTTTCGTGGTTTTATGTTGTCATACAAAAACGTCATTAGTTTTTTATAGGCAAATTCTTTTTAATTTGTTGCTCCTGACCCACTTGGTGCACCTTGCGTACTCTTGGAATAGATTGATTTTAAATAATCCCAATGCTAACATTATTTGATGTTACTTCTACGTTCTACTTCTGCAAAACAATGTTTTCTAAATTAATATTTTTTTTTAAAATAACTAATTAAATTACGTATTTCATTTAAGCACATCTTGCCAAAGTGTGAGGAGGATGACCCTGTTTTCCAAATTTTCATTTTGGATATCCCAAAATGGTGGTTTCGCCTTTATCGCTTCACTTAATAATTCTGAAATTCCAAAAATATATATTATGTGTAGTATATATGAATATTAATATTTTTTTACAAACAATCTTTACCATTTGAAAAAACACATTTTGTTGTGCCGCTATTTTTAATTTGCTGCCTTTCACTTCCATCAAATATCTTATCCAAAAAAATCAGTTTACTTAATGAACATTTTTTTCTTGGGGAAATTAAATTTGTGATTGCTGTGCTGCACTGCAGTGGTGTGGGATGGAGAAGCGCTTGTTCTGTTAACCCAACACACACACATGCCATGCACATGCAGCAGCACAAATTTATATGCAGCAGAGAAAAATTGTTGAAATGACCAGCCGCGATTTTAGTGGTGGTGGTTGTGGTGAAGCACCTTCGCTGGGACAAGCTCCCAGTATCGGTTTATTCCCCCATGCTAGTTGGTTCCTTCCACTCCTCTCCTCTACACCAGCAGAAAATTTTAAATTTAATTCTAAACATGAAACTATATTTAAACTTAATATTATAATGGTTTGTTGTATATTTAACAAAATATTCGGCTGTGTCGATTTGGACATTGAACATATTTGTTCTATTCTACATGCAAAATTTTGGATATTGAACAAGACAATAGTGAAAAAGATATTTCGACACTAGTAAACTTTTAACCATCTGGCGATTATTTATTATACAACAAATGAATAACTTCACACATTGTTTTATTATACCCGGCTTGCTATCTTTTCATTTTCAAAGTTAATATTTCCAATTTGAAAATCATTATTACAAATTTAAAGCTGAAAAGGTATACGCCACTGTAGTCTTTGATTTATACGGTAATATAGCCCAATCCAATCAAATAAAACTTAAAAGTATTTTATAAAAAATAGTCTTAAATATAAATATGTTGAAAATGTTTTTATCTCTCCCATTTGAAATACAATCATTAAGTCATTAAAATCTATTTCAGTTTAATATGCAATATTACTACATATTTTCTAATTATGAAAAATATTAATGATCTTCCTATCTCAATTATTTACATTGTACAAGTTTCGTTTTATTGATGCTTCCTATAATTTTACTTAGATTAATTTTAGGTTTTTTAAGTTCGTGATGATAATTTTTAACCAATGGAACTTATTTTCTGATTAAAAATATTTCTTTTTTTTTTTAAATAAAAGTCAATATGATGTAATAGCTCATCTTTACAAAGAAGAATTGTAATATATTTTTACACATATTTGTTTAAATTTTTTAGAAAAAAAAAACGTATTTTGATGTTTATCTTCTTTTTTTTGTATATATAGATACTTTTAATAAAAATATTGTAATTTTTTTTATGATTTAACGAATACTTTTAAGAAGATAAAGAAAATTATAAAATTTTGACACGTTTTATTAATATAAATCAAATAGTGTAGGGAGTTGTAATCTTCTCTAGAAAAATATCTTTGTAAGTGAACCATTTATAATAGCAGCAAGTGTATCTATTATAATAAAAAGTTTAAACGTTTCATAAAAATTGATCGAAATTATCGAAAACTAGTAGAATGTTATGATATATTTATTAATATTTATTTTGTTTATGAGTGTATAAATTAAATAATTTGTCAACATTATTAAATATACATATACGTATGTAGCCGTATTAAATTTCTAATACAAAATTTTAAAATATTAGTATCAAATATTATATAATCTTCATTTTACACCTTATGTTAAAGCTGTTTTAATATTTTAAACGTTTAATCTGAATATCAATCATATTTTTATCAATTTATTTTCGTTGGAAGTTTTATTATGCCATTATGACTGGGAATAAAATAGATAGATAGTTTTCGCAAGACAGAGATAGCATAATTTTGATTCATAAAATATAAATATATAATTGAAGAATCTCTTATAGATTCAAAATCTAAGTTATTTAATTAAAAGCATTAAGAAATAGAATATGAAATGGAAAACCATAAAATTAATGATTATAAAAACCACACCAATAAAAAATATAATTTGGTTAATTTTAATTATAATAACTATTTTCAGCATGTCATTTTATTTCATAAGAAAGTTTTTTAGAATTACACATGCAGTACAATTGCAATTAAAAAAAAGCTAGGGGAGCAGATAACTCGTAGTATGTTTTTTAACAGCGATTTATGTCCAAAAGTTTTTTGTAATTAACATTATCTTTGTAACAAACAGTGCTTTCTTCAAAATTGCTCATCTTTATTATTTATTGATTTAATTTTATATTTTTATTTCTTTAATAATAAATAATATTATTAAAATAACTATAATAAGTATAAATATGCGTAATCACGAATCCAACCTATGTACCAAATTTTATTGCAAACTGATAATAATTACTATATGGTGTAGAACATATGAAATATTCTTTGAAAACTAAGTTGCTCATATATTAGTTTCCCATGAACACAATAAAACTACCTGATACAAATCTTTGGAGCAATAAGTAGGTCAGTCACAAATTCAACCTGTGTTTGAAATATAATTGAAATTGGGTGCCAATTACTGTATGATGTAGAGTATTGAACTTGTGAAATATAATTGGACATTCTAACATGGACCCACTGGATTACTGAATTTAAACTTTGCAGACAGTAAGTACATAAGGAAGCTACTATGTGTGTCAAATTTCATTCAAATCAGATAATAAATACCATATGCTCTATAGCATATGAAATTTTAATCGGAAATTTTAGTATGGACCTCCTGAAGGTATTAACTTCTATCATGGCCAACACATGCATAATCAGAAGGTCTACCTATGTACCAAATTTCATTCAAATCAGATAATAATTACATTATATAAAACACGTAATTATATAAAATTCGGAAACTAAAACTGTTTTCTAGGAACCCCCTGAAGGTCTCCAAATTTCAAGAGAGCCAACTAGATCACAAAATTAGCCTATATATAAAATATCTTTGAAATCGGTTAACAATTACTGTATGTTGTAGAGTGTAGAACATATGAAAAAATAAAAAATAAAAATTAAATCGGAAATTTAACATGGACTCCCTAATCCTACTAACCTGTAATTTGGTCAACCTATGCAGAATCATGAACTCAACCTGTGTACCAAATTTCATTGAAATCGGATAATAATTACACGCTGTAGAACATAAAGCAAATATTCTTCGGAAACTAAGTTGCTCATATATTAGTTTCCCATGAACTTACTATACCTACCAACTACAAATTTGTGGAGTATCAAATAGATAACTAAATGAAACTATGTATTCAATATCATTGAAATTGAGTGAAAGGTACTGTAGATATAGAGAGTTGAACTTATGAGAAGTAATTATAGATTTTTACATGGACCCACTGAAGTATCGACTTTAAATTTTACACGCGCCAAGTACATACGGAAACTATCATATGTACCAAAATTTATGCTAATTAGATAAAAATTACTATATGCTCTAGAGTATACGAAATTTTAATCGGAAATTTTACCAGGGACCCCCTGAAGTTACAGACCTGTATCTAGGTAGGCTTGTGGACAATCATGATAACAACCTATGTTTTAAATTACATCCAAATCTGAGACATGAAATTTTTTTTTACATTTTTCCGTAGAACAAAAACATAAGTTCCCACATAAATGGGGAAATCTAACATGGTCCCACTGAAAAGATCGATCTCATCTTGTACCGGAACCGGGGCGAAGTCTGTTAGAGCCTTGTGCCAAATTTCATTAAAATCGGACGAGCGGTTCTATGAGATGTTGCTGCGCACATTAAAAGCATTAAGAAATAGAATATGAAATGGACGCGTCCCCTGGACACTTTTTTTTTTGCATTTTCGGACTCCCCGACCTCGGAAACGCCTAGAAAAAAAATTTGAGCGAACTTTTTTTTTGACCATCCAACCCATCACCAGACTTCATAGTATTTCATACTACTCATAATAATACAAACAATATTGAGGAAACACCTCTTTAATAAATAAATAAATAAATTAATTAATAATTATAAATTTCGTTTTATTGAAAAATATTAAATCAATTTTGTAAATTTAAAAAAAAAAAATGTTATTTCACATTTGCTTAAATTTCATTATGTCGATGGTTCAAAGGTAAAAGCCACTTACTGCATTTTCTTCGAAAATTATGTAAGTATGTAATGTATAACTTCCAATATTGAGTTATTTCAGGTAAAATTCATTATTATGATGAATTATTTATTTATTATCGCGAAGTATTTTGTATGGCATTTTATTTAGTTAACTAGTTATTTTAAATTTTTAAGCAAAGTATAGAAATTTTCGTTGCTAGGTACCAATAGAAACAGTTGAAAAATTTTGAAAATCAAAATCACATTCAAAGTCGTAATTGTACACACGTTCATTATCATTTTATTAATCATTTAAAAAGCACATTTTATTAAGCAAGATAATTTTTTATTTGTATAATTTTATATAATTGAGTTTGAAAATTGTAAGTGATAATGTATTTAAGTCGTGGGAAACAATTAGTAGAGATGGCCGAAACTGCATAGAAAATAAATGTCAATATTAGATATGAGGAACCAAAACGTGTAAGTGTTACTTAATTTAATTTATTCAATACAATTAATATTAACTTATTAAAGTGCTTACTAGTTATTTGAACTTTTTGCATCTCAGGGACCATCTAAAATACGTGAAATACTTACATATGAAAGTATGGGATTTTCTGACATTCTTTTAAGGATCCAACGTGCCAATATAAAATTTCATCTGATTATTCTTTGGACTTGGAATTGAATCATTATAAATGAAATTCTGATCTATTACTTGAAAATGTGAGTTTTTTATTTCAGTACAGTAGCGCGTAAATTGCAGTGTGTTACATATAAATTTTAAGCTTTTAACATGGTAGTTTTAATATGATCGGCAATGACAATTACTTTATATTTTTTAGGCATAGTTAATGAATTCGGAGAACTCTGAAAACACCGTTTTGCACAAGTGAATCAGACTTTTATAACACTAATAAAGAAAACAATATTGCTAAAGAGAATGAATTAAACAAAAAAAATCGTAAGCGTAGCCAAAATCTTGCTACATGGAAACCAAATGTGGCTAAAGTTGAACGTGCACAGTGGTTACATATAAATGTGCAGTGCACAGGAAGAAAGATTCGATATTTGCTAATTTTATTGGGGCCTAAGCAGCTATTACAGACAAAAGGATTTTATTTTGAAAAATAAAGTATCTGTAAAACCAAAGCGTACAGAAGGAAATTTTTTGCGGTGACATTACAGATCTTATTACATTACTAATGAATGCTCTAGGTAATCGCTTCAGAGTGTATTCAAGTTTTTTCCAAAAAACCTTGTGCATTTGTAATGGACCAATTAACTTGGCGTTTTTGAAAAAAAAATCTAGTGGCAGCTTTGAGAGAACTGATCATCGTGGTAAAAATTCACCAGGTACTGTGGTAAAAAAAACACATAGAAAATTTTCTTATTACTCCTTCGCATTATGTCAGAAAAACTAGTAATAGGAAATATTTGGACAGTACACATTCCATTCTTAAAATGTATGCACTGTACTGTGAATTTTGTAAGGAAAGCAATGAGCTCGCGTTATCAGCAGCAACATACTGTAGGATTTTAATATTTCATTGTATAAGCCGAAGAAGGATCAATGCAGTACATGCACAAAATACAAACTGGTTGATACGGACAAAAAACTAGAACTAAAAGATGAATATGAATGACATATCAAACGAAAAAAACGATTGCATGGAAGCTAAAAATAATGAAAAAATAACATGTCTGTACTGATTCTTCTTTTCAGGCCGCCACCTTTAACTTACAGAGCGTTTTACAAATACCATCCACAGAAACAGTACAGATGTATCATAGATGTATTAATGTTTGTAATCTAAAAATATATAAAGAAGGTGACGATCAAAATGGGTTTTGTTATTTTTGGGATGAGTTAAATGGAAAGCGTGGTACTTCAGAAATCGGTTCTATTTTATTCAACTATATAACTTCATTGCCTGCAGCTATAACTGAATTGACCTTGTATTCAGATAATAGATATGCGACCACACGTCCAGTTACATAAAAATCGACATTAATTACTTAAAACAAAAATTTCGAAAGCAAAATGTACTAGTAAAACTCATAAACATTCGAAGAGCTTATAATGCATTGCAAGTGATTAGAAAAAAAGATCTCATCAGACTTTGTCAATCTGGTGTGATACCGGATGAGCTTCATTTATGGTATGAAAATCGTACCATCGAAAAAACGTTGTTGATTTTGCGGAATTTTATGATTTATTGGAGTAATATTCAAATTTTTTTTTTTCATTAACAATCAATATGAACTACAGAATTGTCCAATAATACAATTTCGCCGCATGTTGTTTTTTCATTTTTTTTCTAATTTTTTACCAAATTATATTTAGATTTAGACTATAGTCACTAATTGTAAGAATATGAATATAAAAATTTCAAAGCTCACTAGAATTTGTTTTTACCTTTTTTTCTTATAATTTAAGTATCTTGTCCTTATAGTCTCCAAAATACTATTACAGGCATTATCACTTACACAATGCGTATGCCGTATGCTATAGCTATACATAAATAATACCCTCACTCAAAACTCAAAAAACAATATGATATTTTCTCCAACTTGCATTTATGTCAGTTAGAGTTAAAAGTCACTAACTGACATAAATTTGTTCTGTAAAATTTTTCTTTCATAAGAAGGTAGGATTGTAGTATCCCAAAATACATTTTGCTTAGTAAGGATCATATTAAATAATATCACATAAATTTATTTAATCAAATATATAATTTAAATAATATACTGACTTGCGAGCATGTGAAAATTAATTGAAAACAACAATTAAATTAACTACATCGTTAGTTGCATATTTTTAAGTCATGATAAAAAATAAATTTACAGAGCATTAAATTAAATAATTAAATATTCAAAGTCGTAATTAAATATTCAAATTAAATAGACGTTTTTATTTTTAATAAATAAATTATAACTATAGTAAAAAGTTTTGTTTTATTTAATATAATTATCAACGAGTGATACAATTATTACAGTTTGGAATCAAGGAGAGGAGATTAGTAGCTGATTATTATTCATATTACAGGTTCTTACCGTCCAAATATATTCATATTATGTTAGAAACCAACCCAATACCCATTTTAATCGGAAACATATTCTCTAAATATGTTTCGGTCGGAAAATATATTTAGAAAAATTTGTTACCGTACAAATTATGGAAAATTTGAACCCATTAATGAAAAATATTTTTAAATAAAAAGTCACCTTTCACATAAAAAGTATTTAAATTTGTATTCTATATTTATAAATATAAATAAACGTTGTATTAGTACCTGACAGCTACGAATACAGTCACTACTATATAGCTGTAAAAAAAGTATGGATGGGTTTCACTCATTTTTAAAATATGTGAGTCATGGTTTGCTCCTTTAAATCTTAATCCATATTATTATGGTCACAAATCAAGTTTATGCTTGAATTTTAAGTCAATTCTGTCGATACATATATTAAAATGCAATTTTATTGAATGAAATGTAAAAAAAATCATATTGAAAAGTCAATTCAATTTATGTTGTGATAAAAATATTTGTAAAAAAGTAATTTTTTTAAAAAAAAATAAATATGACGGATGAAGTTATGACACATACTATAAGTTTTATAAGAACCAACAAAAAAAACAGAAGATGGTGGGTGCGACATATTAATTGAAGCTGGGATATAAATGGATATTTTACTGCTATATTTATAAAAATCAAAGAAAGTGATCCATGACATATTCCAGTACATAATATACTGTACAGTTTAATTTTTGCAAAATTTCAAAAGAAATCAGTTAAAACACAAATCACAACCGAATGCAGATTAGCTATTACTTTATCGTAAGTACATTCCTTTATTTATTATTACAGAAGTATTATTTTTAGTTCATACTAATTATATTTTTTATAGATTTGTATCTCAAGTTGTTAGTCAACAGTTCATAAGAAAGAAACTTGTGAAGTTTTGTGAGATATACTTTCAGAACTATATGTCTGTCCACCAAATAAAATTTTGTTATGCAAATTTTGGAAGATTTTAAAAATAAGTGGGATTTGGCAAATTGTGTAGGAGCTATAATGTAACGCAGATAAGGTTCACATGAGGTCACCTTGAGTGTTTCCTCATGAGATGTAGCTCGAACTGTTGAACTAAATTCCGTCAGGGAGGAAATCTTTTCGTAAGGTTATCTTTTACATTATAGAGAAATTTCTGGTATTAAAATACATGAACAACATATCAGTATTCAGTGTCCCCCAAAAAGTAGATTTTTATACTATAATTATAAAAGCGATTTTAGTATTGTCCTAATGGCGACATTTTATATCAGATGTTTTACCGCAGTCGATATAGGAGCTTATGAAAGCCAAAGTGATAGAGGTAAAATATATTCTTTTTTTTATTTTTTTAGGTATTGACAAAAAATTATATTCTGGTAAATTACTATTGCCGGAAGATAAGAACCTTCCAAAAACTAAAATGTTATTTCCATATTTTTTATTGGTGATGCAGCATTTCCTTTGAAAAATAACATTATGAAGGCATATCCAATTTTGAGAAATACTTTGAATTGTATGCCCTGGAAAGCGCCAAAAATTGTTCTAGCTACAATAGCTTTGCCCAATTTTATAAAATTAAATAAGAAGTCAGCTCATACTTACTGTCCCAAAAAATTTGTAGACTGGGAGAATGATGACGGTAATTTGCATCCGGGAGAATGGAGAAAAGAAATTGGAAATTTTTCAGGAATTAACAACATAATACATAACCAATAGCAAATACAAAAAAATTGGATCACATGATTCGTCAAAAGATGCTTACCAATTACGTGATAATTTAAAACATTATTTTTCTAATGAAGCACCTATTGATCCTTCATTAGAATGGAATTTCATAAATTAAAATTTACTAAGGCACTAGACATACTAAATTATTTTTTTCATCAGAGTAAAAATATTTTTTTTTTTAAGTTCATGCAATAATTTCTTTTAAAAATGACTACAATATGATCGTTAATATAAAAACATTATATTTTTCTTAACCCAAATATTATAGGTCTTTGGTTTTAATTAATAAAATTGTAAAAATATATTTCATTGATGAAAAAGAATTTGATTTTTATTTACTCACTTCAACATTTTCAAAAAAAAAAAAAAAAAATTATTCAAAACAATTATTAATTTCAGTTGGAGTTGCTTTGCCGGTGTAAATAAAAGAAATAATAAAATATTGTTTAAGTTATGAATAAAAGAACTATATACATTGTGAATTGAAAACTTTAGAACCCTTCGTATCAGCGACTTTGATTTCAATTGCGTTAAACAAAAATAGACAATATTTTTACCCCTAAACTTCCTAAAATAGAGTAGGGATTTTTGGAGACACCAAGCGTGATATTTAATACCGGATTTGAAGAACCAATCTTAAATATTTTCTATTTCAATATTATTTATTAAAATTCAGAAAGGATGGACCACATACAGGAGTCTAAAGATAGTTATGGAGAAGATATATATTTAATAATATTATGAATAATATGATTTTTCTTTATGTAAATTCAAATCCCCGGCCGCGGAAAGATGTAGCTGTTTGCAACACATATACAATCGCCTTTTCTACAGCAAATAAAATGTTTGGTGATTCGGAAAGACATCAACCTTTTCTATATAATGAACACGCAGAAGAAAAATCTTAGTTAAATTATTTTCAGATATAGGAGCATTTTGACCTTTTAAAGTTTAACTTCCACTCAGCTGATTAGATCTGTTAATAAAGTTCGTTACCTTGACTTTATAGATAGATTGCGGAGATTCAATGCGCTCAAATCACAAGATGTAGAATGCAAATTAACCAAACATTAACTAAACACCAGCAAACTACAACAGTACACTACGCTACGACTTTTATTTTTTGTAAAGGTAAAAAACAAAGTTATATTGTTTTTTTCAAGATTATATAAGTGACACAGCACATCACCATTTTTTCCCACGGACATACTTGACAATTTTTTTTTTTGCTTTTTGTATTTAACAGAAAAATATTTTTTTAAATACATACTAAACAAGTAGGTGAGGTGCTGGTAAATATTTATATACAATACAATGTACAAAATAACAGAGCACTGGATCAAAACATTGGTTCTATGGCTGAAAATGAAAATAATTTTATTCAACACAACATCGAATATGCGAAGCTATTCTAGGTATTCGTTAACGAAGACATCTTAATTTCTTAATCATCAGCGACCAGCATTGTCATATTGTCAAAGCAATTTAAATATTTCTTTCTCAAGAAAATTCAAACAGTTTTATGTGGAGAAATTCATAAAAAGCTAAACAAGTTTAAAATTCAGCGTTGAATCCGAAATACTGTTCTAAATTTTATCCAAATCTGATATAATTTTTTTTTTAACATGACACTTAAGTCTTCACATAAAAGGGAAATTCTAGCACGGACTGAATAAAAGTCCAAATCCCATCTTGTACTAGCATCAAGACGAAATTTGAATGAACCTGTGTACGAAATTTCATTTAAATCTGACGAGCGTTTTTTAGAGATGGTACTGCGCACATGAAGAATATATTATTATTTATTTTATACCGAAAAATATTGATTTTACTGCATTTTTTAATCAAATTAATTTGTATTCAAGATCAATCATAAATTCTTACCACAATATAGAATTGTTTTTTTTTTTAATATTAGAATAATTAAGTATAGCTCTTAGATATCACCAATAAATATTTAATTTAATTTTTATGGTGCCCTGTTTGCCAATTTAGGTTAGTTATTATATCATCACGTCTTCGTATCTTTAAAGTGAATTAAATAAATTTAAGATATGGTTTTTAGTTAACTCATATTCATATTTTAGCCACACAAAAAAAAATGAATTAGATCAACTCTCAGTCCCACTCCGACCCCAAAAAAACTAAAAAAATATGTATATAATTTTATATTATATATGTATGAGTGTATAATATATTTTTTATATTCATAAACAAAATGAAATTATTCTGATTTATCTCAAGGGTGAAATAATTTTTTTTCTTTGAACACATGGATAAGGAATTTTTTCAGATAATAATAATATTAATAAAATCATATAAAAACAAATATTCATAAATCTGATATTTTATTTATCGATATATTTATTATTAAATATAAATATTTATTTATATATTTCACTAAACATTTACTATGAGATACTTCATCAAAATAAAAAAAGCACAATAATAAATACAATCGGGTCTCAAGGACACCATTCTGGGTTATTTTGTGTGGTTTTTATGTATATGGAGAAAATATTTTATTATAATATAAGTTTACTATAAAATCATATGGGTGTTCTTATAGCGATTGAAATTGTTTATTGTTTAAATATTTATTATTTACAACGTAGTTTTCGATGATTTTTATTTCATCTCATATTGTAGCTTTTAGAGTTTTATGAGCAAATAATTTATTATTAAGAATTTAAAAATCAATCTTCACAGATATATATACATAATATGTAACTATAAATGGACTAGTTATTTTGAAATGAAAAATAGTTTTGCTCCTGCTCATAATTGGTGTTTTTTTTTTCTGAGATAGAACTAACGAAAGGGTTAATTGTTTTCTAGCTAAAATTAAAAAAAAAATCTATTTGTATTCTAGGAATAAAACTACAAACATCAATTTACATATATAAAAATTGTTTTTACATGTTTAGAGTTGCTTATATTTTTACGTAAAATCTAGTGAGTGCAACTAGAAATTAATTTTGATTATAGCTAGAAAACAGTTTTCTGAATATTAATTTCTTAAATGTATATGTACATAATATGTATAGTAGCTTATAGCTTTATTCCTAGATTCTAGTGAGACCAACTAGAAATTGTTTTTAATTAAATGAGAAGTCAGTTATCAAAGCTAGAAATCCATAAATGAAGCAATTAGATTAGAGGTACTTGTTTGTCAATTTCCATATTTTTCAAACCAGTTTAGATAGAACAGCCTTTTTTATGAAATATTGTGTTACTATAGTGAAAAAAAAAAAATATTTACAGTAATAACAAATATAATAATGGGCATTGTTATTTATTTTTAAAACATTTTAAATAAAAATTTAAACTATTGTAATTAATAAAATTGATATTTGACAAAAGTAATATTTAATTGAATTATGCAAGGTATAAAAGAAATTTTGTTAAATTCTTATAAAAATATTTTCTATAATTTTATCTAATTTATTTACTTCTGGTATTCTAGTTTCGACAACTGTTTTTCAGCTTTAATAAAAAAAAAAAATCTAGCTACACTAATCTTGGAATGAAAGCAGTTAAGTTTTTTTCATCTAGTTTTTTTCACACTTTGACACTTAAATTTAGTGAGTGTTGAAGATTTAACATTTTTTTAAAATGGAGAATAGTAATTATAATTTGGTGTGTTTTATTTGCAAGCGAGTTTTTTTTTACATTCGACGGATTGAGGAATCATTTTAAGTTCCACGAAGATTTTTTGGCAAAAAAAACAGTAGCTCACAAACAATTTGTTATCAAGATAATTGTATGCGAAGTTTTTTATTGTTCTCTTCATACAAAAAGAAGCAGTTTTTATGCTACATAATTCCTGGACCGATACTAATACAAGCCTTATAAAAAAATCTTGGATAAAATTACATAATTTTAATAACGATATTGAAATTTGGGAAGATGAAGACATAATACCATTAACATTAAGTATTTCTCCCTAAAAAAAAAAAAATGCAACATCAAAACGAGCAAAGACAACAACGTCGACTGAAATTATAGATATTCTAGAAGAAACAGATGTAAATATAAAATTATTTCTATGTAAAATTTATATGTAATAATGTAATAAAATTAATACTATATTTTATATTTTGTAGATCACAAAGCTTAGCAACTTACAACCAAATTCGGAAAATTGGATCGAAATTGTAAACCTTATGTCAAAAACACGACCACACAGAATTCAATTGTTAAAAAACGGGACTATCTTTGAGGATATTATTGAAATGTTCCCTAAATTGATTTATCATCCAGGATCACTAGTAATCTTTATTAAAGTTAAAATTAAACTTTTTATTAATGCAATAATTTTATTTCCTTTCAGATTGCGGCTGATTTTATGGAAATTACTGGATCTAAAAGTAAAGATTTGCAAACCAATTTTTTGCCGCTTATGGACAATATACAAAAGTTGAATCCAATCATGCCAGAAATAAAAAATGGTAAAACTTTAATAACTTTAATAAAAAAAAAACATATTTCACAATTAATTATTTGCTGCGGATTTCGTACGATCCTTAATTGGTCTATCAAAAATGTTAGTAACACGTGAAATTAGGCGTACACATGCTCAGATAGCCAAGGATATAAATGAGTGGAAAATGCTTCAACTTTTAAATGAAGTTAAAAATTTGATATGTTGGATTAATGTAAGCATATTGATAAAATCTTCTATTGAAGATTTTATCAAGAAAACATGGAACAAACATCCTTACATAATCTGTAAATCGGAAAAGCCAGGAGAAAATGGCAACTACCCCGTTGTTGTTGGAATATGTAATGTTGACATCGGAGATGCCCATGAGCTAGCATTTATGTGCTTATTTCATTGTTTCTGGGTATTCAATATACCGTATCACAAGTCTTTAAAGAAGTTTTTTAACTTCATCGAAAATAAAATTTTCATTATGGCGAAAATAAAAGTCAATATTTTAGTAGTAACTAAAATTCCAGTCATTTTAAATTGCAATAAACCTAGCTGTATTCAATGAAAAATTCAAGTACGATACCTAGATTTAAAGTTTTATTGTGATTACCAGTAGAAAAAAGTGACTAGAATCATATCTCATTTAAATTGTAAACTGATAATGAGAACTGGATTTCTAGTTCCCTAAACACACTAGAAAACAAGTTCCGTGATCTGAAATTACAGTTGACATATTGTAAACTAGAAATCAGTAGTTGTAATTTACACTTCAGTTATATAAGCTAGTCTTTAACTAGACGATACAGTGAAATCAATAACTAGATTCATAGTTAAACAAATCTAACTAGATTATCACTGGAAGTCCTAGTTGCTTCAATCTAGTTACTCATTTTAGTTGTATTAACGGTGATTTTAGCCAAATTTGGTTTAGAGAGTAGATAGTTAATGTCTGTTTTATGTGGTATATATAATTACCAGCTCTTATTTTAAAGTTTCTCCAATTTTTCCTAACATCTCCGTTATATTTTTCTAAACCTTGACGAAACAGTATTGTTTCACATTTACTTTCATTAATTTTTAATCCCCAATTTTCTAAAAATATCTTAACGCAATTAAAACAATGTTGTAATTTTTGTTGTATGTCTGTTGGTCCTTTTCATCTTGAATATATAGTTAAATCATCCGCAAAAGCTATTCCATTATTGTCGGGTTCTCTAAATATATCTAATTTAAATACATTATTTATATATAAGAAAAACAAATTAGGTGTTAATATTGTTCCTTGTAATAGTCCGTTTTCTACCTATTATATACTCTCAGACTTTTTGATTCTATCTGTTACAAAAAATTGTTTATCATGTATGGTATGCATTTATAAATCATAAAAATAAGATGCTTCGGTAATTCTAGTTTTATTAATTTAAATATAATTCCTTACAACCATACTGAGTTAAAAGCTGCTGCTACATCTATTAAACAGGCTGCAAAATGCACTTATTGTTATTTAAATTCCAATTTATATCAGATGTAATCTTATTAATCACATGTACTGCTGAATGTTGTGCTCGAAAACCAAATTGATTTTCTTATAGTAGATTTTTTTCTTGAATTTCTTTTAATATACAATTATTCACAATAGTTTCAAAAATTTTACTAATATTTGGGAGTAAACTTATAGGTCGATAGTTTCTACGTATAATCTGCACCATCTTTCTTTGGTTTTTTTATTGCAAATGTTTTTGCTATCTTCTGTTTATTTGGATAATAATAATTATTCAGTATATTGTTAAAAATAGTGCAATATTCTTTAATTATTATATTTGGAATTTGATCTATACCTGAAGATTTTTTGTTATTCCTTTTGTAAAAAATATTACACATATTTTCTAATGTTGTAAAATAATCTTGTGTATCTTTTTCTTCTAATTCATTTGCTTTATAATTTTCTGAAAATGTTGTAAACGTATAACTTTCTCTTTCATTTTCATTCAACTCTCTTTCAAAGTTATCTATTATATTTTTAATGTTTTGTGATGTATTATTGTTTCATTTTGATTTTGTTGATGAGATTTTTCAAAATGTTTTCCAATAATATTTATTAAAATAATTATGCATAATTCTTGCAAAGTCCTTTGTTAAAGTATTTATGTGTGTATAATAGAAATGGTATAAAAGCGGCATTAATTGAAATCTATATATTCATTTTTTTTGGACGGCTTACGAACAAATCTAAAAAGTTTTGGTCTTTGGTGGCTGGATAAAATTTAAGTATTTTCATAATAGAATAGATATTTATAAATTAAAGTAAATTTTTAATACATATAATAATAATATTATAAAATTCAGAGTTTCCTGAAATACATTATATTTTAGTTTTAGTTTTGTTGAAGTAAAATTTGTCTTTTATCTTATTTGTTTGAAGATAATCTCTACATTATTTTACAAAAGTATCAAAAGATATATTTTACAATTACAAATTGTTCTTTATGATTCTTCTCGTACAAGTTTATTACGGTAAAATTTATGCCGGCATTTTTATAAATTTTTATTTTGTTCGTATTGCAATTTTTTTTTTAATCTTATTCTTTGTTCAAAATTTTTCACAACAAATATCCAACCAATATATACATAAATATATTGATGATGATGCTGTCAATATATTGTGTGAAGAAATTAACAAAATTAAAATAAAAGTTTTTATTCTATTGACAATATCAATATAATATTGTTTTCATATGTTAATAATTGTGAAGGAACTCTTTTATATATAGCACTAAAACAAGTACTTTAGCTAATACTATTTAAATATCATGGATGAGATAAGAAATAATAGTACGAAATTATTTGTGTGTATAGAGTTTGTGGAATACAGGTAAAAATATTAAAAGTATCTTTACATTTCACATTTACGATTTTTTGTGTAAGGTTAAACGAACATCAATTCACATACAATGTTTTATAAAAAATCTAACGGTATGCATTTTCATAACATAAAACTTTTTGACAAATAATAAAATCGCATCAAATATTTTATGAAAACTTTGATATAATGTAAAGATCTTTAAAAAAATAGTTTTTCAATAAACTTTCTAAAGAATACTAATAAAGTTTTTTTTAAATAATTAAATTTTAAGAGAAAATAACTTTCAAAATAAAAAAATAAATTAAATTTAATCACGTCTGCTTTTGAAAAACGAAATTTAATAATTTTTTATTTGTCTGTACGCGGAATTTAAGTGTGGGATCAGATGGAAGATCCGAAACTGCAAAAAGGCGATCCTAAACTACAAATTAATTTCCGAAACTACAGAAAGGCGATCCTAAACTACAAAAGATTGTCGTCCGCTATAATAATTCTCAACATATTTTCTTTTTTTATCTATGTGTTCCAAAATAAATAAAAAATGAGTGATAATAACAATTTTATAAAAGCATCATATGACAGACATATTATTGAAACATTGCCTTTTGAAAACAGTGAAATTTGGAAGGAAGGAACAGTTTTATTGCAATATTTAAATACTTTTCCAGATCGGTATTCTAGCCAATGTAAAGAATATTGTGAAAAATGGAGCAATAAATTTATTTTGGCGTATTATAAGCGGTATAAAGATGATATTCCGAGCGATGCTGAGACGTTTTCAAAGGATTACGAAATGATAACATGTTTCATAAATATGATGCAAGCGTATAATTTAGAAGAAGAAGAAGATAATTCTACAAGACCCAGAGGACGCAAATGGCAAGTTCACCCATTAAATATGTTACGGGAAAACTTTGGAAAATACTTAAACATAACCAATGAGTTAAAAGAATATCCAGAAAAGTTCAAATTATATACCAGAATGTCCGAAACTCAATTTGATTTCCTAGTAAAATTGCTTACACCAGCAATACAAAAAATGGATGTTGCGCGACAAAGTTTGCCTCCAGAACTAAGAGTCCTTGTGACACTGAGGCATTTAGCGACTGGCCAGAGTGAAGAATCGATAGCCCTGGATTATTTAATTGGAAAATCTACAGTCCAAGGAATTATTCCAGAGGTGTGTGAGGCAATTTGGGAAATAATGCAACCTATATTTATGGAAATGAATAATTTGACCCAAATAGCCAAAGATCTTGAAGATATGTGGCAGTTTCCTCATTGTTGCGGAGCTATTGACGGAAAGCATGTTCGAATACAAAAAGTAATTATCAAAATATGAATTTTTTAATAATGAGTAGAAAAAAATATATACCAATTTTTTTAATTTCAGATCGCACAATCTGGCTCAAGATATTTTAATTAGAAACAATATTTTAGTATTGTTTTACTTGCATTTATGTTGACATTGGAGCATATGGATCTCAATCCGATGGAAACATATTTTCTCATGCATCACTTGGTGAAGCATTAGAAGTAGATGAATTTGCATGGCCTAATAGCGACGTGTTGCCGGGAACAAATACACTTTTCCATTATTTTTTCATTGGCGATGAAGCGTTCTCACTGAAAAAACATTTATTAAGGTCTTATGGCGGAAGAACACTGAGCCCAGAAAATCTAAATTTTAATAAAAGGCTTTCAACAGCTAGAAGTGTTGTAGAACGTGCTTTCGGGATTATTTTGGAAGTTATGCAAAGTTACACAAGCTTTAACAATAAGCTCAGCATTTAGAAGAAATTGCAATATTGCTCCACGAAATATTCTAAAACGGATATTTCGTGGAGAAATATTGCTATTTCTTCTAAATGCTGAGCTTATTGTTAAAGCTTGTGTAACTTTGCATAACTTGATCAAAATTATAGCAGATAACGAGACTCCCATCATTTCTAGCGTTGCTCCTGAAGTTTATTAAGCACATAAGAGGACGACCTTCTTCTGATCCAGAACAGTTCAGACAAATTTACAAAAATTATTTATTTTCTGAAAATATTTTATAATTAAAGATTAATTAACTGTAGTTTTGGAAAAAAAAGTATAAGACTACAAATTTCATTGTATATTAAAACTAATTTTATTGTATATTAACACTGATTTTGTATAACAAAATAATAAATATAATAATAAAAATTGTATTATTTTTTAATTTTTTTATGTTATTTTTTTTACAGATTTTGATAACATGTATACATTTTTATAAAACAGCTTTTGAAACTCCAACAGCTCCTCGGTTGTCATATATCAGCTACGGTACTCAGGAAATCATTCATAGACTCTATTATTTTTTTATTTACAGTCTGAGTCTGAGTGTTTTCTGTTTCTGTTTTTTTTATTATTTCGGGGACTAGTGGATGGAGTAGTAGTGTAAGTTTGCTTTGATGGATTTGCACGGCTGGTGGATGGTGTATTTATTGTAATTTGTGGTGGGGACTCATAGGGTATTTCTGTTTGTATTTCGGACTCTAAACAATGGCTGGATAGAATGTTGACCGCTGGTTTAGGTTCTAGAAACTCCTTGGCTTGATTATTGACTACAGCTTGTGTTGAGGATTCGGATGGATAAATGACGGTTGATTCAATTATTATTGGTGGTTCGATTATACTACTGGTTAATGGGACGGTACTATTTTTAACCATAATTGCGTTTGCATTATTTATATTTCTACTAAGTTTTTGTTTTTTATTTATATGTGTTTTTTGGTGGAGACAACGCCGTGGGCCGATTAACTGACATTGTCTTTTTTGGAATTGCTGAATGACCAGTTTCTAAATTTGTAGTTGTAGCTTTTTCCAAAAATTTACCTTTCCCGAACCAAACCCATTGTGTGGACACGTTTCCACCATCCCCACTTTTACCTTTCCTTTTTTTTCTTTTCTTCTACATACTGTTTTTTTAAATATGTAATTTTATCTAAAAATTTTCTGGCTGTAAAAATATAAGAATAAAAACTAATTTGAAATATCCATCAAAAAATATTTTATATAATTACGTGTTAAATCTAATTCGTCAGCTAATAGCTGAACCGCATTTAGTTTTTTTATGAATATCCTTATAATTTTCATTCGAAACATCATAAAAAACGGTTTTCTTCTATGAAAGTTATAATTTTTTCATAGCTGATATTTTTGCTCTGACTTCTTTGCAATTCCTTAAAAAAAATACTTTATGCAACTAAATTTTTTTTTATTTAGTTATTTCAGAACTTACAGAACTATATAAATTTGTACTTCGATATCCAAACTTTCCATCACAAAAAGATTTTCGTTTTCCATTACGATATATAAAATTTTAACTAATTATTATTTAAATGCCAACTGAATTTTGTCACACGTCATACACATTTGTTTTGGGATATTTTCGGGAAATATAAATTGGGATATTTTCGTTATTGCAAGAGAAAGCGCCACAAACAGGACAATTTAAAACTACTTTTAACATTACTATAAATAGATGGCGGCACGTTCTATTTCCGTGGGAAATTCTTTTTTTTTGCTTAGAAAACGATCTGGACGATTTTTCTATGTGTGCATATCGACCATCTGGCTACAGCCTAAATGTTCATTGTGCTTCTATTGCTTTTATTTATTTTGTTTCAACAAATCTAGCGTTTCTTCAAATTTGCTAAGATATAAAATACAATTTTATATTACTCATTGTTACATAAAACAGAGCTTGCAAATATTTTAAGTTTATTATTTTAGCTATACCACAAACTTTATTCTTATCGTGCGTGGTATATCTGGTTAAAGTTTTGCAAAGTTTGCTTGAGCTATTTCAATTTTATAAATTATGAAACTAAGAATATAAATATATTTTATTGTACAAATATACAATATTTGTACAATATTTGTGTATTTTCGGACATGTCTGTAATGGAGTTTTATTCCTGAAATTGACTCAGGAACATCTCATATTGCGTTGTCGGTTAGGTACTGAGACACCCTGTATAATGCAAAATAACCAAATCTTATATAATACAAAATAACAATATAACTATATTAAAAATATCAAAACCACACACTAAACGCAAGCTAACTGATATCGACAAAAACCAAAATCAAAGTGACAATGACAATATGAATTAGTTTCTGAAATATTTTTTAAACACAAAGCCTACCATGTGAATAAATTTGAATTTCTTCCGTAAAATATTCAAATTACATTAGAACAAATGTAAAATAATTTTAAAAGCAGAGCAACCTGTAAAATTTTCAAATTGCAAAAAAAAAAAATATGTGAAAAAAAAAAAAAAAATATGTGCAAAAAAAATTATACTATATTTTTTTCGTTGAGAGGAATAGGAATTGAAAAACAAAAGCTCATAAGAAAAAATTTCATATAAATTTTATTAAAAAAAGAACCGAACCTCCTTAACATAGTGTAGATATGTATAATTATTAGATTTTAAAGAAATCTAATATACTAGTTAGTACGGAAACATATTCTTTGTACACTTCCCACACCAAAATAAAATGAAAAATTATACTTAAAATAATAAAAATAATGATTTAAATAAAAATAATAATAATAATAAACCAGCAAATCATTAAGTAAACAAATATAATGATTACGTATACCTACATACAACAACATTCAGTAAAGATTCAATTTCACTATGATCAAAATTAAAGAGCCATTTTTTTACAACAATTAGAAATTTTGATAAAACACGAATTTCTCAAAATACAATCTGGGTGCAGTAATGTTAAAAAATCTAAGTGTGTAGAGTGAAATCTGGAAATCATTGCCATATATCTACTGTTAGCACGTAGATTGTGGTTAGATATAACCATATAACTCTATTTTGATAAAAACCACCACG
The DNA here is from genome assembly GCA_963920725.1 of Rhamphomyia laevipes. Taxonomy (NCBI): domain Eukaryota; kingdom Metazoa; phylum Arthropoda; class Insecta; order Diptera; family Empididae; genus Rhamphomyia; species Rhamphomyia laevipes. The sequence goes on from OY987257.1 coordinate 35,452,767, forward strand.
AATAAAAAATACTTTTAATGTTTTAAAATGGAATAAATGTCTAATTGCTAGAATTTTTAATCTGTTGAGCAAGACAAAACTTTTCTGACCACGATTTGTTTTACATATAATTCTTACAACATGTTTCAGCGCTATGAGCAACGGCTGTATTTTGTTATAGTAACAACCACCCCAGCAGAGGCGCTCCGAGCTGCTAGCTTGCCTGCGTGCAAAATAATTTCCCGCTGTTCTTCGTCCTTGATTTAAAAAAAATTCTATAATCAAAAATAAAAATAACATTTTAAATAAAGTAAAAATTAAACTAACTACGGAAGAACACACATATCACATGCAATGATGCAATAGTTTATGAAAATTATAGTTTATTAATCACAAAACAGAGAAGTTTAGGAAAGTTAAAGTTATATACACACAAAAATAGAAAGTTTATGAAATTTATAGTTTACTACTCTCAAAAGAAAGACTTCTTGCCTTGCTCAAAGCAAATTGTGAAATTAAGTCATGCATTTCTAAATTATCTAGGATTTCATGTTCAATTGAAATTATTGATATTTTACTTGGACGTTCCTGGAGCATAGTTGATCTTAAATAATTTTTAATTATCTTTAATTTTGAAAACGATCTTTCACCTGTTTCAACTGAGATTGGTAATGTTAATAAAATTCTGTTCACAATAAATATATTTGGGAATGTTGCCTGAAGATCATTATGTAAAATATATAATAATATAGATTGAGGTTTAATATCTTCTTCTTTTAAAAATACCTTTAACCTTTATAGTTCCTAACAGTTCGGCGCGCCTCTGATCATAACAATCTTGCTTAACAAAAATATAGAAAACGTTTCATTATACTTACCAAATTCTATAATACAAACCTGCTTTATAATCTAACAAATTGTAATGTATATCTCTACCTTTTTTATGTATATATCTAATTTTTCGTAAATAAAAATCTTATTGATTTTTATAAATTTTAAAACTGGAAATGTTAATGTTGCTTTGGTTCAAAAATTAAAACACTAAATGACATTGATAAGATAATGACAGATATATGAAACTTAAGCTGGAGTGCGTTCAATGACACTACACGAACTGTGTGCGTTCAATGAGAAAATAGTCGTGACTTTCTTTTTATTTTACAAAATGATATAGAATTCACTTTTTGTTCGAGGTCATTGACTTTCTGAACAAGGAGTTCTTTTTCATCTTGTAATGTAATTGATGTATTTGTGCGAGAGCATTTTTATTTACATTTTTTAAATCAATAATTTCTTGATAAATTATTTGTAATGTTATATATTAGATGGTAAAACTGGCAACTGGGTCGATTACCTTAGCTGCAATACTAATATTGCCAAAACAGTAGACTTTGGATGATGTTGCTGTGGTTGTTGTTGCGAATGTGTTTTGCTACTCGAATTTGTTAAGAAGTTAGAAACGTTACAAATTTGCTGCTGTTGTTGTTGAAATTGTTTTGGACTATCAATTTGCTTTGAAGTGTTGGAATTTTGTTGTCTCATAACAGTATTATCAATAGCAATAGCAGGCATTTGCAGTGACTTACGATGTAAGTTGGAACAACGGTCACATATGTAGATAAACTACTTTATTTTTCATCATATAATCTATGTCATTCTCCAACAGTTTGACACATGCTGCATGATAATAATTATTGCATTCACCACATAAAATTTGTAATTGTTCACAATCAATGTTTTTGTTACAAATACACCGCATAATTATATTTAGATATTATAAAACTGATAATTTACGTTTATTTATTTTTTATTACTTTCTATATTTGTTACTTTAATTTTTTTTTTTTTTTTTTTTTAATTTTTTAATTTTTCTTTAAGATCGGAAAATAAAATTATGTTTTAAAAAAAATTATTCACTCCTACGTGCGCACCCCACCCCTCAACACTTCAAGAGAGAACATAATTACGAGTTATTTGCTACCCTAGGTTAGCATTAGCAGCTTTTTTTTTACTATTCTCTGTAATTATATATTTTTTTGTTTGATTATAAGAAACGCGACAAATTTCATTCGATTTAAATAAAAACTTTTACTATACCAGAGGTATATGATAAAAATATTTTATATAGTTGTGGTGATGGCTATAAAAGTGAATGAATTGTATACCAGAATACAGAGTATATCAAATCAAATACCAAGCGACTTTGCAAGGAAGCCAAGGAGCATAAAACATTATAAATTGTGGAAGGGAACGGAATTTAGAATGTTTCTGCTATATACTCGACACATAGTGTTGCAAGGAATTCTGGATGATGATCCTTACAAGAACTTTTTACATTTGCATGTAGCAAGTTGTATTTTGTCATCAAATACAACATCAGAGAACATAGATTTTGTGAATAATCTTTTACATATTTTTGTTGAAGAAGTAGAACACTTTATGGAGAAAAGTTTTTAGTTTATAATAGGTATACATTTATTAACACACATAGCAAATGATGCAGACCGCATGTAATTTTAAGTGCATTCTGTTTTGAAAACCATTTGGGCCAATTGAAGAAATTAATAACATCTCTAAATAAACCATTAAAACAAATTAAAAATCGATTATTAGAATTGGAATTTTGTGAAAAAATATAGAAACTTTATTTGTGGAACGTTCGACCATTGTGTGCGTACTTTACACAATGGTCGAACGAAAACAATATAATGGTTGGTTTGTTTACAAGGGGTGACGGAATCAAAGTCCCTCGCGCACTTGAACCTATTAGCCCTTTGTACCCCCCGCCGACGGCCTTCGATTGATTTATGACCGGGTGACCAGAGGAGTTTTACAATGTTACGGCTTCCTAGTATATTTAGGTTTGTTTTACAAATCTTAACTACCTTCGAGTCGGTAGAATTTTTCTCCAGAGCCATCAGCGCAGCGTGACTGTCTGAAGAGAGGACAACTGTGTGTTCAATAAGGATTTCTACACATAAGGATTTTGTTTAGAATTTCTACTGCTTTATTGATTGCAGCTAACTCTGCTTGAATAATCGAAGTACGTTCTTCAAGGAATAGATAGAAAGTAAATACATCCAGAGACTTTTTTAAGAGTCACCAGGTACTCGTTTGGAATTCCCAATACCAGAAGTTGACCTTCTACTTTAATTTTCCGATGGCAAACTGTCCAGGATTGTGTTCTTAAGTTTAGATCTTTATTTAAAAGGTTAACGTACTAAAGAACTTCCAGAAGTTGCCTAGATTCTTCAGGGACCCATACAAATGCATTGCTTAGTCTAGGTACCTCGTTTTTTCCAACAACTTGTAGGCTGAGTCCTGCCACAGTTTACCATCTTGTTGAACCATCTTCATTACGAATTCTACCGTCTCTGAATTTTGGCAAGTAATTCTGAATACATCGTCAGAAAATCGGCTCCACTCAAAGCGTGGTATAAAACCATCTGGGTCATTCAGAGCTGTAATTTGCCAAAATTAAAATTTTTCCTTTAGGATCTTTAGGTTTTCCAAAAGAATCTTTCCAGCAGGATGAACTTTATCATATCAATAATGGCAATCTTTAATCTGTCGTCAACGGCATTGCTGGCAAATGCCGCTTACCGGGAACACTGGCTTATAACCTTTGACCTTACTTTTCTTTGCGGAAGAGAGCTAACAAGCCGAGAATCCTTCCCCCTTTGACCCCCAAGCAATATAATAAGTACTATAAAGCTTGTATAATTGAAAAATATAATCTAATAGTAAACAATAAGAAAATATTGTTATGACAAATGATAATAATTTTTTTTTATATTAGTAATCGAGAATCTAATCCTCATCAATCTCAGAGCCAAGCTCCATCTTCTCGTAACCAAGAAAATGGGGTCCGAAAAATTGACCTATAGTTTGTTTAGATCAGCGAAAACAAGCATAATGAGAAATAATGTTAGTATGTTATGTTAAAGAAAAACATAATATAGAAAGAAATTTTCTTTTTAAAAGAAATAATCTTTTTACATGCTGGTCCGCAATGGATTAAGCTCTGATGTTTCCACCACCCAAAATAAAACAGATATTAATAGATTAGACACTTATTGCTTAATACAAACAGATAAATAAATTAAATAAATAAAATAAAAATAAATATATAAAAATTAAAGAACACAACATTAAAATTTGTTTTAACATGGTACTAAGGAAGAACTGCAATAGCGTACCAGCGTCAAAAACAAAACAAATTAACAAGTTACCACTAGCTTCACGCTTCGCAATTCTGTACAGAACGCTACTACTTCCATCCGCTGTCACCTGCTAATTTGACGTTTAAAAATTTAAAAGAAAAAAAAAGAAAAATGTAAAATAAAATTAAGAAAGTATGCTAGATTCCAATTAACAGTTTGTAATAATCAAATATCATGAAAAAACCAACCGTCAAAATTAATATAAAATATAGTATACAAAACAAACAAATTAAAATGTTACCACTATGGCGTCAGGCTTCATCGATCTAGGAAGAACGCTACTACTTCCCTCCGCTGTTACCCATTAATTTGGGGCTTTAAAAATTATAAATTAAATATAATAACAAATCATGCGAATTGCAAATAGCAGTTTGTTATAAAAATCGAAATTCATGAAGTCGAAAATCGGCAAATACTATATATTTATTTTTTATTTTAAACATAAAAATAACATATACATTCTTACTATATAAGTAAATATAAATTCTATAGCATTACAAAAATATTATAGAATTCAATCTTTAATTTATTTCAACAATTTAAATTTTTATTTGAAGTGGCAATTTTTAATTGTAATATCATTATAAAGATATCATAAATTTCGTTTACTAGAAAATTGTAATTTTGTGGTGAGTAAATAAAAGTATTTATCTAAAATGAATAAAAAAACTTTCCAAAACAATATGAGTCAATTTAAAAATGATACTGCATAATATGATTTTTTTTAAAAAAACAAATTCAATTGACTTTGAGACGAATGTGCTTTACCAGCAGGGGATACTGCAAATGATGAAATGAAATTTGAAAATGATAATAATAATATTGAAATATATAATAAAGTTGAAAATGAAAATGAAAATAATGATTGCATTTCAACAAATTTACGAAATTAGTCTTTAGCAAATAAAGTACCTCATACAAAAATTGACAGCTTGTTACAGGCTCTTCGTAAATCAAATGTAAAAGGATTGCCATTAACAGCTAGAAAATTACTAAAAACTGATACATCAATTATAAATATTATCAAAATATCAACTGGAGAATATTATCATTTTGGTATTCAAAATTATTTTAAAACAAATTCATTTCCATTTCTTGAAAATACATTTACTGTGGCGATTGACATAAATATAGATGGCTTAAGTTCCCGTAGAGTATTATGGCCTATTATTGGATCTTTTCCAACATTTAGATTTCAAAAACCATTTCTCATAGGGTGATTTTCAGGAACTTCAAAACCCAAAGATGTTAATGAATATTTAGAACTATTAACTGAAGAAGTTCTTATTTTGATGGATCGTGAAGTTGAAATAGGAACGGAAAATTGGCAATTAAAAAATTTCAAAGTTAGAGCATTTATTTGCGATAGTCCAGCTAAAGCTTTTATTACTGTAGTTCAATATCACAATGGAAAAAATAGTTGCACTAAATGTGACCAACAAGAAACAACATACATTTTAAAAAGGGTAGCTTTTCAAACTGAAGTTCATTTTTTAAGGTCTGATTACGGTTTTAAACATAGATTACATAAGGAATACCATAAAGCAGAGTTAATAACATGTTAAACCAAATGCACAGAAGAAGTTAATAACATGTTAAACCAAATGCACAATCAGCTTCCTTCTGAATTTGCTAGAAGTTCTCGTTCTTTACATGATATGGTTCATTGGAAAGCAACAGAATACAGGCAATTTTTACTATATACAGGAATAGTGGCGTTGAAAACCACTTTTTCAGCAATCAGATTACTTTCATGTAAAAAAAACAAGTCAACAAGATATAAAAGTTGCAATTTTTAAAATTTTTGTAGACATTTTTGGAGCCATACAGTGTCTTTTAATATTCATTGCCTGTTACATCTATCAGAGTGTATTGGCCAATTTGAACCCTTAGATAATTTTTCAGCATATTCATCTGAAAATTATATGCAATATTTAAAAAGACTAATTAGAAAACCATCACATATACTGCAACGACTAAATAGACGATTAATTGAAAGTAAATGTACAAATGATTTATTATCAGAAAATGTTGAACATATTAATGTAAATTATAAAAAGGAATTTGATTCCCATTGTTTCATTTCCAGTTAAAATTATTGGGTTTGGAGTAGAAAATGAAAGTGAAACGGTGTTGCCACGCAAATTTGAATATATAACTGATTTTTTAGTGAGCCAGTAACGTCATCTTCCGCATTAGGCATTATTAGTTGCACTAATTTAGATAAAAATATAACATTTTTAAAATCAGATATCATTTACAAATTTTATGCAATGAAATATAAAGTTAATTTAGTACTAGTACTAATATTGCTTTAATAAATTTTAACATTAATAAAACTAATTATAAAACTATTTCATTTTGCTTTCAACTCCACCTATATATGTAGTTACATCTGTAATTAAATAAAAATAGATCAATTGTCTCAAATCAATGAAAATTACAAACATTTTATGAATAGTGAAGATATTACCGAGAGATTTGTTACTTCAACTCCAAAATTATCACGTAATAATTATTTTTAATCATTTTAATTCAATACATATTTAAACAAAAAAAAATTTAGAAAAAAAATTCAAACTTGGTAATAAATATTATTACAAACATAATCAGCAAGAACCTACAACTCCAAAAAAATCAAAAATTTAAATTTAAATACCAGAACAATTTACAAAAACAAATTGATGACATTTAAATAATTGTATATAAATATTAAAATTTTTATATTTAATTATATATTCAAATTATATTATATTTTATTTATAACATTAGGTTTCCAGACAAAATAAATCTGAAATGGATTTAGAAAAACAACTGGAAGAAATTAAGAGAATTATAAAATTTATAACCAGTTAATAACTATAAATAATTTATTCAACATTTTACACTTTAGGTTTCTGCTAATGATCCATCAGAAATGGCAACCAACAAGTTAATAAGGGAAAATATTATTTATACAAAACAAGCTAGCAATATGCTTAAAAAACGAAAGTAGAAATTGTATTGTAAAACCTATTTCAAATTAAAACTATAGATGAGATGGATAAATTGGAACCTAACTCCATGATGATAATTTTGCAAAATATTTAGTAAATATAAATACTAAAAAAATTAACATTTAAATTTATTTATAATATTTAATACGATTTAAAGCTACATCAGATTCAATTGATGCTGCATTTTAATATCTCGGAGCAGATAAATAAATTTTACAGCAATTACAACCTAATGGGCAAAGCTGGTAAATCATCTTTAAACAAAATTAAAATTATTTAATTGCATATTATACGGTAAGTGATATTTATTGCTTAATATAAATATTTGATTATATAAAATTATATTTGTTAGAAAATGCATAACAAGGTCCCATAATAGATTTTACAAAAATAAAAAGGAAAATGAGGGTAAGCATTTTTTTTTTATTTTATATTTTATTTAAATGTACTTTACTTAGATAAGAACAAATGAAATATAGAAAAAAAATGATATTTCTTATAATTACATTATTTATGAAATAAAAATAATATATAAAAAAATATAAAAAAAATTGTATTACAATTATTTTTTGTTATAATACTATAGAGAAATCCCCTGAAAAAGTACTTTTAAAGTACTGTATATTAATACTTTTAAAGTAATTTAAAACCCCTGAATGAAAGTACTTTTATACCACACACATTCTTTTTACTTTTAAAAATACTTCAAAAAGTACTTTTATATTAGTTTAAAACTACAGCAAAATTACTGAAGTGGGGAAATTTATATTAATTCAGTGGAACAAGAAGGAGTTTTACTACTCCCATTTAGCTTTGGAAAAGTACTATTTCAGTACTTTTGTGTTAGCAGGGATAATAAAGAAATACATAGAAAACAAATATACATATAAGACAATTACATAAAAAACTCATTGGCTTAAGCTTCTTTTAAGCTGAAGTTTGCTGTAATTAACGTCAAATTTCCCGGCTCAATTATTAATTTCTTGAAATGGGCTAATTTTTGCCATAGTCTGTGCTATGAAATTGTATTTAAAAAACGACACAGATCTAAGCGAGCGAAAATTAATATTATAGTTCATCCGTTCTAAGATAGTACCAGTAATTACATGGTGCACAAACACGATAGCAGCTATTTGCCGACGCCTTTGTAGCGTTTGTAAATCTATAAGTTTGAGACGGTCTACATATGAGAGGTAAAGTGTCGACCCAAGGAAGCCCATGAAGAGCAAACCTTACAAATCTACGTTGGACCGCCTCACCTCTTTGTATGTGTACCTGTGTAACAATACAGTTTTGAACATAAGTTGTGAAAACTTGCCGATTTAAACCATTAGTAACACTACTTATCTGAAATAGGCTACAATCAGATAAATTGTCAATACATAATATTTTAGATGAAGACGTTGCATTAGATACAACATAATATGATTCTTCATCTGATTCCACCCTAATCAGCCGTGGAAAATTAAAATCACCAACAACCAATAAGTCATCACAATCATCCACAGTACAATTTAAATAGTCCACAGCATTAAAAAAACATTTTGTAACATTCGATAGGACTAACAGGATGGATATAACAATTCAAAACAAGTGCTTCTACGTTCTACGACCAACAATAATACGAACACAAATTAATTCAATATTAATAGTATTGGGAATATTGAAAAAGGACGCATCAAGTTTAGAACGAATCGCAATAAGAACCTCACGCCCATCTTAAACCCATCTTTCTGAAAGACGCTAAAGTCTGAAGTAAAAAGTTTATTTTCGCGAAAGGAATCAGTTAAATTACAGTTAAAGCGAAATGTTGAAAGGAAGCATTTGCGATCTTAAAAAGTCCCCTTAATTTTTGATAAAAAAAGGGACAAGCATTTTAGTTTTTTTGGTACCGAAGTCGTTGTATTTAAAAAAAATTATAGAACCAGGTGTTCGAGATGATGTTAATTCCTTAATAAATATGCCGCTGGGCCACGAATCAGATTTCAATAGAACGGAGAAGTATTATTCAGGAACGGTTATCTTAAACGACGCAACATGAGCATTTTATTTGCTAATTTTATGGCATTTAATATGATCTATATTAATATTCATAAAACTACTTTTTATAAATTTTAGAACTGATTCAGACGTAGTTTCTGGGTAAACTGTGAACTAAAAATAATTTTTGGACGCGAGATAACACGTAAAGTAGGACGAGGTTCTAAAGAGACAGAAGAATCTAATGAGGATGGACAGATACCGTTATTGTTAGAATTAATAATAAATGCACTATTATTATTAGAATTAGTAATTCTAATAGTATCAAAAGTGCAATATACAAATTAGTAGTTTTATAAGTTTTTGTTTTATAAATATTATTACTTTTTTTTAGTTCTAAATTTTCTAATTTTTACTCCCGTCTTTTTTACTTTACCGATGGGTTTATTTTCCTTACAATTAACTCTTGTTTATCCTTACCACAATAAGTACCTGACTCATTTTGAGATTCGAAAGCTTTCTTCATCGATCCATTACTTATACATAAAGTGTGCTCGAACAACTTTTAACACACTTGGTGATCTTTATTATTTTCTGCAAAAGAAATACGATCTTGCGCATTTCTGTTAATTGTTTTTATACACCTCTTTGGCAATGATTGACGCTCGATTTTAGTATATAATCTTTCAGCTTTACACAATCCGACAATTTCCAAAACGACTCGCAAAGCTTGATCCGGGATTGATTTGAAATTTGTTCGAGCAGTTAAATCGGCACTTTGAACAATCAATTTTCTTCGGATTTTTGGCAGAAAGTTCTACTCCTTTTCTGTTTTTATATGGAAGACATTTGATTTTTTTTTCTTTCGAAATTTTTCGTTTCCAAGTTTCTGGATAAGCTTTTCTCCATCTAGACTTTGACATGACCTAGAATTATGTTGTTCAACATCAGGTTGTTGAATTAAGTTGTCTTTTAAATTGTCGTGCTCTTCGCTGTCTGAGGAACAACTTTCTAAAATGCTATTATTCTGTTTTTCTTGGTACTTATATCCTTTTCGCGTATACTTTTAATCTTACATTCCATTTAATTTTAATTTCCTCCCATGGTTCGATGATTGTATATGATATCGCAACCATTCAGTCGCAAAATCAATATCTGAAAAGAAAACCAATATGCATTCAATATTTTATTTTATAAAATATTTGTGTATTTTATATATTATATTTTATTTTACATTTTCACTTTCTTTTGGCAATCTTTATATTCACACCTCTAATTCCAAAATATAAAAATAATAATTTGGAAATATAAAAGAATATTAAATAGGACTTACATTGTTTTTACGCTATTGAATCAATTTATGACGGAACTCCGATTGAATTCAAGTAGAATGATTTATAAATAGTTTTTGTAGATCATTTTCTGTTAAATTTTTTAATCTATATAAGGTAATTTCTTCCAACAGAAAATTGTTGTATAATTATTCCAATTTAAATTGTTTTAGTTTTTATAAAATATACATAATCTTTTTTTTTTTTTTTTTTTTCTATTCATCACAGTACTCGACGATGTACTAAGAAAAACAAACAACAACAACCAAAGGGGAATAATATGGACACTAAGTGTAAGGCTGGAAGATCTAGACTATGCAGACGATATAGTAATGTTGGCCCACACACACAGCGACATGCAGAATAAAATCAACAACCTCACAAAGTGCGCATTAGAAATTGGCCTCAAAATTAACATCAGAAAAACAAAATGCATGAGAATAAACAGCCGCTGCACTAACCCGATTAAGATAAACGAAAGGGATATTGAGAAAGTTGATAAATTCTGTTACCTTGGTAGTATCATAGCAACTGATGGAGGAACAAAAGATGACATAAATAGCAGAATCTGTAAAGCCAGGACAGCATTCAGTAGACTACAGAAAGTGTGGAGATCCTCCCAATTATTAAGGAAAACCAAACTTAGAATATATAACGCTTGTGTGAAATCCATACTACTATACGGCAGTGAAACCTGGGCGTGCAACAAGAAAGACATCGACAAGATACAAGTACTCACTAACAATTACTTACGAATAATATGCAGGATATTCTGGCCAAATACTATATCAAATACCGGACTATGGGAAATTACGGAGCAAGAGCCTATCATCACGCAAATTAGAAAGAGAAGATGGAGTTGGATAGGCCACACACTTAGAAGATCAGCAGAAAGCTCCATAGCAAGACAGGCACTAGATTGGAACCCTCAGGGCAGCAGAAAGGTTGGGCGCCCTAGAAACACATGGCGACGTACAGTCTTACAAGAAGCAGAAAAAATTGGTAAGACATGGCAACAAATCAAAGTAACGGCACAGAACAGAGTAAGGTGGAAGATCTGCACTGAAGCCCTATGCTCCCAAGCGGAGTGAATAAGGATAAAAAAAAAAATTGTTTTAGTACTTCTAAGAGATCTTCGTTAATATTACTGTTTTCTTCTGGAGAAATATTATTGTCGTCATTCATTAGTTATTGGTATAATGTAATACTTTTAAATGGATATTTAATAATTTTTAAGCAATTAATTAATTATTATTTATTAGCATTATTTTCCACTAGATTTGTATCGGAAATTAAATCAATAATTATACTTTTTACATCTGCTCTTGTAAAATTACTCTTCGCATGTAATCCAGCAACGAATTTTAAAGCATTTAATTCAATTCTTTCACAAAAATCATTAGCAGATACTTCATTTTCGATCTGCGGTTGTAATATTTAATTTTCTCGTTCATGTCTAATATATTCAGGATTCGGTGCCACTGCCTTCATATTCACAACTGGAATTGTCTCAGAAACAATTTACCACCAACTTCTTTTTCCACCCAAATTCCAAGTTATTTGCACCTTTTTTTAATATTGTAGTACCTTACATATAGCATTCCTTTAGGATTATCTCCACTTTTGCATGGTGGTGTATATATTCTAAATAAAAAAAAACTGCTAAGTAGGGGAGCAGATAACTCGTAGTATGTTTAACAGTGATTTATGTCCAAAAGTTTTTTGTAATTAACATTACCTTTGTAACAAATAGTGCTTTGTTCAAAATTGCTCATCTTTATTATTTATTGATTTAAAAATTAATAGTTTTATTAAATAATATCATTAAAATAACTATAATAAGTATAAATATGTGTAATCACGAATCCAACCTGTGTACAAATTTTCAATAAAATTGGATAATATTTATGAAATATATGAAATATATTAATGATAATATATGAAATATATTAATCGGAAATTTTAACATGGACCCCCTCAGACTAGTAACTTCTACCTTAGTCTACACATGCGTAATCACGAATCCAACTTGTGTACAAAATTTAATTGAAATTGGATAATATTTATCATATGATCTAGAACATATGAAATATTAATCGGAAATTTTAGCATGGACCCCCTCAGGCTACTAATTTATACCTTAGTCTACACATGTGTAATCACGAATCCAACCTATGTACCAAATTTCATTGAAAACTGATAATAATAACTATATGGTGTAGAACATATGAAATATTATTTGGAAACTAAGTTGCTCATATATTAGTTTCCCATGAACACAAAAAAGCTAAGTGATACAAATTTTTGAAGCAATAAGTAGGTAACAAATTCAACCTGTGTATGAAATATAATTGTAATTGGGTGCCAATTACTGTATGATGTAGTTGTAGAGTATTGAACTTATGAAATATAATTGGAAATTTTAACATGGACCCACTGAATTACCGACTTTAAACTTTGCAGATAGTAAGTACATAAGGAAGCTACTATGTGTGTCAAATTTCATTCAAATCAGATAATAATACCATATGCTGTAGAGCATATGAAATTTTAATCGGAAATTTTAGTATGGACCCCCTGAAGGTATTAACTTCTATCATGGCCAACACATGCAGAATCAGAAGGTCTACCTTTGAACCAAATTTCGTTCAAATCAGGTAATAATTACATTGTATAAAACACGTAATTATATAAAATTCGGAAACTAAAACTGTTTTCTAGGAACCCCCTGAAGGTCTCCAAATTTCAGAAGAGCCAACTCAGAAAATTTTTATATAAAATATTATTGAAATCGGTTAACAATTACTATATGCTGTAGAACATATGAAAAAAAAAATTAAAAAATTAAATCGGAAATTTAACATGGATGGGACCCCCTAATCATACTAACCTGTAATTTGGCATAATCACGAACTCAACCTGTGTACCAAATTTCATTGAAATCGGATAATAATTACACGCTGTAGAACATAAAGCAAATATTCTTTGGAAACTAAGTTGCTCATATATTAGTTTCCCATGAACGTACTAAACCTACCAAATACAAATTTCTGAGGTATCAACTAGATAACTAAATGAAACTGTGTATGCAATATCATTGAAATTGGGTGAAGATTACTGTATGATATAGAGCGTTGAACTCATGAAAAGTAATTACGGATTTTTACATGGACCCACTGAAGTATGGACTTTGAATTTTACAGCCGCTAAGTACATACGAAAACTATCATACGTACCAAAATTTATGCTAATTAGATAATAATTACTATATGCTCTCAGTGTTGAGCAACCAATTTATAAATATAAAATTTATATCAAAAAGAAAATAGTTAACAAAAATTATATTGAAATAAGAAAAATTAATAATACTTAAGAAAAAAATAGAAAAATTTAATGTGAAATTTGACAGTCTTTTTTGTCGACCAATTTATTAATATTTACTGGCGTGTGGGAAACTGCAACCCGTAAACAGCTTTCAAGTCTTTCGTCTCCGAGTCGGTTTCTTGCTGAATTTTTAATAATTTTCATTTTTAAAAACAGCTGTTCGCAAAAATATGTGCTTCCGAAAAGACTAATCATCTTTCTTGCATGACCAGCCAATATCGGAAATTTTTCGATGGCGAAGTACTGCTTATAAAAATCCATGAGACTAACATCGCGAAATTTGTATTTAAGGTCAATATTACCCTGAAGCTCAATAAGTTCCATTTGAAATTCATCTTGTGTACTTTCTGTGGTTATATCAAATGGTGATGAAAATAATTTAAAAGAATTTTCGTGTTTGTGAAAATCTTGGAATCGGAGTTTGAATTCTTCCTGAAGGCATTGTATTTCCTTTGCATATTTATCTGTACAGGCTGGGATTTCTTTTTTTAATATTGAAAAATTGAACATATTAATGTTTTGGAGTTGGTGATTCCAAATTTGAAGCTTACTTTCAAATATTTTAATTTTCTCGAAAAGCTCATGAATCAGATTATTTTTTCCTTGGAGGCTCGTATTTAATTTATTCAAATGATAAGTAATGTCAACACAGAATGCAAAATCACACATCCATTCCTGATTATTGAATTCTGGAAAAGGATATTCTTTCATTTCCAAAAATAGTTGGATCTCTGATTTCAACCCATAGACACGTCGAAGCATTTTTCCACGGCTTAGCCATTGAAGTTCTGTGTAGAAAAGCACATCGCCATATTCAGACTCTAGGTCCCTTAAAAATTCTTTGAACTGTATATGATTGAATCCTCTGGATCTAATAAAATTAATAAGTTTTATTAATTGTGGAACAACATTGGACATCTTCAAAACTTTTGCGCACAGGTTTTCTTGATAAATCAAGCAATGAGAAACAATCAACTCATTTCTTGACGCTTTTTTTATATCCTTGGCAATAAGGCTAGAGAGTCCTAAATTTCGGCCGTCCATAGCAGGTCCACCATCTGTAGCTATACCTACGCTTTTTTTATGGAAATATTTAAACGATTTATTACTTTTTTAAGTTCTTCATACACGTCTTCTCCTATAGTCCTTCCACGCATGGGCATTAAATAAGCCAACTCTTCAATAATATTAAATTTTAAATCAGTTCTTCTTACAAAAACTGCTAGCTGTGCCGTATTACACATATCAATGCTTTCATCCAAACTAAGCGATATCCATTGCAAATCAGAAATTCTTGATTTTAAAGATTCTTGAATGTCATCTGCAAGATCATCTATTCTGCGAGCAATCGTGAACCGTGATAGACTGATTTTTAGAAATAATGTCATTCTTATCCGGAAGGACATCTGCTACTGCTTCTAAGCATTCTTTAATTATTTCACCATCAACGAATGGCTTCATTTTCTTCGCTAAAATTTCAGACACAACATAACTTGCACGGACAGCAGTAATTGATTTCGAAGTAGCTGCTTTAAATACGGATTGCTGTTTACTGAGGCACATTTGCAATTCTTTTGCCTTATCTTTGCGAAATTGACCTTTAAGATGGCTGAATTTGGACGCATGTTTAGTTTAAGGTTAGTGCTGTTTAAGGTTATATTCTTTTAAAACTGCAATTTTTTCAGAATAAACCATACAAATTGCATTGTTTCTCGAATATATAACAAAATATTTTTCAGTCCGTTTACTTTGAAATGTACGATTTTCTTCACTCACTTTTCGTTTTTTCGACAATTCTTTATTTTTTTTATTTATACTTGTTTATTAAACACTACCATCCATAAACGTGGAACGACTATTGAAAAATAAAGTAAATTTTTTACGCAAGACAAAACGAAGCTAGACAAATTATACGGTTACTATGATGAAATATTTTAGAAATTAACGTTTTCTAAATTTTGCAGTTTTCTTTTGAATGGCGATGGCGTTAAAGTACCATGGAACCCCTGAAGTTACAAACCTGTATCTAGGTAGGCTTGTGGACAATCATGATACCAACCTATGTTCCAAATTTCATCCAAATCTGAGACATGATTTTTTTTTTTACATTTTTCCGTAGAACAAAAACACATAGGTTTCCACATAAATAAGGAAATCTAACATAGTCCAACTGAAAGGATCGATCTCATCTTGTAAAGGCACCTGGATGAAGTCTGTTAGAGCCTGTGTGCCAAATTTCATTAAAATCGGACGAGCGGTTCTAGGAGATGTTGCTGCGCAACTTTTTTTTGCATTTTCGGACTCCCCGACCTCGGAAACGCCTAGAAAAAAATTTTGAGCGAACTTTTTTTTTCGACCATCCAACCCATCACCACACTTCATAGTATTTCATACTACTCGTAAAATGTTATTAACACGTTCACGGTAATTGTTTCATAAGACATTATTTCAGTTACTACATTATATGGAAATTACATACTAAGACGTATTTTTATTCTTATGCAAATAACGTCTTGTGACGTTGGTACGTAGTATATATTTGTATTAGAAAAATAAATTTTTATTTGTGATTGCACAACCAAAAATCAAAAAAAAAAAAAATATATAAATTTAAATTTTTGTGTGTAAAATTTATTTGGTAAGTTACCGTTTTTACACACACAAACATGTTGAATTTATGTTTTATGAAATTTAAAATTATTTAGTGATAATGGATCCATATTCAGCTAAATTTGAAAAAATTGTGAATTTAATATTGGAAAGTTCTGACGAAAGTGAAAAAACTGAGGATGGTTCTAATTTTTATGAATCAGAATCTTGCATTGATTAATTAAGTGATTATTCGATGGAATCTGGTACAGATAAAAATTGTGAAAGTTATGAAAATGAAGATCTGGGTGAATATATTAGTCCTGCACAACCCAATTCAGATGTTTGGGACACAGATGTGAGACAAATTAAGCAATTCAATTGTAGTGGTGAAGAACATCCAACTAGTAGTTATGTCGATATTAATACAACACCACAAAATGTATTTAACTTGTTTTTCGACAAAAAAAATTACTCACAGCATTGTGGTAGCAACAAATAGTTATGGCAATAATTTGTGGTCTAATAACCTAACCTCACAGCATCCAAATACTAGAAAGCGCCCTAGAACAAAGTTCCAAGAAATTAAGAACTGATTGAGTTTCTTGGACTCTGTTACAAGGGCAGACAAAAACTCCCAGTATTCGCAAATTATTTTTGCCAGTATTCGCAAATTAAAGCTGGAAAAGTATTATCATTTGATGAATCTCTATTATTATTCAGAGGAAGATTGTCATTTCTACAATATATTAAAAACAAAGGGGTGATGTATGGTATTAAGTTTTATGAACTTACAATGAGTGATGGCTATGTTTTAAATATATATATATACCAAGGTAAAGAAGAAATAAATGAACCAACGATGAAGATTTCTAAAACCCATGAAATTGTTATGAAGCTCCTAAAATTCATATTTAAATAAAGGATACCATGTTTTTATAGATAATTTTTACAACAGTATAGAGTTAACAGTGTTGTTAATGAATAATACACATACCACTAGAACACTGCGAGCTAATAGGAAACAAAATTGTAAAGAAGTAATTTCTGCAAAGCTGAAGAAAGGTGAATTTATATGGAAACGCCAAAATGATGTTTATATTACAAAATGGAGAGATAAACGAGAAGTGTTATCTATAACAACTGCACATCATCCCGCACTTATTGAAGTAACTAACAAACGTGGAGAAAAAGAATTAAAGCCTATCGATGTTGCAAATTATAATGAGCATATGTCTGGAATTGATCGCGCAGACCAAATGGTATCATACTATTCCTGTCCGAGAAAAACTATTAGATTTTATAAGAAAGTGCTGTTTCATCTCTTAGATTTGGCAGTATGGAATAGTTATTATTTATACAAAATATATCACCCAAAGGTATCATTTTTGCAATTTCGTGAAATATTAATATTAGAAATGATAAGTTTACCTGCAAATTTGAATGAAGGCAAGAATATGGTTCAACTAGTTACATTAAGTGGTCGGCCACCACGAATTGCATTGAAAAATCAACCAGCACCATCAACATCTATGCATTTTATGGAAAAAATACCTTTCCCACCCAATTATAAGGGATCAAGAAAATATAGCTATTTCAAAAAATGCAAAGAGTGTTCTAAAATAGGAAATGTAAAGATACAAATGTAAAGTACAAGACGTGCCCTAATAAACCGTCACTATGTCCAGTTTGTTTTGAGTCATATCATCTTAAATTTTTTGTATTTATAAATGTACTTTTTTGTTTAATTTCACTAAATGTTTGTTTTTTATTAGCTCTTCAAAAGCTTGAAATGGCTGTTTTTGTTTATAAATGCTGAATTATTATATTTTTATTTTTGTGTTAATTTAATTTTAAATAATTACAAGTAATAAATTTATTTAAAATATTAATTTTGTATGATTTTGTGCTGCATATGACGTAATTGGTGTCGACCATACATTGTGACGATTGTACTAACAAATCACGTCTCAAGACGTCGTACGTAAAAAAAATATATCATGAAACGCAAATTTATTTGTGTATAAATACTTTTTAAATTAACATTAGAAATATTTTTTTTTGATACTTCACAATTCTATCATTGATTGAAAATATTTTAATATAGTAATGTTATTTTTATGAAAAGATATTATTTAAAAGGAGCTGAGCCAAACACTTTATTTTTTAAATACTTAACGTTATAAAAATTGGAAAAAAAAATTGGCTGGAAATTTTTATACTTAAATCCAATGAAAATTGTACCAAAATTAAGTTAAAATAAAGTTTTTATCAAAACTAAGATTTCGTTAAAAAAAATTCTGAGGACATTACAGAACATTCCCTTCTTATTATTTTCAAAGAAAGACATTTTTATTTTTTCTTAAAAAGTGATAGAAAATTATAATTACCTTGTCATCCTTAATTTTTTTTTTTCAATATTGTTAGCTATTAAGCTAAATTGTTTTCTTGAAATATGATGGCAATGCGAGTTTTCCGTTTCGATAGGTTTTTAGGTTTTCTAACATATTCTTTTTTTGTATAAAAATTATTTGTACATAGTGTGTAAGCTAATACCCATTAAATTAAAAAGTAATATGAAAAAGGTAAATTAAAATTAGTATTGAAATCTTAAATATAAATTTGGTATTAAAAGTGTAGAATAATAAAATTTACATATATTAAAAACAAATTAGTATGAAAGTATATTAAATTTTCTGATACTTACGAAATCTTCACTTATTCCACTTAAAGCACTAGTGCACGGACTAGTACATGTGCTTAGAGAATTATTCTTATAATTGGTTTCTAGCCAATTGGATATGTACGTTTGTAATTCTGTGGATGTGGGAATGCTGAATACGTCAGAATAGTTCTCTAATTCCAAAATATAAAAATAATAATTTGGAAATATAAAATAATATTAAGTAGGACTTACATTGTTTTTATGCTATTGAATCAATTTATGACGGAACTCCGATTGAATTCAAGTAGATTGATTTATAAATAGTTTTTGTAGATCATTTTCTGTTAAATTTTTTAATCTATATAAGGTAATTTCTTCCAACCGAAAATTGTTGTATAATTCTTCCAATTTAAATTGTTTTAGTACTTCTAAGAGATCTTGGTTAATATTACTGTTTTCTTCTGGAGAAAGTTTATTGTCGTCATTCATTGAGTTATTGGTATAATGCAATATCTTTAAATGGATATTTAATAATTTCTAAGCAATTAATTAATTATTATTTATTAGCATTATTTTCTATAATTGGTGATAACATTGATTCTAGTGAAGAGCCAGCCCACTAGATTTGTATCGGAAATTAAATCAATTATACTTTTTACATCTGCTCTTGTAAAATTACTCTTCGCATGTAATCCAGCAACGAATTTTAAAGCATTTAATTCAATTCTTTCACAAAAATCATTAGCAGATACTTCATTTTCGATCTGCGGTTGTAATATTCCATTTTCTCGTTCATGTCTAATATATTCAGGATTCGGTGCCACTGCTACATCACTAAAATCTTTTGCTAAAGAATTATTAGCAACATTTTTAATATGGCGTTTAAAGTTCTTAAGATTTTGAAAAGTTTTTGAACAAAACATACAAAAATAATCATTAAATGGTTTTAAAAAAATGCATATACTTCAAATGGTTGTAAAAGGTTTCCAAATTTAAATATATTATATTCTCATTTTTTTTACAACAATCAGCACACTTCAACATTGTTAATTAAAATTACGCTGTAGCTGTATACACAAGATGAAATTAACCAACTCTGTATATTTTCTAAAAAAACATGTAATGTAATTAAAATTAATAAAATATACATTAAGGTTGTAATCCACATTAAGCTTTCGCCATTCTTCATGGTTTTATTTACAGCTTACAGCATAAACCCGAACAATTATGATATAAAAATAATAATTAACTAGAAAAATGTTGTCAAACTATTATTCGTGTAACTTAAATATATCTATCAAATTGTGTAAGCGGTATGATATTACCCGAATCGTCAGATTGTTCACGAATAAAATCGTTAACTACTTGGTTAGCTGATTCATTCATGAAGATCTCCATTCGGATCTTTATCTCTATAAAGCTGTAAATAATAGTCATTAAAAACATTCAATTTATCATCAGTATTATCACAAGGTTTCCATTATTTTTTAGTTTATTATTAAGATTAGATTTTCTTCCTATTATTCTATTTATTTCTTTAAAGGTCTTTATTTCTGGATATGGTTTTATTTTTTTTTATTTTTTATTGAAATTGATTATTAAAATAAATTTTTATTTTTTCTCCTATGATCTTACGGATGCATTTAATTCTAAAATCTAGGCATTTATATTCATAGTTGTTTTTGCCAGTTTATTTTGATGTTTAATTGTTTTTCAATCTCAAATGACAAGTTCCTAAATTTTCTTTTTTCCATACTGATAATTTCAATATGATTATTCGTCAGTTCATTTACTGAAGCAACAAATTTATCGATATTAGAGGTCGATTTGTTCATTAGAGAGATTATTTTCAGTTGGAATTTGCAGCTCATGCTCTAGAAAACGATTATTTATATCATTTTTGAGATCTGTCCAATATGTGTTTTTGAACGATAGAAATTTTTTTGGTTCTGATAACACAATTTTATACCTGGTAATGTCAATAGAAAATTTGATCCCAAAATGGTCTGAAAAGGAACAAAATGTTTAGCATACATAATTTGGTTCAATTTTATTGATAATATCATCATTAAAAATGAAAAGGTTTAAAATAGAACCACTTTCTGGGAAAGTTGGTGAAAATGGGGAGGCTATTGCAAGATAAGTTGTATTTATTTATCGTCCAACCATTTTACTAGCATGTTACCATTTCTATTATTTATTGAGTCACCAAAATTAGTGTGTGTGGAATTTAAATCACGACCAATAATAACTAAATCAAAATTTTGTGATATGTTATTAATTTTTATTTAATGTATAAATTTGTATTAAATTTATACTTTGTTTATAAAAAATTGCAGTTCCCTGCCCTATATCGTTCCTATATAATTTATAGTTATCCATAATTTTTTTTTTTTAATTTAGTTTTAGTGACAAGCGCAAAATGTGGATTTTTATCTGTTAAAATATCAAAAAGAAAGGTTTTTCTACTTAAACTCCTAATGGAGCAAACATTAATTGTTACAAAATTAAGATATTTATTTAGATCCATCATTTGTAATTTTAATGACGAATTGAATGTATGCAACTTGCTGATCCTCTCGTGATTGCAATCCTTTTAAGTATGGAACAAAAGCGTTGACTTATTTAATTAATTGGACAAGGCCCAACCAAATAAATTATTTGATATTGAAAATAAAACATACATTTGCTTTTCCTTTTGCAGTATGAATTAGACCAGCAAATGTATTGTTATACTATTAATTTTAATAAATATATTATTATTTTTTTCTCTCTGTATTTGAACGTTTTGAATTCAATTTTTACGTCGCATTATAAAATCTTTATAGTATGGACAAACCATGTAATTTGCGGGTTGGTCTCCTCCACAGTTTGTACATTTGGGAGTGTCTCTTTCTCTAATTACGGGACATTCATTAAGGCCATGTCCGAGTAAACATTTTACACATCTATACGCTTTGCAGCAGTTGTTAGCAACATGACCATATTCTTGGCAACGCATGCACTGAATAGGACTGTCTGACATTAGCTTTTCCCAATATATATTCTGATACAATAAAACTCTCATTTTTAATAACTTATTTAAATTTTGGTTCGGTTCTATTTGTATTAATCTTTGTTGTTTTTACGCGAGTTTGGAGTGTGGCCCTGCAGGCGCTCAACATTGGTTGTAGGTAAAATCTTATTGGAGAAGTTCCAATATGATTGTCCAAAAACAACCATATATAAAAATATAGCCAACAGGTTATGTTGGCACATTTCTCGTTAGCTTATATAGGTTTTTGTTCGCAGTATATAAAAATAATTAAAAAACGTTACCTACTCTATCTTTAGTAATATCCAATTATTTTTTTTTAACCACCATGATGGTTGGAAACTATAATTATATACGAAATATTCAAATGTCAAGAAAATGTCATTTTGACTTCATATTCAAACTAGAGAATTTCCATCTGTTGGTGAGCACCGGGAACAATAAATTATATCTCGCCGACCATACAGAAAATTGAATCGGGTTAAAATCGGGACAGGCGAAGAAAAAAACGTGGGTTTTCTGTGCTTCGGAAAGAAGATCTGGTGACGAACGGACGTGAGTCTGTTCAAGATTACAGAAAGTTTTTTTTTGGTTTTTTTTATTTTTAAAATTGGTTTGGGTGATTAGTTCCCCACGAGAAAAGCAGAAAAAAAAATCTAAAGTACCATCAAATTACAGTATTAAGAAAAAAAAAATACCAAAGTGGTTTTTTTTTCTGCGCGGAAGTGTGCATTTAGAGGAGTTCTGGAGACATGGGTCGATAAGAAATTATCTAAAAAAACAAGCAGCTATACAGGGATGGCGAACTTTTTTTTGACTGCGTGCCAATAAAAATTATTTTTATAAAATGAAAATACATGCGTACCAATAAAAATAATTTTTATAAAAAGAAAATACATGCGTTATGAAAAATTACATATACATTGATTTCTATAATTAGTTTACATAATTTTCAATGAGATTTTTGTTGTTGAATAGTTTTCGATAATTCACCAATATCCGGATGATAGTTTGACAATTTTAATGAAATACAAGCCATTTAATCTTTTTTTTTTCATTATTTTCTATTTCATGTCTCAACTCTATAAATTTCTGTTTCCAAATAGAACTTGATAGAAACTCGGCCAACTGCATTTCTAAATTCACCAACTTTAACCATTCTAACTGATCAATTTTAGTAGTTTCCAAATCGAACTTGTCTGGATATTTAATAAAGTTAATTAAGGGTGCAAATATTTTGAAATCTTCAAATCTCTTAACAAAATTGTCTTGTATGACACTTATAACTTGGCTATAAAAATTTACATTAATTTCATATACACCATGAATGGAATTTTTTTGAATATGATCTTTCAACAAGTTTTGTTGTCAAAATCGCGTTTAAATATTACTAATTTGGCCTCAAAACTTTTAATAATATCGAACATCACATCAATTGATTTTCCGGGGCCTTGCAATTTAATATTTAATTCATTTAAATGGTTGGAAATATCAGTCAGAAACATTAATTTGGTAATCCAGTCATTATAAAAAAGTTCAGGAAATTCGGATTTTTTATCATTAAGAAACATTATAATTTCATCAAAACATTCTACAAAACGCTGTAAAACAAATCCTCGACTAAGCCAGCGTACGTGATTATACATTAACAATCCATGGTAATTAGAACCAACCTCTTGTAAAAGCAACTGAAATTGCCTCTTATTTAAAGCTCGGGCTGCTATAAAATTTATTATTTTATCAACATAGAACTTGTTGATGATTATGCAATGAAAATTAATAATTGGATGTCCAACGTGTTTTTGAAAAAGAGACACAAAACCAGCTTGCCGACCTATCATTGAGGGAGCTCTATCCGTTGTAATTGACACTATTGTTGATGTATCTATCTCAGCTATTTCAAACGCTTTTATAACTGCATCACTAATATCTTTCCCAGTTGTTTTTGCTGATAACGAGACTAGTGAAAGCAATTCCTCAACTATTTTTTCTCCTTTAGCATACTGAGCAATTATGGACAAGCGAGCTGAAGATGTTACGTCGGTACTTTCATCAAGACATATAGAAAATAGCTTTGCAGAACGTATATCATTATTTTTTTTATTATTAATATTTTTATGCATTTTTAATATCCTGTCTTTAACGGTATTTCGACTTATACTTAATTCTTCAATGCGCTTAAGTATCTGCTCTTTATTTTGAAAATCTTCAAATAAATGTGGTGCACATTTAATGAAAGCTTCCTTAATATAATCTCCATCACTAAATGGTTTGCTATGAGTAGCAATAGTCTTTGAAACCTCGAAACTAGCAGCTACTAAATAATTTGTACGTTTCAAAAATGTAGTGAATTAGCTCGATTGTAAGTTTTTGTTTTTAACTTCACGTGCAATATATTCTTTTTGTTCTGAATCACTTTTTGATAAAAGAAATGAATGATTAGTTTCATAATGACGTTTTACTGAGGATGTTCTGCACACTACTATACGTCCACACAACGCACACAGGGCATTGTTTTCGCTTTTCATCATTCCATATTTATCAGTCCACCAATCTTGAAACGGTCTGTTAGAGTTGGACTCTGTTCTCATTTTCTTATTTTCTGACATTCTAAAGTTGAAATATGTATATTATTTATTTATAATTAAAATCGTTAATGAATTACCCTTTTAAATCAATTAATTATTTGTCCTCAAAAAATATAAATATGTATTTTATCTATAAGCTAAAAATAATATAGTAAAATAATATAACACAACTTTCTTTCGCACTTAAAAAGTATCAACTGTACTGAATTTGAATTAGTGAATATGAAATGAATTCTGCAAATATCCATATTCATATGTATATATATTTGAAAATCCAAAGCATACTATGTTCAAATAAAAACAATAACCGTCTAAAAATTGTTAACAAATTTTTTATATTTAAAATCACGTGTACATATACATATTTGTACATACACAAATAATATATGTAATTACATATCATATAACGTTGAAATAAAATCGCCAGAAATCTGTGGAAACTCTTAATTTTGTTTTTTAAATATCATATTTTTGCATTGAATTTGAATTGAGTTCACAATTTTTTTCAAAATCGAAAAAGGATTTTGTGTTAGTTATTGTATGAAAAATGAAAGATATTATACGTGCCAACGAAAATTTATCTGCGTGCCACTTTGGGCACGAAGTTTGTTAAAGATAGACCAGGTCCATCTACATTTTTGACAGATATTGAGGAGCAGGTTTCTTTTTCAAAATACATACATAATAATATTTGCATGAAATTTACACTACGTCATATTTCATATTACATTTAAATTCGAATACGAAGAACAGCAACTAAAATAATAAAATTTTAAAGAAAAACTTTCCAACGAAAAAACTAGCATGTATTATTATTTGAGCAAAATATTTATTTTATATAAAAAAAAAAATATTATTCTTTAAAATTTATATTATTGTACCCCAAGTATTTTTTTTTCATTAGGTGCAAGCAAATGTACTGGTCCGTTTTGTACAATTGTGCAAATGTACTGGTCCGTTTTTTGTGTTTTCAGTTATGCAATCAAAATAATGTAATTTACCTAAAATTTTTGTCTAAATAAAATCTTGTTCTTTAGTTCCTTTTTTTTGCATAATATTTAATTGACAGAAATGAAATTATGCATCTATGTATGTATTATATATTATATATGTATATTATGAGTACGAGAAAATAAAGTATATCTTTAATAGTACTACATATATATAATTAAAATTTCTAGTTCTAAATTTATATTTTATAAAAATAAAACTTTGAATACTGAAAAAAGTTTCCAAACGTACTATTTCTACCAAATACGAAATGTTATTAATAGACAAAATTAATTTTACCTTAATAAGTTAAAAAACCAAACTAACCGCAACCACATTTTTACTAAGTAAATGAACTTTTTCAAAAATATTTTCATCTTGGATTTTAAACTCGTAAATTTTAAATTTCGAAAAATCCGTGACAAAACTAAATAATTTTATATGAATAACATCCTACAACTGAATTTTATATAATCCAAACTTCCTTTATCGATTAAACATTTAGAATTTCCCTAAAAATACTTTCATTTTAATACTTAACCAAATTGAATCATCGGTTTTGTGATGTTGTCCCGTGAATTACTATAAATATTTATTAGTTTACGGTAAAAATATTGGCTAATTAAAAATATATTTTCAATTAAAAATTTGAAGAAACAAAAATATTATTTTAATATATGTTTCACTTCCATTCCACATAGATGAAAACATCTATATTCCGATTGCTGATAGAAAATATAATATTTAATTACAATTTAATTAATACCATAACCATGTTAGCCACATTAGATGGTGTTACCATTATTTTAAGGCTAATTTAAATAAATTCAACAAGAAATATTACAATTTTTTTATGTTTAAAAATAAACATAAAAGATGATAAATTCAAAAGATTGTTAACAACTATAAACAAATATTTTATCATCTAAAACAAAATAGTTTTTATTTATTTTTAGTCACAAAGATAATGTTTGCACTATGGAAACTTCCAAGAAAAAGAATTAAAATAAACTTTAACCTTTTAATAAATTTTTCGATAAATATCGTAGTACAAAAACTTTTATGTATATTTATTTTTCACTTTTTTAGTTACAACACCACAAAAAGGGAAATCTCATTGTTTTTTTTAAAAATAACTTTTTCAGAAAAAAAGGTTTCGTAGGATACATTACCAACGTGACATTAAGGACAACTTGCTTCCGATAACTAAAACAAAAAGTATCTTTAAAAACTTAAAATATAAAATATAAAATACATATTTTTTATTGTTGTATAGTAGAATATAAAGTTTTGCATTGGTTGATATTAAATTAAATAAAATCGCGGCAAAGAGACATCCAGCGTTAATCTCCAGTTTAATAAATATAAATTGACGTTTATTTATATATATTTACTTTAATAAATAATAAATTAGATGGTAGTTTATTTTCTTTGTTGTTTGCATTTTCTATAAATTATGAAAATTGTTGTACATAAATCCATCACACAACAAATATGGTGCCATATTTATGGTAACCGAACTTTGCTTTGTGTATAATGCTATACTACTGAGTAATGTGGTTTTAATTTAAATATCTCTATTAAAGTATATATAGATAAAGTATTATAACAAAACTTATAATTGAAAGACTAAATAAAGACAAATAAAAAAAACCATAAAATATTTTAACTCAGAACACGTTTTTAAAAATAATAAATTTAATTATACAAATTGTTATTAAAAATCATAATAATATTCTTCACTTCACTTTAATTTATATAGTTAGTTGTGTATTGGATTTAGTTTTTTGATAAATGTTAGTACCATGTAATTTGAAAGTTTTTTAGAATGTTGTAAACACTGTTCTAAAAATATACTTTTAATATATAAAATTGGGCTTTGTATAATTTTTTTTTTTGATAATTGATAATAAATAACGCAGAATACCAATTTTAACATATAACATATATTTAATGTAATTAATTAATCATAAATGTATCTACTAAAAACTAAACAGACAAATATTTTTTCTGTTCATTTAGCAGTCATTCAATATCATTTTATATTTCTTTAAATTTGTTTCTGAAGTCGTTAAGTGTTGAAAAAAAAGAATAACACCTAAGTTTAAAAGGGTTAACAATTTCTATGTTCCATGTTAAACTGTCAACTGCCACTGGCAAACGCGGCTTGTTATATAAAGAAACGGATATGGAAATTTTTTAGACTTCACGTTTAATTTTATAATTTAATTCGTTTTTTGTTCTTGTCATAAGAATTTTTATAATTACATAATTCCATTAGCAAATACAAAGAGCAGTTGTTGAACTCAATGAACATGGTTGGAACTGGGAATATAATAAAAATAATGACATCAAAGTCATTTTAAGCATATTAGGCATTTTTTTTTTGTTATTTTTATACAAAACGACAACTTTCTTTTTTCTTCACAGAGCGTTTTCTTTTTTTTATTCTACAAGTAATAATTATAATACTTTTCGAATTTTAATATACATAGAATAATTTTTTTATTAATATAAAATTTGTATTTATAATTTTAATTTAAAAAAATTGTAAATAATTGTACGAAAACTTTTTTTAATTACTTTTTGTTTCCGTTTAAACTCCAATGCTTGAAACAGATGTGCGATTTTTCGTTCTTATCTAACCGATTAAATGTGGTTCCTGGATCGTGTGTCTAATTTTGCGGTCCGGGTGCAATGTTGCCACAACACAGCAGTTAAATTTACCAACTTAAAAATAAAGTTTGACAATAGATTTTTGCTGATTAGTCAACATTTTTTTTTTAATGTATATTGTGTCATCAGATTTTGTGTTTCTTATTGATATTAATATTTTGTTTTTATTATTAACACAATAAACACATTTTTTTTATTTCACAACAAATTTTAAAATGTCATAAATCGCTGCACCGCCGGACGTACAAGAAATATGCACATCTAATTGACTATCCGGCAACGAATGCAGTGCCGTGCAGCAAAAAATCGCGCACATCTGTTTCGAGCATAACACTTTGCTTTTATGAGGCAGCACGCCTAGCTTTGCTCTGGTCTTAGCTCAGTAGATTGGGGAGGTATTTATGCGCCGCTATGTCATTACCAAAATAATTGAGAGCTTTAATTTAGTATATGAAACTTATAAACTAAAGACGGTAAATAAAAATCCCGAATAATCCTACGGTTCCCCAAACAAATACATATAGAAAAACTTATTATTTATTTGATATTATATATTATTTTGCCCACCATACCATGAATTTATAATTCGTTCAAGATTCCCTAAATAAAATTAAATGTTGTTCAATAAAATTAAACTACATTAATATTTTTGTAAATCTGAAATCTGAAAATTATCAAAATGAAACAAAAAGAATTTATTCCATTACACAGGACATAATATTCTTTTATTTAATGAAAATTTAGTAAAAAAAATATAAATCCAAATTTCATTAAATTCTACATAATTTCTTATAAGCAAAAACAAAAAATTAAATTGTACAAAAAAAAAAAAAATAGATTTTATATTCAATTTATTTTATCTTAAAAATTATAATATGTATAATATGAATTTGCGGATAATTCACCGCATATTAATTCACTGTATGAGCAATTTACTCATCGTATGAGTAATTCACGGTATTGGATTCAAAAGTCTTAATACATAACCAATACGGTAATTGCTCTTAACGTGTTTCGATGTTAGGACGTTTTTATATTTTAAAAGTCAATTTTTTTGTCATATTTACCTAGAGACCTTTATTAAATATGAGTTCTCAAAAATTGGAATTTACTCATAGCGAAAAATATAAGCCTCGGTTTCTCTTCTGGGGTTACTACAAAGATTATGAACGCAGTGGAAATATTTATTGGCGTTGTGTGCACTATCAGCATTTTAAATGCAGAGGCTGTGTAACCATGCCGCAAGCGCTTCTAAAGTCATTACAGATGGAATTGGGTGAATTGCTAATAAGGTGAAAAAATATACGGTGAATTACTTACTATACGGTCAATAATTTACGGTGAATTGTCCGGATCCCAATATATCGTTGTCATAGTTTCAAACGGCTGCAAGCCACATTTAACAAATTTTTCAGGAGGGACGAATTATTGTTTTTTTGTAAATGTTTGACTCATTATTATAACAATTTTTAATCGAGATTGCTCTAAATTACATTGTGCCATCATTAGCATAGTTTTTTTTTGATTAAATTAAATTTTTTTATCAAAAAATGTTTAAGGCCTATTGGGGGAAAAATTAAGCTTAGGGCTGTTTGATAAACAAAATATTTTATTTCTTTTAATTAATAATAAACAAAATATAAAATGTTTCATAACTAAAAACATAAAATAACATTCATTGCATTATTAGGAACCTATTTGTGTTTATTATTAATAAGAAAAGATTAGAATAATTTTAATTTTTTGTATTTTTTAATGATTTTTTCTTATCTTCATGATATTTAATATTATCATAAAAAAAATGTGTGTCAAATGGTATTAAAGACTTTAGGTTTTGTAGATGGCACTATTAACATCCTTTGACTATAACTATACAGTATTTGGGGAATCTTCAATTCCCTAGTTATTTGACGTTGTGGGAGAATTCTATTGTCTTCATCATATGCCAGTTTATAAAAAAGTTCCTTCTGTTCTATATCTTAAGATTTTTTAGAAAAATATTCAGATTTTTTTTCAGGTATTGGTAAATTTGAAGTTCAACAGAAATTGAAAGTAAGAGCAAATTTAACACCTAAAGCTAAACCATCGAAAAGAATTCCGGGGAATTTAGAACATAGAGTAAAAGCAAAATTGGATGATATGGAGAATTTAAATATTATTGGTAATGGTATCATTAGACTTACTTTTTTTCACGCTAGTTTTTTTACGATAAAGTCTCCGCGGAATTAAGAGACAGATAGTGCACGCGAGACAAAGACAACACATTTGACAATTGTTAAATTCCACAACAAATAAAAAAAAAAAATTTGCGAATGTCAAATAATTATTTCTTTCAATAATTTATTTGTAAATCCTTCACTTACTCGGTGTAATAACCAAATTGCTGAATATTTTCTAGTCATTTTACTTTTTTTTTTTAAATAAATATTTCATCATATTCAAGTTATTTATATTTATTAAATTTAGTATCTCCAAATCATACAAATCCATTTTTATTGATCTATAATATAATTATATATATTATAATATTATATATATTTTAAAATATCAAATTTTCAACTTACATTTATGTATTAATTTACAATATTAATTAATTTTCACAAAATTATTTTCAAAATATTTTTTTATTATAATTATTATTAAAATTTATTATATTCATTGAAATATCCAGCAACGCAGCAACACAAATTTATAATATTTTGAAAATACGTAAAAAAAAGTGTTTAGGCACTTAAAAAGAATGAAAATGACATTCTTCTTCTTTTTTGTCGCGTATAATTACGATAAAGCGGTGGTCGGCAGCAAATTTGTAGTTCTATTTTAAAATTTTTGTGTATTGTTGTGTATACACTCACTCTAGTAGAATTTTTCTATAGTTTTATATATATTCATTCTAATTTTATTTTAAAGTGTGAAAACTAGCGTGAAAAAAAGTAAGTCTAATGATACCATAAATTAAAGCAATCTTCTTTAAAAAAACAGTATCAACAAATACCGATTATAGAAGAAATGGCTAAAACTCTAGTTGGTGCTAAATATTTTACTTTGGTGGATTTGAAGGATGGACTTCATCAGATTGAATTGGATTACGAATCGAGTATGTTATGCGCGTTTAGTACTCCATTTTGATGCTATTATTTTAAACGTCTACCATTTGGTGTAAATATAGCTACTGACATGTGTCAAAAACCTAATGAGGAATCTTTTGGTCATGTAGAAGGAGTTATTATATATATATATATATGATATATTAGTTACAGGAGATACAATTGAACAACATATGATAAAGCTTTGAAAGAAGTTATGGAAATAGCAAGAAAGAATAATATTAAATTTAGTAAAACTACATTACAATATAGATTAGAAGAGATTAAATATATATGGGACATATATTTTCTAAAAGTGGACTGAAAAGTGATCCTGATAGAATTAAAGCTATTGTGAAAATGGAAGAACCTAAAAATGTTAAAGAATTACAAAGATTTTTGGGAATGGTAAATTATTTGAGAAAATTTATACCGAATTTGTCGGAAATTACTGCTCCATTAATAGAGTTATTGAAAAAGGATACCCATTGGCAATGATTTATAATGCATTCTCAATCATAAAAAATTTAAAACAAAAAATAACAGAGGCTCATGTTTTACAAATTTATGATAGTAAAAGAGAAATATTGATACAAACTGATGCTTCACAAAATGGATTAGGATGTTGTCTTTTTCAAGATAACAAACCAATAGCATATGGATCAAGAAGCTTGACAGATGCTGAAAAGAATTATGCTAACATAGAAAAATAATTTTTAGCAATATTTTTTGGATGAAATAAGTTTCATCATTTTATTTATGGTCGTAAAATTAAAATTAATACGGACCACAAACCACAAGTTTCTATTATGAAAAAAGAAGTTAATCAAGTACATTCATCTAGACTTCATAGAATAAAATTAAAATTATTAAAATATAACAAAGAATTGAGTTATGTTCCAGGTAAAATGCTTCATATTCCAGATTTATTATCAAGAGCATATTTACAAACAGAACTTGAAGATGATCAAGATTTAAATGATCTTGTACATACAATTGCAATGTCAGATGAGAAAATTTTGAAGTGAAAAATGGAAACTCAGAAAGATCATATTTTGAATAAATTAATGGAATTATATAAAAATAGATGAACTTTAGATTTAGATAGAAATTTAATTGATAATTTTAATTAAGAAATTTAATTAAGTTTTATTGGAAATTCAGGAATGAATTATATGTTGATGAGAACTATGAGAAAAGAGATATTCGATAAAATTCATGAATCACATTTTGGATTAAACAGAACAAAACTAAGAGCAAAATCAATTGTACATTGGCCATGGCCAAGTATGGATAAAGAAATTGAAGAGATAATTGGTAAATGTAAATGTAGAATTTGTGAAAAATATGAAATATCAAACAGAAAAGAACCGATGATTGCTCATAGTATTCCTGATTATCCATTTCAAAAGATTGGATGTGATTTGTGTGATTTTGGTGGAAAAAACTTACTTAATAATAAAAGACTACTTTTGAAAATGGTTGGAAATAATTTAAATGAAATCAAAAACTGCTGATAAAATAATAGACCTTTATACTTTGAAATTTTTGACATTTAAAATCAGCTGATTTTGATGACGGGTGCCACACAAAGCAAATTCATAATAAGGAAATAAAAAATTTAAAAAGTTGTTTTGAAATTTAATTTATTAATAATTAATATGTCCAGTAGTTTTCAGTTTAAGTGTAGTAAATATGTAGAATTATTAACGGGGACAGAAAAACAAAGAAATTTGGAAAAAATTAATAGCTTTGGAAACGATCCATATTTAATGAAATATGACGAAAATATACTGCCAAAAAATATTTCTTTTTTGGAAATTTATGAATATTTAGTAAATGGTAAATCGTATTATACAAAAAATGAGTTCAAAGCTTACAAATCTTTAGAATCCTACAAATTGTTTGAAAGTGGATGGGTCCAGTATATGGCCGGACTGTTGATTCGAAACTATTATTTAGTCTTTGGAAAAGTAAATTTCACATAAATGTGCATTATTTTCATAATAATTTTTTTAACACTTATTTTAGGTACATCATTCGCAATCTTTAAATTTACCAGTTTTAAAGGTTTGGGTCCATATAGCTGAAAGTGGAAGTGTTGTCACAGGACATTGCACATGTGTAGCTGGTTTAGGGGAAGTTTGCACCCACATCGGAACCGTGCTATTTGCATTGAATGCGTTTTGTACCAGCATATCAGATAATAATATTGTAAATTTTGCAAAAAAATAATATTAGATAGATTATTATAATTAACTTTATTTTTCAGCAATCAGTTACTGATGTTAATGCAGTTTGGGTTGTACCATCTTGTAAAAATGCTTTACAACTTCTGAATGAAAAAATTAATTATAAAAGAAAAACCAAAACTGGTGAAATATCTAAAGATAAAGATAACTGTGATGTGCCACTTTTAAAGAATTTTACCATCAATATTTTAAATAAAATGGCTTCGAAAGGTATGCAACCGTTAGCTATGCTAAGGTGCGATGAATTTCTATCACCTGAAGAAGAAAAAGAAGATGTTGAAGTTAAGTACTTCTTAAATATTTATATGGCCAATATTTACAAAAAAGAATTGGTAGGAAAATCTTTAGAAGAAATGGTTACATATTTTAATATTTATGATTTTAAAATAAATGATGAAGAAAAAGAAGTGGTGGAAATTAATTCTCGATCTCAAGCTAAGTGCGAGTATTGGCATAAATTGCGTTTGGGTCGGATTACTGCCTCAATTTTTAAGGAATATGTAAGAGCAAGGATATAGAATGCTATACCAAAGCATTTATTAAAGAGAATTTGTTATCCTGATGGTGATAATTTGCAAACACCAGCTGTTAATTATGGTTATGAAAAAGTTGCTTTGCGAGTTTTGCTGGCAGAAAATAAAAAAAAACATGAAAGTCTTCTAATAACTCCAAGTGGTTTTATGATAATGAAGGAAAAATCATTTTATGGTGCTTCACCAGATGCAATCTGGTCTTGTAAATGTTGTGGAACTTTTCCCGTAGAAATAAAATGTCCTTTTAATTTGAGAGACGGAGGTTTTGAAACTTACCTAGAAAAAAAAATTGTCCAGTACGTTATAATTCTACTAACAATAATATTTTTGAAATGACTACTGATCATTCATATTATTACCAAGTGCAATTACAAGGCTATATTTTGAAAGCAAATTTCGGTTATTTTTATATATATAGTAAAAATAAGAGAGTTTTATGCAAAGTTCCTATTAATAATAATTTTGTTGACCAACAAATGAAAAAAAGCGATTATTTTTTTAAGTATATTATTTTCCCAGAACTTGTGGGTAAATATTATACTAATATATAATTTATAATAATTTTAAGTGTTTATATTTTGAACCAAAGAAACTGGAGGAATTATGTAAGATGATAGTGTGATTATACCAGTTTTCTTATGTCAAATAACTTTAACACCAAAATAGTTATCACAGCAAAATTATCAACAAATAATTGTGTTTTTGGTGTCACAATTATTTGTTGATAATTTTGCTGTGATAACTATTTTGGTATTACAGTTATTTGACATAAGAAAAGTGGTATAATCACACTTACATAATTTCACCTCTGCCTTATATATAATGTTGTTTTGAACTGAATTTTATATTTAATTTTGAATAAAGAATGTTATAATAATTATAAGAAATAAAATATTCTAACAAATTTCTTAAATAAAATTTATAAATTTACTTTTTTATATTTGATAGACGCAGCTTTACTATTATTATTCACTATTATTAACAATTTGTGGACAAAGATTTACTATGGCACAAGCAATTTTCATTATGTAATCACAATACATATTATCCGTAACCTCATATTTTTTGGAGATAGCTGTTGTCGGTTAGTCAACATCAAAAAATTTTGCCGTAAAACACCTATAACCCTTTCTACGTGGATCCTCACGCTAGCTATTTGCCTATTATTTTCAATTAAGACTGGTTCCAACTGTAATCTACAATTTTTGAAGGGAGGCATAATCAATCTTGCTTTTTTTTATTCATGGCATTTTGAATAAGAAATCCTCTATCAGCCAAAACAACATCTCCTTTTTCTAAGTTGTCCAGAATTCCACAAGATTCAACAATAAACTTATCGCTACATCGACCTCCAAAGCTTTTTGATACATATATAATGCTTCCAAATGATGAAATTCCAACCAAATATTTTAGTGTGTTGTGATGTCTGTAATTAGAAAACGTATTAGCGCGAGCTAAATGATTTCCTATTAAAAATTTAAGTTTGTTAATAACATAATAATAAAATAACAATTAAAATTATATTTCGAATATATACCTGGTTTTTCAGAAAAAACTTCAAAACAATCGATAATGATTGGCGCCACATTTCTAAAAATATTAAATTTTGAAGGCATATTTCTTCTAGAAGCCTCTTTGTGTGGCCAAAATATGAATTGCCCCAGTTTCTCATGTAAATCAACTACTGTTGATAAAATAATTTTGATACAGTTCTTAGAGTTACTTCATGTTTAAAACTGAGGTAAGTAAATGGCAAATTCAATCTAATTTTTGTTAAGGTCATTACAAAAATATCAAACTTTCCAATTTTTTTAGAAACAGGCAATGAATCTTTTACCAAATCGAAAATTATTTCTAATGTATCGAAATCTGCAAATGCTGTTAAATATTTTGTTTTTTTCTGGTTTTTTTTTCAATTCATCGTAAGTGGAGTTGTTTTTATCTAAACGAATTTGTTTTAATTGATTTCTTAAGTTTTCGTTTTTAGTCAATTTTTTACATTTTTCCAGAAGGGCAGCATTGCAGTGCTCCTTATAATGAATATCTGTAATTAAATTCCATTTGTAATTGAGAGTAGGCAACATGACACCTAGAGGATTTTGTGAGAACTTGGAAAGTAAGATAAAATATGTCAAAACCTTTCATTTTGTATAAAAAATGGGACAATATAAATTAAATTTCCAAAATAAGTGTTCTATCGTCAAAAATATAATTTCTTTTTAGTAAATAAATAAATTGTGAATATAATTTTAGTTATATCAAAAATAATTTCTTTATATATTGTTCGTAATACTTGGTAAGTTGTAATTTTGTATTGAATATATAATATAACAACATAAATATATTTACAGATCAAAGATGGTAAAAACAATACCACAGTACTGTGGAGTACCACAATGTAGGAATTATAGAAAACCAGATATTTCGATGCACAAGATTCCCATCCCAAAGAAGTGCTAAATAATCGAAAAGAGCTTCTGAAATGGAAAATTGCACTAAAAATGGGAAAACCGTTTCCAAAAAATTTTGTAATTTGCAGTTTCCATTTCAAAAAGGATGAAATTCTGGTTCCTATTTTTAGAAATAAAAGAACCAAAGGAAAACTTTTACATTCAGCATTTCCAACAGAAAATTTGCCACAATCAACTGTAAATAGGTGCATAGAAAAAATCAAAGCGAGATACACACGATTAATGAAACGAGATTCATTCCAAAATTAGTATGTATATATTTATAATCTATAGTTTAAATTTTATTTTATTTCAAGATTTTTAAATTTTAGTTCGCAGCCACAGTATTCTGGAATAGATACTTTAGAGGACATTTTACAACCTACAGATGTGGTACCTTACCACCAAATGCATAAGTCTGTTGGAGTTCAAACTAACATTTTAAATTTCGATAAATGTATCCAAGTGACTCAGGATATAGAATATAATAATGACTTACCTTTTAAAATTGATTCCGATAAGAAACTAAACACTATGACGGGAATTGAAACAAGAATGTTACTACAAAAAATAGTAGAATGTTGCTCAATGATTCGACCATTAGAGAGAAAAAATATAAGTATGTGTTTGAAGGCCCGGATTTTTCTTACAATGTACCGTATAAAAACCAATGCTTCAAATGCCCAAACAGCGATATTGTTCAACTTATCACCGAAAACTGCTAGCTTCTACTTCATAGACTGTGTTCAGTTATTAGCAAAGGCTCTGAAACCTGCAATTTATTGGCAAACGAGAGAAGAAAATCGTAAAAGTTTGCCTGCGTGTTTTGCAAAATTTTCTAACACGATCACGGTACTTGATTGTACTGAGATAAAAACAATTCAGTTTCGGTGTATAACATGCAGAACCTGCACATATTCCCATTATAAAGGAATTCATACCGTGAAACTCTTAATTAGAGTTTCTCCTTCAGGACTTATAAATTATATAAGTCCTGCAGTTGCTGGAAGGACTGCTGATAAAGCAGTTTTTAATTTAACCGATTTATTAGAAAAATTTAATCAAGGTGATGCAGTAATGGTGGACAAAGGGTTGGTTTAAAATTTATAATATTAATTCTAGAATGTTAATAAATATTTAAAGTTTAATTATAATAATACTACTAATTGTATTTTTCTTGAAATTTTACAACAGGTTCATGATTGCTGATGAACTGTCTAAAGCCGGAATTGAAATGATTCGTCCGTAGATAATGACTCCAGGCAGAGAAAAATGTGATACTGAAAACGATCGCCTGATAGCTGCAGCTCGGGTTCACGTAGAAAGAAGAATTTCAAGGAAAAATTTCTTATGCTAATCTTGCCTACATAGATGACATAAGAACTATTATATGTGGTATTTCCAACTTAAGTTCACCTATTTTAAACGATAATAAATTTTAAACGTTTTAGGAAAAAAAATTATTTATTATTATAAAAAATGAAATAAAATATATTTTACATTTAAAACAATACAAAATATATTATATAATCACAACAAAATCACAATTTTTAAGATTACATAATGATAAACCGAGCTGAACTTGTCCATAGTATTTATGTTTTTTATTCAATACATAAAAATTATTTTCCGGTTTAATAAATTTTAATTTTGGTAAAAGATCAACAGCACTTAAATGTTGGACCTGCACAGGACATTTAATTTCAACCAATTTCCACTCACATCCGTTAAAAGATATGCCATCAGGACTACATGCTAGGTAAGAAAGTATTGGAGATATTACTAAACCACATTCGAACAACAAATATAGCTTTTCATATTCATTCTTCGCCAGCTTTTCGGCATATTGTCCATATCTAGTAAATTCATTACCTTTAAAATTACTTTCATATATGGATGCAATTTTTTTTCCCAATCAGCAGTTTTATTCCTGTATTCTTCTGGATGCGTTCTTATTTTCCTCTGGACGTGACACATATTTTTAATTTCTACACCACTATATTCAGAAGCAATTTTTTTACCAATTTTTTCCCAAGTTTGCTTTAACTCTGTGCAGCTAAGTGGATACAGCTTTGGATTTCTAATGGATACTTAAATACTATTATTATTCATTGCAACATAATTTTTAAAAAAAGTACCTCTGAATATAAATTAAACACGCTGCAATGTGTTTGCATTTTTCTCCTATACCAGCTTTACATGTGCATGTACATGTCCATTGGGAAACATCTAACAATAAATTATCGAGTTTAACCTCATGTGGCTTTTTAGTCATTTCAGATGTTTGGATGACAAATCCCAGAACTCTGTTTGCTGGTAATTTTGCAATACCCAATAAATGTATCCAACAAGCATCTACCAGATTTTCGCCTTCTCCCAACGGTCGTACCATTCCCTTGAAGTATTCTGATATGCTATCCACATAAACTTTAATTGTTATTGCGCCATCAAGATTTTGTTCATCATCAATCTTTTTTTCATTAATTCTTCTAAAAAAAAAAATTAAAAAAAAAAATCAAAAAATGTTGTTTACATTTATTTACATTTTTAAATTTAAGTTTTAGGGAAAATCAGACTATTCATCATTAAATTTTTACTTATTTCATATACTTACATGTTTTTAGGAGACATTCTATTATTTTTTGAACGTGTCGACCTTATAAAATAATTAAATAAAAACTTTATCAACCCATTGCCTTTTTTTAAATTTTATATGGCGGTTGCATAGAAGTGACTGATGTTTAATATTCCTATCTTACAATGCGGGTTACAAAATTTCCCGCTTGTGGCGTGGAAATCACTTTGCCTAGTCCCAATACTGATCAACATTTTAATAAAATTCTTGACTTACCGTCTGTTTGGCTATGTTGATCTTTATTTACAAAGCTTTCACTATGATTTTCAGTAATATCAGTAGGTACATTTCACTTATCATTAGCTCCTCAGCTAGTTGTCTTTTACTTTTTCTATTTATTGTACGCAAGTATCTTGCCTGCGATCTGTTTGAATTTGATTCCACTTCATATCCCAGATTCAAAGTTGGTACATAATCGGGATTTAACGTATCTATTAAATTACTGCTCTGTCCTGAAATTAAGTGTCTAGAACAAACATGTGTGTGCTTTAAGGAAGATATTTTTAAATCTTTTCTATTAATTGCTTTAAGCCAAGCACGTTGACGATTTTTCGACAGCTCTGTAAATTTTTATCTTCTTGTCTCAATTAAGGGAAATCGGAAAAATTTTACATTATCACGCTCAGCACGCATACCACATCCGACTACACAACACTTTTTCATATTTTTAAATTAAATTATATTATATTTATTAATAAATTGATTTCACTTCCAATAATATCACTTATAATTTTTTTGTGCGGCACCCAGCTTCATTGACGTCTAATTTGATGTTTAATTTGACAGATAAGTATAAAGGTCTATAGAAAAGTTTTGAGTAGTGTTTTCAAAATTTTGGCATACCTGAAGTAGTAGTACTATATGCCATATAGTTCGTATAAATTTAAACAATTTGAAAATAATCACAAGTAGTCCAAAATCAAATGGAATGTGTGAACGAGCTGTACGGCAAAGAAAATTTATATGTGTTATTGGAGTATAGAAACACTCCTATATCAAATTTGATGATGTCACCAGCTGAAATGCTTATGGCACGGACAACTAGGACTAATTTTCCAATTTTGACTGAAGTATTGAAATTTGAAAATTCAGATTTAGTGAAAGAAAAATTAATTAAGAATCAATAACATATGAAACAGTATTATGATAAAATTGATAAAGAAAGAGATGGATTTGAGAAAGATGAAAATATTACCATTCAAAGAAATAATATTTGGGAACCGGGTAAAGTAATAGATAAAACTTGTAGTCGAAAATCATATCTAATTAGTGATAGTAATAGTAATGGTAGAATATTTAGAAGATGTTCATTTAAGAAGGTCTAACAATTCATGTAATATCAATAGAAATAGCTTAGATGCTGATAGGTATGATGATAATGGTGTTAATAATAATATGAATGATAATAATGGTAGTAATAATGGTGAAATTATGAATAGTAATAGGGAGGTAGAAAGTAGTGCTCAATTAAATGATAATGCTGTTCACACTAGATCTGGTAGAGAAATAAGGAAACCATTAAAATATAAAGATAATGTTTGATTCTAACTTAGAATATCTAAGAAAATAAGAAAACATTTAAATAAGTTATAAAGACGAACATAACAAATGTTTTAATTTTGTTAGAAGTTTTCATCGTTTAAAAAAAAAACTACTTATCTATAATCTATGGCCGTATGACAGTGGATTGAAAAAATCTAT
Organism: Rhamphomyia laevipes; assembly: GCA_963920725.1. Lineage (NCBI taxonomy): Eukaryota > Metazoa > Arthropoda > Insecta > Diptera > Empididae > Rhamphomyia > Rhamphomyia laevipes. The sequence continues at coordinate 35,493,859 of OY987257.1, forward strand.
TTGTGCGACTAAAACAAAAATATATTTCAATGATAGACAACTATAGTATCGTATTAATTTTGTCAAATATATTTTTTTTTTTCTGTCAAAGATATTTTTTATTGTTTTGATTTTGAAATAAATTATTGATTAAAAATTTAAATTTAGCTACAAATCATTAGCGACATAGAAATTTTTCGGTTTTTTTTTTGAATTTTTTTTTGACAGAAATGGTTTGTTTACAATATAGCTTATTACTCGCACTCATATATTTTGTAATATAAGAAATTTTACCTCTCGCTCTAAATGGATAGTTTAGAGCGAGCATTAAGGCCCGTATGACATTGTCTTGTAAATTTGATATTTTTCAGAAACAATCCATTTAGAGCGAGATTATTTCAAAATCCAAACAATAAAAAATATCTTTAACAGAATAAAAAAAAAAAAAATATTTGACAAAATCAATACGAAACTATAGTTGTCTATCATTGAAAAATCTTTCTGTTTTAGTCGCACAAATAGATTTTTTTTGGATTTTTTTAATCCACTGTCATACGGGCTTAAGACAAAAAATAATAATAATTCAAATATTAGTTTTCCGGATTAATATACAGTTTTTACAATACTAAAGTGGCATAATATAGTTACATTTATGTGTTAATAGAATTAAATTTACCTTTTATTTAGTACCAATTTTCAGCATCAGTCCTGTTGTTGAACTGCACGCTGAAAACATGTTGTTTGAGAACAACAAAATAAAATACGAAATATTATATACGACAAATAGTAAATTGAACCACAAAAAAAATTACTATTTAATATTAATTTCAATTTTATTCTAAATTTTAACAAAGAAAAATAATTGGAAATAAAAAAATATTTGAAACTGATGAGTTTTTTTTTTAGGCGCACGATTGTACAAAAATTTTATTTACGAATTTTATTTACAAATTTTATTTAAGTTTTCAATTCCGTGCAGATCATTAATTCTAAATTCTAAATATCAATTCCGCGCAGATCATTAATGCTACAAAATTTCTGTTATCTATATCTGTTATCAATAATTTCTGTTATTAATATTATTGACCAATAAAAATATGATTTAATTGGTTTATTGAAATATTTAGCATCTTCAAATTGTTGCTAAGTGTTTCAATTATTTCTCTCAATATATACATATGTACTTACAATAATACATATATACAAAAAGAAAAATACGCGAAAAGAAATTATTTTTTTGGATTCTAAATTTATAAAATAATTAAAATAAATCACATATGTTTCGTACGAAATTTTTGAAGAGTATATACATGTGCATTGAAAAACCAGAAGTTCTTCAATACCAACTTTTTTTTGTTGATATTAGTAGCCACCCTAAGATTTTTTGCAGAGGGAAGTTATCAACAAAGTGTTGGTCAGAATTCTTTAATTGGAATGGGACAACCAACTGTTTATAAATTAATAAAAGAAACACTTAATATTTTAGAAAATAAAATATGTACAAAATGGATATCTTTCCATTTAACTGAAGAGGATAATTGTAAATAAAAACAATTTTTTTTTAATAAATATTCATTTTTAGGAATAATTGGTTGTGTGAACGGCACACATATCAAGATTATGAAACCTCAAAGTAATGAACATCATTATTTTAGATTTAGCAGAAAAGGCATACAATAAATGCAATGATTGTATGTATAATTTTAAACCCAAAAAATATAAAAAATGTAATATATATTTTTTTTTAAATATTCTATGAAATGAATATTAGGTGCATTGACGCGTGCTATAATGGTGCCTCTCACGATTCCTTCAGTTATAGTATTAGTGAATAAAAGAAGTTTTAAGAAGAAAATTGGAAAAATGGTGAAAAGCAAAGTTGGTTATTTAGTTTGCTTATATCGTAAAAAAACCCAATTAAATTTTTTTATTTTTTTTAAGGTGATAGTGGTTACACCACTCATTACAGCCATGGTTACAAATACCATACAGATCACGAAGTGAGAGGAACAATGGAATAAAAATTCAATCATATATATACGTTCTAAATGCAGAAATATAGTTGAAAGAACTATTGGAATGCTGAAAGGCAGATTTAGATATATAAAAGGTGAACGAGGAGTGCATTATACACCAGTTTAAGCCATACAATTGCCTGCTGTGCATTGCATAACATTTCCATTAATTACAAAGTACAAGAATTTGATAGTGTATTGGAAGACAATGAAAGTCATCGCTCTTACTTTAAAAAAAAACATAAACTAATTCATTACATATTAAAAAAATAAATGAAAATTATTATTACTAAATAATATCAATTTAATAGACCAATAAGTCTTAAAATGTTTTGTATTTTAAAAATTAATATTATTTTGTTCATTTTCAACATATAGTAAATTTATTATAAATTAAAAAATAATAATACTAAAAAGTTATTGCAGATATTGTCAGATTATAAATATAATATCTAAAAATATAATAAAAAAAAATTAGGAGAAATAATTTGTTGTTATTGTTATCTAGAACTAGAACTGTTCGCATGTTTAACTATTGTTTGATGGTGAAAACAACTCCAACACAACCTTCATCCTCCTCATTCTGAGTCATTCTATTGGGTTATATATCTTACTCGTCAAGAATAACTTTTCCCTTTGATTCTTCTATATCATTTCTAGAAAGATACCATTCTTAAACCCACAGATCTGTTCTTCCGTAACGAACAAATTTACACAAAACTTTGAATCTAACTGATACATTTCGAGGATACTTTCCCTGAATCCCGAGAAATGTTTTCACGAGTAAATGGATTTATTATTACAGATCAGATAAATATAAGTAAAAGTATATACATATAATCTTAGTTATTGTTATTATTAAGAAAATTTTGAATTTAAGTAATTGTTTAACCTTAAAATCCTCTACATAGTATTCTCAAGTGCTTTCATTTTAATTATCAAAAAAAAAAAAAAAAACGTTTTCCTTATTCTTTAAAACAAATTTTAATAATCTTATTGTTATATATGTTACGTTACCATTTTTTTTGTCCTACTTAACTTCCTAGTATTATTTTTCTTATTTATGAATGTATTTGTTTTAATTTATTATGTCTTACATTTATTTAATATATATGTTGAATGTCCCACCACCCATAATATTTGATAGTGTTTATTTATTATAGTAACTTAAGAACCGTAAAAAAAAGAAAAACCGTCAAATCCCTAAAGTGCAAAATATTAATATTTTCTATGTTACACAAAAAAATGTGATATGAAGTATTTCCCGCAAACTATATCTCAAGATCTAGAGAACTAACTACTGTTTATATTGGATTTTTTTTATGGAGAAGATGTCTAAGATTTCAAAATCAATTATCTCTAATGGATTTTCTTCTGAAAAAAAAAAAAAAATTCAAAATTGTCTTCATATTTCTGTAGGAAAATAATAGAACCTTTATTTTATTCTAAAGTAGGTACTTAGTTGCAGGAAGAGGTAGTAATTTAATAATATAAAAATAATTATAATATAAAATTATTTAGACATTTTTTTGCCATGTGTTTATACCGGAAAATGCTTGGATGCAGTCATTTTATTGTTTCATAGATTGTATTTTAGACAAATTTGTTAATTTATTTGAAACTGGATAAATATTAATTTTTTAAAAAAATTATATATTATATAAGATTTCTAATAAGATTTATAATCTAAACTATTATACTTAAATTGTATAAATTGTGTGAATTGAATTTATATATTTTGTCGTTGTGAGTGTCATTTTTACACTTATTTATTTCAGAATACAAATCCATTTGATTCTCTGATATTTAAGGTAATATATTTTAATGATATAAAAATTTAAATGTATTATTAAAAAAATAATTTTGTTACAAAATTTCACCGTCAAGCGAGGAAGAATGCACACCAAAAACAAAGAAAAACTGCAGTGGGAGTAGGCAAAAATAGAGAAAAGGATGGAATAATATTTTACCATTTAAACGTTGGGTTTTAGAAGTACAAGGTAAAGACTTTCAAGTTAAATGTGAAATACAACAACAAAATATTAAAGGCTGCAAAAAGAGAATTACAAAGGCATGACTCAACCGAAAGTTATAGAGAAGTTATGGGATCTTTTTCTATAATAATAAAAATAATTTTATGCAGACAAAATTTGATAAAAATGAAATTGAAGTAGAAATGCAGATAAATTTACTTGCTGCGCAGCATAATTTAAGTTTCAATGCTTTACTGGGCTGGGAGTCTTTCAGACATTTAATGATAGCAGCTTTGAGCCAAGAACTTGTTTTAGGATGTTTTTAGCATAAATGCTTTTCAATTTTAGTAGATGAAGGCATAGACCTTGCAAACAACATAAACTTGTGTATTCTTATAAAATTTAAAAACAAAAATTCAAAGGTTCAAACACAACTGTTTCACTAAGTCAACTGCAAGATTTCAGTAATGCTGTCCCACTTAACATGATTTTTTTTAAATGTTTCCAAAATTTAATCTTAATGTTTTAAATATCGTTGGTTATTGTAATGATAATGCAATAGTAGTGATAGGAAAAAAGGAATCTTTTTAATTTATCTATTAAAAGGTAATCCACATGTATTAGTACTCGGATGTACTTGTCATTCAACACATTTAATAATAAGTATTGCCAATTTATTCATATTATTCTCGAAGTCCTAAGTGGCAAGCTTTATTAGAAAAAATCCAGGAAAATATGAATAAAAAAAAACATAAAATTATAAACCCTAGCCGCACAAGACGGCTTGCTTTATTAAATTGTGTGAACATACTATTCTAAAACAGAGGAAAATTAAGAATTCTTGTTGACAATCATTGCAGATAATAATTCACAAGCTAAAGCAATATTTGATGAACAAAATAATCCATATACCAAAACGTATCTTGAATTTCCGCAGTATATATATATTACTACAACCTTTAATATGCTATTTCAATCTGATAATAATTTAATTGGTTCCTTGTATGAAGAAAGTATGTGTTTTTTTAGATTGCTTGGTTCAAATTTTATTAAAGCACCATATATTCAAAATACAAGTACAAAAATATTTGAAGAAAACAATTTATTACAAATTGAAAATATAAATATTGAAAAATACTCTAAAAAAAATAATAGAGAGCATTATTTATACTTTAAAAAGAGGTGTTTAACATTTTATTAAGTAGCTATGAATGGATGTGTTAAAAAGTTACCACCCTGATACAATCATTTTTTAATAGCAATTTGTAAATCTGAAAAATCTTTAAAGAAAATAAATCGAATCTCAAGAAATTCCTAAATTACAAAATCGTACATTTAGAAAATTAGAAGAAAACATTTAGAAAATTCTACAATTGAAGAATTTTGGAATAAAATAGGTAATACAAAATTATTTTCATATAATTTTATGATTAAAAATATTACTAAATAAGCTGATGTGATTTTAGTTAATCCACATTCTAATGCTGTAGTAGAACGTGTAGATGCACTGATATAAAAAAAAACAGACTTGGTATAAAAACTATTTCATAACTACTACGGATAAAAATTAAAATGTAGAAGGATAACGTAAGTTCACATAATTTTTTATTGACTTCAGAAATACATGAATTATATAAAGTTAAAAATAATCAACTAGTAGGGAGTACTAGTAGGGAAGAAATTTTCGAAAGAATAAATTAAAAAAAAATATTTAATATTATTTTATTTTGATTAGAAATAGTTTAATAATTCAATTAGAATTAAATGAATGCATTATTTTTGATTATTTTTATTTCAAATTATATGAATTAAATAATCATACTTGAATTACTTTTGGATTCACAAAAATAATTCAAAAGTAATTCAAATAAATTCAATGAATTATTTATTGTAATACAGAAATAATAGGAATTATTTTTTTGTCAATTTGTAAATAACAAAAATAATTTAGATAATTAAAAATGATTGGAAAATGACAAATTCAATGCATTATCTAAATTATTATGCAAAAATATAGGGAAAAATTGCTCTTCCGGTAGGGAAATTTTTACTTGTCAGAGCTAACATTTCGGCAACACTTATTATATATCAAGCAGCAACACAAATATTCTTAATCATTCTTAAGTATGTACTACACTACATTATAAAGATTGAAAAATAAGTCTTTGCTTTTTTGGTTGTTCTGGTTTTTGGTTGTTCAAAAAAATAAAAGCTGCTAATAAGGTTAACAGATAACTCGTAGTTAGTATTTAAACAGTGGTTTGTATTCAACATTGTTTTGTAATTGACAGTATGGTTGTAACAAACAGTACTTTAACAGTAGAACTAAAACTATAAATTTTATGGGCCCCACACCAACTACATTAAAAAACTAATATGTACTTATTTTTTTAGTTTCGCATAATATCAACAATATGAACTAGATCGTATGAAATATTAAATATTGAAGTTATCGGTATTTTGCAATTTAAGAAATGTTATACAAAAAACTGCTTCTAAGTAATTTAAAAATCATTTTCGACTGAATGATTTCGCTTTTAAGTTTGGTGTTTAACTTTAATAATGATTTCATTTTTAGATTTGGTGGGTAAGTTAGAGTGATTTCGATTTATTTGATGGGTAACAATAACTGCAATTTTTTTAAACGTCAAAATAGATAAAGACTAAAAGCTTAGATGTTTTTTTATTTTGTTATAAGTTATAACAAAAAAAAGATCTAAAGTCTATTTAATAATTGAATTGAATTGAAATCTAATTGTATTTTTAAAATCTACATTTTGTTACCATTAATAATTGAACTTCATCAACGAAAAGAAACTGTAAATTTGCAACATAAATGATAAAAAACTTTAAATGTTTTAAGAAAGATAGAATAGAAGAAGAGGTTGAATGTCTTATTTGCAAAGCTGAAACGTATATTAGCTAACCGCGGTTCATTGGATTTGGAAAAACACATATTATACCAAAAATCACCAGAAATATGTGTGGTTCTTCAAATATGTCACAATTTGTAGATAAGAAGGATACAGTACTTAATGAAAAATTACGAGCTGCTGAAGCCACTTTAGGTTATGATACCGTGCTTCAGACCATTATAACATCTTTATATAACAATATAACACAAAATATTTTGGAGTTTCTACAGATGGTTCCAATCATGGTAATATTAACATGTTTCCCTTGATTGTGCAATGTTTTAGCTGTAGTGAAGGCAGATTACAAGAAAAGTTAAAGGAACTTAGGAACTTTACAAATGAAACTTCTGAAACTATTTCAAATTTGATACTCTTCGTGTTCATAATCTCCCAGAAAAATGTATTGCCTTTGGAAAATTTTTGGTGGGATTAATAGAGCAAGTGAGAAAAACGTTTTTTTTTTTATTTGAAGTCTAATTTAAACAAAAATATGATTGGTGCTGGATGCAACAACTGTGCTCAACATGGAATTGATACCTTGTCAATAAATATAGAAAATAGTGTCTTTAAAATATATTTTTTTTTTTCAATTTACATAGTAAAGAACAAAGACTCTTCGCGAATTATGCGATTTTGTTGACATACTTAAACTATAAAACTGTTTTAAATCATTACAAAACTCATTAGCATTCACCTTTTCCAGCTGTTGAGCCGTTGAGCGTATCTTCATATCCAGGTTTACAATCATATTTTCTTTCAATAAATCAGCCACCAAGTGCATTATTGAAATTAATTTTTTGAAAACAATTTTTGTTATGCACATCGTCGGCTGATTATTGTTTTGTATCATGTCCACTATTCACTTTTTTTGGTTTCACTGTTATTTCTGGTGGAGGGCTTCTAAACGAACCTTTTAATAATAAAAACCCTTAATTTAGCTATTGAAATCTCGTATAATGAGTTTGAATTTTGTTCCATGTCTATTCAATTTAAAAATTTGTTAATATTGTTTTGACTCATGTCCCAATATACGTAAATATACATATAGTAACAAAAGGTAAGAAAATTAAGTTGAACTTAAAAAATAGACCTCGTATACGGTTATAAAATTATAAAACAGCGTTCTTTATTTCTATACATCTATATTTTGTTATTAATGATACTTTTATGTAGCCCTGAAAAGGACTGTTTTTGCTTAATTAACATCGACAGGATATTTTATAATAGATTATTTGAAAAGATGAACTAAATTATTATTTTTATGTTTAAGGTTTTTTTTTCAATTTATAATTTGAGATAAATAAATACATAATAATGATAAATAAATAAATTATCTAATAATTTCTTAAATTTTTCCGCATTTTTTTGCAATTTTTGTTATTTCAATTGGACTTGTAGGGAACTAACATAAAAATAAAACGATAATTAAATTAATTTTTATTATTGATATTTTACTCACCACGAGTTGAAAAAGACGAGAAGTTATAAATGTCAGTTCAATTAATCTTAATGCGCGAGTATAGTTTGCGCTGTTGATTGTTGCTATTGGTTGTCGCTCAACAATTACATGTGGGTTATAAAATAACATTGGCGTTTACCTTTCCCAATTTATTTCTTTTTCAATCGAGCCACCGAACGAACAACAATCAGCAGCAGCCAGAGTTTTAAATATATAATAGTAAAAAGAAAGAAAACGACAAATATTAATCATTACGATCAGCGGAACAAGGTATACCTATTTTTAAGTTTATATATTATAATAATACTAATTAGATTTATTTTATAGTCTATACATCTTGTAATAATTTTAATAAATAGAAATAAGACACAAAGAACATTGGTGTTTTGTATTTCATTTATCTGGACACAAAAATCCACAACTGGTGACCCCGACGTGATCTTTATCAATACCATCATTGAAATCGACATCGTGACATCAATTTTCATCAATTAATATTTTTTTTTTATCAATCAATTTACATCGATCTACATCAATTTTCATCAATCAGTTGCATCAAGTTTCATCAATTTTTATCGATTCATCAATTCTATATCATTCAACCAGATTATGTTAAAGAAGATTTGGAACCGCTGATCAAAATTTTTACAAAAAAAAAAAAAAAAAACTGTAAGTTACAGAAAATTTTATAATATAATAACAACACGTGTACACAGAAATCATTTTAAATATCAATTGTCATTTAAAATATATATATCACATTTTAAAAATATACAATTGTGCAAAGTACAATTTCGAAATATTACATATTACATTGAATGAGGTTATATCTATAAAAAAAATCTAAATTTGTAAGTGGTATAAAGAATAATATATATAAAGATATTAATTTATAACCACTATTTATATATCTTCTTGTGAAAAAGAAGTTTTCTTTATACCGTTTAATTATATATATATATATATATATATATTATTTAGCATATATCAATCATATTGAATTCCTAAAATTTTGATATACCAGTATATATTGTATTTAAAAAAAAAAAAAAAAAACAATTAACATTTTTTTTAAACAAATTCATAAAGAAATATAAATCGTTTTCCTATGTTATATTTTTTTTAATAGTTAGCATGCCTCTTAACGACGATACGACAAAAAACTCGACAGATAAACCGGTTCAAGAAATGATTGAAACATCCACGTTAAAAATTCCGGATTTTTGGGACCGAAGTCCACAAGCTTGGTTTATAACCATTGAAAATTTATTTCGGTTAAGAGGAGTGAAGTCCGATTCAAAAAAATATCAATATGTGTTGTCCGCACTTCCTCAACATATAGTAACTTTCGGTTTTCGATATTTTAACAGATGATTCCAACGGGTACGACGAATTAAAAACCGCATTAATCGATAGAAATTCGTTAACTGAAGAACAGCGATTAAATTCATTGCTGAGCGAAGCCAATGCTGTTATGGGTGACCGACGACCGTCTGATTTCTTTCGACACCTTGGATAGTTAGCAGATTCAGGCACAGGTGTAAATAAAGAGTTATTATTGAAGATATGGATGCGACGTTTACCCAATACGTTAAACGTAGCGTTGGTAGCGTCAAATCTTACCGACACAAATTCGTTAATTTCAATGGCGGACCGAATATGGGATACTCTTAATAAGGATACAATATCGGAAATTCAAACGAAATCCTCAGCAACGCCCGACACGAATAAAACGCATGATACAATTACGCAATTGTGCGCGGGAATTAGCGAAATATGTCAACCTGAGGGGGTCTACTAGTCTGAGGGAGTCCATGTTAAAATTTCCGATTAATATTTCATATGTTCTAGATCATAGGGTAAATATTATCCAAGTTCAATGAAATTTTGTACACAGGTTGGATTCGTGATAACGCATATTTATACTTATTATAGTTATTTTAATTATATTATTTATTATTTTCGTTATAATTTAATATAAAAGAAATAAAAATATAAAATTATTAATTTTTAAATCAATAAATAATAAAGATGAACAATTTTAAACAAAGCCCTGTTTGTTACAAAGGTAATGTTAATTACAAAAAACATTTGGTCATAAATCTCTGTTAAACATACTACAAGTTATCTGCTCCCTCTAGTTAGCCGTTTTTTTTATATTTTTTATTTTACTTTTGAGAGATTTATATTTTCTAATAAAATGAATTACAATAAATTTCATTGTTTTACTTACACAATACTCTTATTAAATTTTTTAGAAAATTAACTTAAATTGAATACTAACTTTTTAATAAAAATATCTTCTTTCATTGCAAGTCCACTTACAAAATAAAATACAGTATTAACATTTATTGTAACTTTAGTTAAATATATTTTTTAAGATAAAATTCAGCAATAACTTTTCTTGTAACTTTAGTTACAATAATTTTTTCTATTCCTACAAAAAAAGGACTAAGAAATTTTGGATAAAAAAATATTTCAATTATTGTAATAATATAACACATACCTAATAATCGCGACATTTTAGTACACGGCAAGTTTAGTTACAATATGTATGTATGTTGCAATTTTGAAATTTTGTAAGTACAAAATTATTTTTTAAGCACTATAATTAATTTTTTTTTCTGGCAACAATGTTAAATTAAATTCGGCAAATTATACTTTTTATTTAAAAAGCCTAGCTTCAGTATTAAAAACGCTGTTTTTGACTTACTATAGTTGTATTCGGGACCATCGATATTGTTTTGCTTGGAGTTATGAAAAAATAAAAATAACTAAATCTATAGTTTAAGAAAAAAATTCCAAAAATGTTAAAAATTTAATAACTTCGAAAATACTCTTCTTAAATAGTTTTTACCAAATAATTTTCATAGGCAACTAAGATCGTAAGATCTTAGATCATATTTTTTTTTATTTTATTATTGAGATTTCGATCTTTTGTTTTTCAAACTTTTTTACCATCTTATTTTAAAAATATTAAGGTAATTTTTTGAAACTGTCAATTAGAGTTTTATGCAGCACTGATTGATAAATAAAAAAGTGAATAAATAAAAAAAAATTAAGAATATTAATTTTCAAATTCAGATGCAGAAAAAAAAATTATGGAGACATACAAATGTATTAAAATTTATTACAACAGTCTCTATCGTCTTCGTCCTCTTATCAGAGTAAGATCACAGATTAAGTAGTATAATAAAGTAATTCTTTTTGTTTTACAATTACGATATAATGGATTATTATAATTAAATCAAACAAGAGAACTTGTTCCATCATCTGTTGATGATGAAAATATACAGTTGGAAAATAGAAATAAAATTCAATGCACAGGTTAACATACATTCATTAACCATAGCGCGTCTAAAGAAAAATCATACAACAAATTCTACGGACGCTCAACGGATGATCAATTTACAACACTGTATCAAAGAACAAATATGGATGGAGATATAGTACCAACATAAATATAAATACCAGTGGTATACAGGGGAAAAAAACTTACTAGACTACCACCAAACAACATTATAAATCAATCCAATAAATATATTCAACACTCTTACTAAAGGTAATTGACAAACATTAATATTAAAAACATTAGCATCGGCACTCAAATATTGTGTGCTACATCAGATGATTATATTTATAATAAATTCTGCACACAGTTTTACTGATTGACGAATTAAAAATAAATGGAATTTTGAATAGTTTAGAATAACGAATATAAAAATGAATGAAAATAAAAAATAAAAAATTTATTTATCAACTTATTAATCAACTTATTTACTCTATTTTGAAAGAGCAACCTTCACTGAGTAAATAATCAAATATTTATATGATGTTAAGTAGTTCTAGTAACACAAATTACAATGTTATGTAAATTTTGGGTAAAACCTAATAATTCATTTAATAATTCTAATTTTGTTTGGTATAAGCTATAGAATGGACCGAGAAAATGCAAGAGCGGTTGGTGTGGTTATTGTTACTAAAAAAAACGATAACACATAGCTTCTTGTCCTTTAAAACTTCTGTCATTCAAGCACTAGCTATTAAATTATCATTAGAATCGCAAGAATTTACATTAGTTGGGACTTATTTTCTGGGTAAAAAACCTAATCAATCTTTAAAAACTAGATTTATTAACGAACTCAACATATTTAATAAAATATCAAAATAACTACATCATAGCTGGTGGTGGTGACCTTAACTAGCGGAACGCATTATGGAATTGTATACCCAGCAATATTTGGGGTAGATTGTTTGACCATAAACTTACAATTAATAATTTTGAAATTCTAGCTCAAACAACACCAACATATTATCCTCACAGTTTATGCGGATCCGCTTTGACCCTAGATATTATTTTAACAAAGCGTGTCCAGTACTTAAATATACCATTCACGACTCCAAATTTTAATGCGGATCATTTGCCGGTGTAAAATACTCCTATTCTTAGATTTAAACCATTTAAATTAAGTTATTTCTGATAATTTCACTAGATGAAACATTAAAACCTCCTTAAAAAACGCAACAAAAATATTTATCCAATTCAAACTGATTTCCATGGCAAACATAGAAGCTAGCATAAAAAAATGTGACATAATTACAAAAATGTTATCCCATTAATTTCTAGAAATTCCAAATTATGTACGGATAAGAACATTGCAATTTTTAAATCGATATTCCAAAGTATATTGTTGTGTGACTCGCCTGCTTGTGTGAAATGTGCAAATTCTCATATAAAATCCCTTCAAATAAAACTAAATAAGATCCGCAAAATTATATTAAATTTACCAATTTTATACCATTGGAAACATTTCAAAAATAGCTGACAGAATTATGCTACTTAAGGGGAGAAACATAATGTTGCGTCAGGCGCGTACGTGCGTAAAGTTGAGTAGAACCAATGGAAATTTATGGAGCAACTTTAAATGTAGTTTTGCTAACGCACACACGCTTCACGCACGCATGAAGCAGATTCAGATTGTACTTTTTTTGAAGCATATGCGTTTTATCTAATTTGACATCGCGTTTGTTTTTATTTTTGTGAAATTGTTTTGGTTTTGGTTTACTAAAAAATTTTTTGGTGGTTAAATTAAGTAACAAATTGTATGTTAAATAAGAAAAAATTATAAATTATGGAAAATTATGATCCAGTTTTGATTGAGAAAGTGAAAAGTAATGCATTTTTATACAACACCAAAAATAAGTTATACAAAAACACATTATTGAGGGATAAATGTAGGCAGAAAATTCCAACAGAGCTTGGAAAATCTTGTAAATAGCATAAATGTATTTAAGATATTTTATAAATTTAATATTTTTATAGCTGATATGTGTAACACAAGATGGAAAAGCTTAAGAGACCGTTTTGTTAGAGAGTCAAAAAACAAAGCTCTGGAAGTGGCGCTAAAAATAAGAGTTCGTGGGAATATTTTGAGTAATTTCTTAAAGATTGGTTAAAACCCATACGGTAAACAAATATTAATTTTAATAAATTTGATTTAATCATAATTGAATGTTTTCAATTTTCAGACAAATTGGAAATTTTGATGAAATGAAACCAAACCAGGCTGCAGAATTAGCAAGCAGTTTTGAATTTTCATTGCGCTTTCAGAAGATGATGATTTTTTTGATACCACGGCCAGTAGCGAATATTGTTACCCAAGAAGGTTGATATTTTTTTTAAAATTAATTTAAATTTATTCATTTTTTTCTTAATGATAAATCAGAAACACAAAGGCAGGGCCGGCTCTAGCATTGGTAGCGCCCCCATGCGAAATTCACTTTAGACGCCCATTTGCTAGGAGTAGTATTTTATTGGTTTTTTGGACTTAACGTAATAGCCCATTTACATTATCACAAAATTACGTTTGAAATCAAGTTAGGAATAATTTTAAATTGGTGTTAACATTCACTGTAACTTAATTTCCATTTGACATTTAATTTTTTGTAATATAAAAAACAAAAATGAACTAATTTCATAGCATTGAGCAAGAAAAAGTAAAAAAAATGTGTTTACTTCGAATAAAAAAAAAAAATTATTGAAAGAAAGAAAAAATATAATTAATATGTTGATGTTATGTGCAGCCAAATCAAAAATAATAAGTATGTATTTTGTATGAGCAAAATAAAAGAACAATTTGGAAGAAAGTAAGTTTATTTAGTAATATACAAACTTTTATAATTAATTAATTACTTAAATTCTTAAATATTTAAAGGAGAGATCGTGTTTTTTTTTTTTGAAAAACACTTATTCGTCAATGGAGAATATTTTTGCAAACAAAACTTGAGAATGACCATGAAATCGTTCGAAGAATTATGCCAAACATTAATTAGCTTGGACAAAAAAGAATGTGTGATTAATGAAAAAATATTATTGGAAACAAAATATGTATTAGTTTGTACGCTTTGGGTTCATCAGCAGAATATAGAACTATAGCAAACATGTTTGAAGTTGGAAAATCAACAGTATGTACTAACTATCGTATTAGAATTTTTCAAGGCTGTTTGTAATATTTTAATGCCACAGTATTTAAATTTCTTGCCGTTAACTGACGAGATAATTAGTGAAAATATACGAGGTTTTAAAAATATGGGATTCCCTCAATGCATTGGTGCCATCGGTAAACTTTATAATAAAATAAATGTAATGTATTATAATTATGTATTTAACTTTAGTAAAATTAATTTTAGATGGATGTCATATTAAAGTGAGGCCAAAAAAGTCAGAATCTGTAGATTATTATAATTATAAATCATTCTATTCTATAATTTTATTTGCCTTGGTGGACCATAAATATAACTTTATGTACATTAATGTTGGCAGTCCAGGGAGATGTAATGACTCCACGATTTTTGAAAGTGCTCTTTAAAAAAATATTTACAAAATAATAATATTTTGGAGAATTATAAAGAAGTTATAGGATCCATCGATGTTGATCTATTTTTAATCGGAGATTCTGCTTTTAAGTTAAGCAAATTTGTTATGAAGCCTTTTCATTTTAGGATTAATGCTTCTCGACGAGAACGCATTTTTAATTATAATCTTTCAAAGTGTAGAAGAGTAGTGGAAAACTCATTTTGTCATTTATCTGCAATGCATCATTAATTATAAAAACTTGTTGCATATTACACCATTATTTAATTGCAAAAATGACGAGATCTTTCAAAGCTGGTTGCAACAAGCCAATGATACAAATATACAAGATAATGCCGATGAAACATTTTCCTTAAATACTGAAAGAGGGAATTCAATAAGAAATGCTCTTAGTTTGTTGTTTGGTAACTGATTTTTTTTTTAAATTAAAATACTTCAAATTAACAATTTAATAACTTCACTTTTCATTCATATTTTATCAAAAAAAAATTCTAAAAGATTTAATTTTTTTTTCAATTTTTAATATTTCTTTATTCATCTCCAGCATTTCCTTTTCAATATTAATTTGAAAAGGAAATCTGTTCATCTGTTATATTATTATTTTTTCTCATTTCTTCAATTAATATATTTTTTTTTTTGTCAGATGAAGATGGAGCTTTTGAAGATGAATTTGATGGTATTGGTGCAGATGAAGTTGATGGGCTTGGTGAAGATGAAGTTGATGGTCTTTGTGAAGGTTCCGGTGTTGGTTCCAATTCATTAAATACTTAAAGAAAATAATAATAATATTTGTATCAGCTTTTTTTTTTTTTTTTTTGTAGTTAATAAAAATTTATTTTTGATAATATTTTAAAAATGAAAGCAATATTTTAATTACTAAAACTTTCTTCCATAACAGTTTCGAACTCCACAAACTTATTGCCTCTTTCGAGGTGATCGGTTTTACGCACCGGAGAGACCCTGGCACACAACATCAGTTGGACCCCAGGCCAAGGATCATCAACTCGGAATCAGGTTTGAGATTGGATTATTTAAGCTTTCCTTCCAGGCGCTTTCCAGGCCCTGTTCCTGGCTTACTTTTTTCTTTTCTATGGCAGATTATCCCGCCCAATCTGCTCAACATTCTACTCTTAAGAGCAGGAATTGAATCAAACCCAGGTCCTAGAATCTGGCTGTGCTTGGTCTGTAATCTTCCGATAAAGAAAACGGTTGCCTCAGTTCGCTGCAACAGTTGTAATAACTGGTGCCACCTTAAGCAGTGTTCAGGCCTTAGTAGCTTTAGTGACTACACAACCAGCTTTATCGGGAGTTGTTGCGCACAGAGAGCAATACAATCCTTAAATGACACAATGGCAATAGTAGATCTACGTTCTCCATCTCCGCCATGCACCAACATCGCATAGCTGCCGTACAGGAGACCAAAGTTCCAAATTTACACTCATTGTCTTCATTTAACGGTTATCACATCATTAGACGTGACAGAACCGACAGAGGTGGGCGACTAGCTTTTATCCTACATCCTGATGTCTCTTTCAGACCTATAGCGATATCCCAACTTTCCTCCGATCCTCATCTGGAGGCAATGAGTATAACAGTCAAAACGGATGATATTGAGCTCACGCTTACAAATATTTACATACCACCAGTAAACAGCGTTGGAGCAAACTACCAGCCAGCCCTAGACTGCATTCTTCAGGGTGAAAACACCATCATAATTAGCCTGAATTCGCGAACTTCGTAGACCGCAAACCCTTTTTCACTACAGCAACCAACAACCGCTAAAGCAGGTGAGAAAATCTTCCCTGACGCAATCGTTAGTGCTGCTAAAAATTTTATTCCAATGGGCAGAATCAAAAAAGTGATTCCAAATTTTCCGCCTGAGGCTTCTAGGCTCGCCGAAAAACGCGACCACCTTCGAACAACAGACCCAAGCGATGCTAATATCACTCGACTAACACAGGACATCCAAAAACTGGTAGCCGATCACCGGCAGTCCAAGTGGTTGAGTCACCTTGAACATTGCTCGCTTTGTTCTAAAAAGCTTTGGTCTACCATCAGCGGTTTGTCTGGCAAACGCAAAGCCCAGAATAAAACGGCTATAGCATTAAATAACCAGCACTGCAACAACAGCGCTAACTGAACTCACAACCAAAATTTTGGACGGTCTCAATCACCGTCGCCCGCATTGGCGCACTGTTGTTGTAGCACTTGACCCATCAAAAGCTTTTGACACGGTTTCCCACTGTATCCTACTCCAAGATATCCTAAATTCCTCCCTCCCTGATGCCACTAAAAGATTCCTATCAGCTTACATCAACGGTAGGTCTGCGTCTGTAGAGTTCCGTAACTCATGCTCGAAGCATCGCAAACTGAAGATGGGCGTCCCTCAAGGTGGGTCTCCTATCCTCTTTAACCTATACCTTTCCTTACTTCCTATTCCTCACCCTGGCATAAAACTCATAACTTATGCTGATGATTGTACAGTCGCTGCGGCTGGTTTAGATATATGTGAAGTTACAAACAGGATAACCACCTGTTTTTGAGTCACGTTTGACAAGTTTCTCACATTTTCAAAATATGCTAATTCCATCTGCATCAAAATGAGCAATAGAAACAGGGTCCTTAGAGCTTTAGCCGGTACAACTTGGGGGAAGGATAAAGAAATCCTTATCACGGATACTCAGAATGCTTGTTATCGTATAAACCATGGTTTGGAGCTACTGTTAGAATTTGTTTGCAGTACGGCAATTTGGCATGTACGGCAATTTGTGGGAACAAAATTAGCATTTGTTAGTGTCAGAATTTGTTTGCGGTATGTAGGTAGGGAATGGCTATACAGTACATATGACTAAAACTGTACTTAAAATTTGTTTGCCGTACGTGCTTATAATTATTGAAGTGTGTTAAAAATTTGTATGGATATACTGCAAAATATTTTAAAATTATTTAAAAATTATTTTGCAGTAGGAACATATACAGTTCTTATGCATGTGACAAGACTATAAATAAGACAACAAGTATTTTTTCGCAATAGTTGTTCGGAAATGCTTAAGTGAAGCAGACGTGTTATGGAGTCTCCACCACCGAGTTTGTCGCCATCATTGCTTATGTAAGTAAATCATGAAATTTAAAATAAACATAATTAATATTTACGCTTTATAGGTTACAAGATGAAATATTATCTCCGTATACGAATATGAATGTTTCGTTGGATTCATCGGCAGATTTTTCGAGTATATTTTTTATTAACTTTTAAAAAGCCAAATATTTAACTTAATGGTATTAAATAGGTGATGACGCAGATAAATATCCAAATTACTGTCCTTCAGAACCAGAAGCATCCACTTCAGTTAATTTAGTAGCTGATATTAAAAGTCTTCTTAAGATTTTGCCTGTTGAAGATAAAGCATATTTTGAGGCTTTATTGACAATATAAAAAAGTATTACATTGTATTAAGCCTTAACGAAATTATTCGGCTGTAATTATTTTCTGTTCAGTTATTTTTAAGTTTAATTATTATCTATTTTATTAAAAATTAAGTGCCTTAATGAATTCCTATGGCTGTTATTTTGTGTTCAACTATTTTTAAGAAAGTATAATGAAATTTGTTATTTTTTTGTTTTAATAGTAATATATTTTTGATACTAAATATAGTTAACAATAAATTATTTCTAAAATATATCATATTGTTTTATTAATTTATTCTTTTTGAATTTTGAAACCACATCCAGCAGTAAGAACATCTTCCCTACACACTTAAAAATAATTGCGGTATGTGATGCAATTTACATTGCATATCAATCCAACGGAAGCTTATAACTAATTCTGATGCAAGCTTAACATCAGAATTCTTCTGATGTAACATGCATGTGAAATAAGTTGAAACTTCTAACGAAATATTTTAGATGGAATTTGCACTGAAAAGACATGTAGCTTTTGACGAAATATTTTTGATGTATTTTGCAACGAAAAGACATGTACCTTCTAACAAAATATTTTATATGTAATTTACAACGAAAACCAATGTACCTTCCGACGAAATATTTTAGATATAATTTGCAACGAAAACCAATGTAACTTTTAACGAAATATTTTAGATTTAATTTACAACGAAAACCAATGTAGCTTCTGCCGAAATATTTTAAATGTATTTTGCTCCGAAAAGACATGTAACTTCTAACGAAATATTTTAGATTTAATTTACAACGAAAACCAATGTAGCTTCTGCCGAAATATTTTAAATGTATTTTGCTCCGAAAAGACATGTAACTTCTAACGAAATATTTTAGATTTAATGTACAACGAAAACCAATGTAGCTTCTGCCGAAATATTTTAAATGTATTTTGCTCCGAAAAGACATGTAACTTCTAACGAAATATTTTAGATTTAATGTACAACGAAAACCAATGTAGCTTCTGCCGAAATATTTTAAATGTATTTTGCTCCAAAAAGACATGTAACTTTTAACGAAATATTTTAGATTTAATTTACAACGAAAACCAATATAACTTCTGGCGAAATATTTTAGATGTATTTTGCACCGAAAAGACATGTAACTTCTTACGAAATATTATAGATGTAATTTACACCCAAAAGACATGTAACTTTTAACAAAATATTTAAGATGTAATTTGCACCTTCCGACTACATATCATGTAATTTGCATCGCAAAGATCATCAATATATTTTTATTTTGCCTAAAAATTCAAAAAAGAAGCAATAATTCAAAATTGGTATGAAATATTTATTATTTATTACTTTACTTAATATGTATTTTGAACCTTAAAACTATTTTTACATAAATAAATTTAATTTATAAATAAAATTTAATTAACTTTTGATCAAAAGTTAAAGTTTATTAGATATAAAAGTCATTATTAGCAAAAATTCGCCTTGGCCGTCGAAACTTAAACAAATGGCATGATTGAAGTGATGGCGTGATCATACCAGTTGATCATAAATAGCTATAACAATGATACATAAGTATATGTACACAACAAAGAGATCATTATTTGATATCTAAAAACAGTTATTATAATATAACTGACATATGTCATTTGATATCTAAAAACTTGTATGATCACACATCACATCATTTTCACATCAATGCCATCCTGAAAATTAACAAATTTGTATTTATCTTATTTTTGTTTCATTAAATTTAATTAAGTATAATATAAAAAAAAAAATATTAGCTATTGTGCAAAAAGTGAGAACTTAAAGTTAAAAATACATTATTATTTTCATTTTAACATTTTATGAATTGAATTTAATGAAGTGCATACACTATAAATATTATGTTATAATGTTTGTTTTATATATTTTATATTATTATTAAATATATTGTTTATTATATCCCAAAATGTAATTTTGCTCATTTTTAACGCAAAAGTGTTGCTCAAAAGGTTTTTTGTACGGAAGGTCGTCGAAACTTAAACAAATAGAACTAGATTTTTTACGTACAAGTTGGTAAGCACAATAGAATTTGTCATAAATACCAATAAATTCATTCAAAATAAAGAATATCTTAGAATTGCTATCTAGTATATCAATTATATTGTAAAAATAAATTACTTCTTCAGAATTTGCCCTTGATTTAATAATGAAAAATCCTTTTTTATAATGGAATTCAGATTCAGCATAAGAAAGGGAAAAAACAGGCTCTACTAAGGAAAATTGGGATTCTACCAATGTCTTTTTTCCTTTAATGAAAATATTTTCGAATTTTTCTTTTTCCCAAAAACCTGACATCATTTGTTGATGTCTTCTAGCAAATGTTTGGCAAACATTTTTAAAATTTTGAGTCAAGTTTTTCGTAAAATAACGATGTTTTGACTCATACCTCATTGTCCACATATGTATAATAGGCCCCATTTGCTTGATAACTCTGGGGTAATGTAAGAGAAAATGCTGTTTCGGAGTAAGATTCTTTTGAAACGTATTTAAAATAATTGATAAATGACTCGATATATATGTTTCTAATTCAAGTATTTGTTGTTCCGTAATTTCATAAGAAAACAATAATCTCAATATTTCAAGCATACTTGTAATACCTTCCCATTGAGAATTGTGTTCAGCTTTATAAAATCTTTCAAAAATGAAAGGAAAATGTGTCAACAAACATAAATTTTGAATAGCATTTTGTCCCAAATTGCTTCGCTCAAGGTTAAGATTTGAGGGCTTATTTTTACGATCGATAAATCCAAAATTATACGATGAAATAATATCATTTAATTTGTCAACATTTGTTATAATTTTGACTTGAATAAAATGTTCAAAAATGTACTTTAAAATAAGTACTACAAAGCCTTCAAGTCCATCATGCATGAAATCTACACTATAATTGCTGATTGAATGGAAATATTTAAGTTCATTTAAAACTGTTTTACGCTGAATGCCCTTGGTTTCGATCATTTGTAATTTTCGCTGAGGAGGTTGGTCTTTTAAGATTTCGTAACAATCCTCAGTTCTCAAAAGCTGAACATTTTCTGCAATAGTGTTTTTTGTATCACTACTAGGCATTGTACAAAAGCGACAAAAAAAGCGTGCGGAGAAAGATTTAGTGAAACCAATCAAATCATTAGCTGCTAAATTATCATGTGATAATGATATTATCGTTCCATGTAATAAACCTATACTTTCTATCATTATACCAGTATTTTCCAAAAATTGAATGTCACTAACAATAGGCTTTAAAATTGAGTTTAAGTTAAAACTTCCATGTAAATCATTAACATAAAATAGGCAGACTAGAAAAATGTGGTTCAGCTTTGATTGTAAAGTAGGTGGACTATTCGAAATTGTAAAATAAATAGCTCCTACTTTATGTACTAAAGTTTTACTTCCCAAGACCTTGGCTACTTCAAAATCATCATAATATAATTGAATTAATACAAATTTCCTATTCTCAAATTTAGGTTTCAGTGATTGATAGCGAGTGCCACAGCATGGGTACTTAAATATCCCTTCCTGGCAACTATGTGAGGCATAAAATTCTTCAAAAATCTGTCTGAAATCTGCATTTCTAAATATTTTTTCAAGAGTGGTACTAATGGGAATAAACTGGAAGAAATTTTGAACTATAATTCTTTTATAAGTGGAAGTTTTGTTATTAAAGCGCATTTCCCACCTAAAACCAATTGGGATTTGCATTGGCTCAGCGTAGAACATATTTTGTTTAAACATTTTATGTCTTTTGAATTTAGAACAAAATGTTGTCAAGGTATCGGAAATTTTTTTTTGCTTGAACTCGTTATTATTAAATTCGTTCGTTGTTTTTTGGACAAGAATATTAATAGCCTTTTCAGTAATATTTTTAGTTTCATTAAAAATTTCTGACATTGTTTGCTCCGGCAAACCAAATTTAATCATCTTAATATGCAAATTTTTTACGCAATTTTCAAAATCGCTTAAGTTATCGATAGATTGACAACTGTTAGCAACAGAACTGTCTTGAATTTGAAAAGGTGTTATAGATGTACTTGAATTTACCAGAACAGGTTCACTAATATTTTTATTTACAAGAATTTTATGTTTTTTAACATGTTTTTTTAATGCTGAAAAGGATTGAAAAGAACTTTTGCAACTGTTTCCTATTACACATTTAATTTTTGTTTGCGTATTCTCTTTTATAAATTCATTATACTTAAGGTGTAAAATTACAGTATCTATATCATCAAATTTCTTTTCACATAAATAACAAAAAAAATTCATTGTTTTTTTCACGATTCTAAATTAAATATAAAAAATTACGATTTTGCATGCAACTACCTTAAAATAATAAAAGATATATAATATTTATTCCATATGTTCTCCGGATAATATTTGATTCGTAGAAATTATTGCCAGTTTCATACCTATTTCTTTTGCTTTTTTTTTTAATTTGTTAATAAATATTTACCGGTTTGAAAAGAATTAATTTGGTTAAAGAAGTATTAAACGAATCTTGAACTGTTTTAGCTGAAGATTTCCCAGCTACGTGTTGCGGCAGTAAATTCAATAAATACAAAATTGGTCTTGCAGACGGTAACCATTCTAAATATTATGTACATTAAAAATAATTTATAGAAAATTCTCATATTTTACCATCAATTTCTGGCAATCCCTTAAAAGAAGTACCTTTTGTATTAAAAAAAACTGTCTTTATTTTAGGACGAATTATTTCCCATTTATTGAGAAAAAATTTGTAGTTTTTAGGATATCTAATTTCAAAATCATATAATATCTGAAAAAAAAAATTAGGAGCATATAATTATGTATTGATTATTTACATTTTGGAACAAAATTCAATGAAAGCTTGGTATGCGGATAGGCTATATCCTGTACCAGGAAGCCAAAAATTTTATTCCACATATGTACATATGTAGTATATAATATATGTATATGTTTAAAAATTTACCAATTCAGGAGATGCAAAAAAGAAAGGGAACACTTCAGAAAACTTCGTTACTTGCTGGGTATCCAGTAAATTTATTCTTAATTCAAGTGTATCTGTTAATTTTTGCTTGATAATGCTGCTTTGAGTGCTCACATTAGCATTTTTTAATATAAGAAAATCGTCATTATTTTCAAAATCAAAAAATTGTATTGCGCTCTGCAGTGATGAAGTTGATTGAAGTTCTACAGTACTTGTATTTGCTGATTTTCGTTTTCTGCTACTATTTTCTTTTTCGAGCGAGTAAATCTTTTGACGAACTCTGTATAATCTAGCTAACAAATAGCCTCTATTTTTTTCACGATTATATAACAATTCCTAGCCAAAAAAAAAAAAAGAAAATTGTATATAATTTTATATGTTTTAATTTTCATTTCTTACAATTTCATTCGCTTCGTCGGAAGATTTTAGTTGCGGAAAAAGATTGACTGTTGCAGATGCCATTGCGGCAATATGACAAGGTTCGGGATGATGCGAGAATCTTTCAACTAACATATCTACTGCTTCTCGAATTATTGTTCGTCTCTCTACATCAGACAACCCCTTTAACTCTTCAGTAGATTTTATTTTTTTTGTAAGAAGAAAAGCATTTTTGCTGTTCGACAAATATTTTTCGAAATCCTAAAAATATTGAGCATATAAATAACGTAAGAAAATTGGACTCATTTAAGTTATTATATACTTTATCATTGATGTACATATCTATACCTATTCGACAATTTTGACGACTTAGCGATGAGTTTTTCAATACTTCTAAAAGTAAAAATATTGTACAATAACTCGATAAAATTATAATTATGTCAATATCATACCAAAATTTTCATTCCTTTTAAGAATTATCTTAATGGAAAAGTCTGGATGTTGGTAAAATTGTTGAACAATTTCGATAAAGTTTTCTTTCTTTAATTTTACACCTTGAGAATCAGTGAAATAATCTATTTCCTTTGCTGTAATGTTAGCATGAATAGATGCTGAAAAACGTGAGATGTTAAAAAAATACCAAATATTATAAAATTTAAGCAAAGTCAAGTGTAAAATTTAGAAAACATCTTTGTAGTTTCTTAACATCATAAAAAAATTTATAATGTTAATTGCAACAAACTACAAAGATAATTTCTAGATTTTACACTTGACTTTGCTTAAATTTTTAATATTTGCTATTTTTTTAACATCTCAAGTTTTTTTAGCATCTATTCATGCTAATATTACAGCAAAGAAAATAGATATTGTCTTTTTAAGTGGAGAAAAAAATACCGTTTTAAAATGTTGCAATATGCAAAATTTTCGATGTAAATAACAACGAAATTTTGTAAAATTCCATAAATATTTCCATTTGATCCTTGTTCGTTGTTATTTGCATCGAAAATAAAGACAAAACAATTTTTATGATGTTAATTGTCTTAATTTCGATGCAAATAACAACGAACAAGGATCAAATGGAAATATTTATGGAATTTTACAAAATTTCGTTGTTATTTACATCGAAAATTTTGCATATTGCAACATTTTAAAACGGTATTTTTTCTCCACTTAAAAAGACAATATCTATTTCCTTTGCTGTAATATTAGCATAAATAGATGCTGAAAAAACGTGAGGTGTTAAAAAAATAGCAAATATTAAAAATTTAAGCAGTTAAGTGTAAAATCTAGAAAACATCTTTGTAGTTTGTTGCAATTAACATCATAAAAATTTGTTTGTCTTTACTTTCGATGTAAATAACAACGAACAAGGATCAAATGGAAATATTTATGGAATTTTACAAAATTTCGTTGTTATTTACATCGAAAATTTTGCATATTGCAACATTTTAAAACGGTATTTTTTCTCCACTTAAAAAGACAATATCTATTTCCTTTGCTGTAATATTAGCATAAATAGATGCTGAAAAAACGTGAGGTGTTAAAAAAATAGCAAATATTAAAAATTTAAGCAGTTAAGTGTAAAATCTAGAAAACATCTTTGTAGTTTGTTGCAATTAACATCATAAAAATTTGTTTGTCTTTATTTTCGATGTAAATAACAACGAACAAGGATCAAATGGAAATATTTATGAAATTTTACAAAATTTCGTTGTTATTTACATCGAAAATTTTGCATATTGCAACATTTTAAAACGGTATTTTTTCTCCACTTAAAAAGACAATATCTATTTCCTTTGCTGTAATATTAGCATAAATAGATGCTGAAAAAACGTGAGGTGTTAAAAAAATAGCAAATATTAAAAATTTAAGCAGTTAAGTGTAAAATCTAGAAAACATCTTTGTAGTTTGTTGCAATTAACATCATAAAAATTTGTTTGTCTTTATTTTCGATGTAAATAACAACGAACAAGGATCAAATGGAAATATTTATGGAATTTTACAAAATTTCGTTGTTATTTGCATCGATAATTTTGCATATTGCAACATTTTAAAACGGTATTTTTTTTCTCCACTTAAAAACACAATATCTATTTAAGTATGTACATAATTTTGTAATTATAATATTAATATTACATACCTGGAATTAAAAAATCTTCATATTCCCAGGTATCTCCATGACGAACAATTTTTACAAAATTTGTTTCTTTTTTAAACAAAATTTTAATTATAATGAAGGATGCCGGTTCTTCTTTATTCATGTTCCTTAATACTCATTTAATTTTTATCATTAACACTTATAATTTTTAAATTTTTAATTTTTTTTTTTTAAATTGATTCACTGAGCGTTTAATTTTTTTAAATATTCTTTAATATTCAATTTTTAATTTTTATCACTAATACTTATATTTTTTTTCACTAAAACACTTTGTAATGAATAACCACCCGATCGTTATGATAATTTATAAATAATGAGGAAATAACTCTGCTGTCCGAATTTAGCAACAAGTTGCTGCGCACATTATTAATTTTCCGTAGAAAATTAGAAAAAAAAAAAAAACGAGAAACCAAATATGAAAAAATGGGTGGTCCAGAAGTAGCACTCTACTTTAAAAAGTATAACTTTTTAGTATAATATTTTTTAATGTTTTTTTTTAGATAAGCGTATATCTGTAAGTTTTATAGTTAAATTTAGTAGTCAATTATTATAACACAATTTCGAAAATTGAAAATCAAGATCGACGATTAACCGAATTCGAAATTTAAGCCTGGGCTACATTGTTCCTATCAGTTCAGTTCAGTTTCGATTCCATTCCATTCTATTCGACGGTTAAGTAGACTGAACACATAGTTACCGATCACAATCGATTAAACCACATATATTTTGTTTTTGTTATTTTTGAAACAATCAAATTTCATTCCTCTTGACATTTCCTTCAGTTTGGATTCGCAAAATTCCAATCGTTCCAAACTCTTTCGGTTCGATTCGTTCCGATTCGACCTATGTGTCCACTCAATCGATTTTCCATATAAAATATATGGAGACGTCAAATTTGAATTTTTCGAACGAATCGAAACTGAACCGATCGAAACAATGTAGCCCTGGCTTTAATTTATTGGCTCTACCTCCACCTTTTCCTGATTTTAAAGGTCATAATTACTTCCCTTGAAATTATTTACGCAAGGAAAATTTCGGTTAAAGGATATGCCGACGTAGTGATGACATAATTTACCGCAATGAATTTTAAAATAAATTCTAAAACTATTTTCTAAAAAGGGATAAAAAAGGATAAAGTTTTTTTTGGCCCACCCTTTAGGTGCAAAATAATTGTTTCGATGCAAGGTTATATCTTTTTATGCTATAGTTTAGCAACGTTGTGACTAATATAAGTATATACATAAAAAAATATTTTCTCTATACATACATATATGTATAAAAAAAGGATTTTTTTTTACTAATTTACACGCACATCATGATTATTTGGTTGTAGTTGCGCGGGAAGTTGACCAAAATAATCATATTGTATTTATATCATTAACGGTATACCTGAAATATGAGCTTAAAAGAAAAAAATTAAGGGACTGTCTCTCTAAGTTTATTACAATATTTTTTTTTATTAATTTGTAAATTTTGTCTTTGGTAATTATGATTAGCGAGGGGTAAAATATCGTTAAAAGGAACGGGACAAACATAAGAAATATATATACTTCGTAATCTAGGTTTAAATTTGTAATTAAATGTACACAGTAAAAAAAGTTATATCACCTTTATAAAATTTCCTTATATATATGTGCTTTAGATCTAGATAACCAACCATATGTTTAAATATTGTGTTTAACTAAAAAACTAAAATGTAATACATTTGGTATATATAATATTTTTATTATTGAATAAAAATGTATGGAAAACAACTAATATTGGTAAAGTAGCAATACATCACATTTTAGGAAACTAAAAAAATATTTTAGGAAACTAAACCAAAGAAAACAAATGATTTTTTTTCCAGGAACAAAATACTTATACTTATCTTTTACGCACATAACTGCAGCGAACACCATCTAGTAAGAAAACAAAATAATTTTGCTTGCACAATATTAAAAAATGCTTGTATTTGTTATTTAAAAATTAATTACATCAAGTTTAACCGCAATGTTGCAGTTGTAACACATCTTTTTGTAATGTATGGCTTGCAACTTGCAACTCATTCTAATGTAATTTACAATGGCTTACATTACATCGATTTAAGCTGCAATTTTTTTTTTAACAATAGATGCCAAATTAAAAATAAACGGGGTAATTATAAATTTTTCATATGGGATTTCCCCATTATAAATTTTTGATACCTAAAAAATAAAAAACCTTAATTTTCACGGCTGAATTATTGCCAAATGGCGACAGGTATTTATTGCCAATTGGCGACAGGTATTTATATTTGAAACGATCATAAATATTCAATGTGCCAATGTTCTGTACAAATTTCTAAATACATATATTAGTTTAGAAAATAACATTTTGAAATTTTAATTTTTAAAACCAAATGTCGTGGATTGTGGAGCATTATATGGAACATTGCAGATTTTTTTTTAAATTCTCCAAGCGGCTTAAGCTATGAAGCTGAAATGTGGATAGTAGATGCGAAATCAAAAATATATAAGGTTACCTTACACACTTTTCATTTGCGGTACCCGTTTCATATAATTTTGTTATGCAAATTTGCATCAGAATTTGTTGGGTGCAATATTTCCATACATCGATTTTGGTTACAATGTTGCATCGCATAATTTTGAAGTGCAATTTTTGTAATTAATTACGGTATAATTTGCGTCACAATTTACGAGGTGCAATGTTTACATCGATTCTAGTTACAATATTCCATCACATATTTGTGTAATGCAAGTCTTGTAATTAATTTTGTTGTAATTTGCACCACTGTTTAAAAGATGCTAGGTTTACAATGATTTCTGCTGTAATATCCATCATATAATTTTATGATGTTAGGAGTTATAGATAACAACATTTCCACTAGTAAAAATATAATTTAATATACATATATGCATAATATAAATGTATCCAAACATATTAGTATGATACATTTTTATAATTACATAAAGTCCATCTTGAGAATTTAAATAATTTAATTTTCCCACACAATAAAATATATATAATTTTAGCAATGTCAACAATTATACATATTTTCATTATATTAAAATAAATCATTTTACATATTTTAATTATATTAAAATAAATCATTTTAAGTAAAGTAAATTTACACGCGCATAATTATTTTTGCTTATTAATTAAATTTAAATATGAATTATCTTACACGCGCATAAGAATATTTTTGTCTTTAATTACAAGAATAAAATATTGATAGTTGACGAATAAAAGTAATTAACAAAAGTTTAGTCAGTCTGAAGTTACCGGTCGATCTAATAATATATAGTTGTCTTATAATACATAATAAATTTAAATAATATTTTATAACAGAATAACAGAACATTAATAAATATAATAATAAATATTGTAATTTGTAATAAATATATAGTTGTGTTTAAGAAAACAAATTGTGTTTTATTTTTCAATAAATTAATATTTTGCTTTAAACACTGAAAAAGTTAAAGTTAAAATTGGCGCAGTCGGTAGGATACGCTAAGTGAAGCAATTATTATGCAACACTTATGTTTTTACATTTTATAGCGTATCACAAAAGAAAAAAAATATAATAAATATATATTTTTTGTGACTTTATCAGTAGAAGTGATAATTAACATTTTTAACCATCAGTAGAAAAGTGAAAAATTATTGAAAGATAACACAAAAAAAAAATTAAACTTTTGTCAGTAGCAGTGATAAAATTTTAAATATTTATTTGATCGCAAAATTTTTAACAGTGAAAATCGATACAAAATTATTTAAATCGATTTATTAAATAAAAAATAAAAAAAAAAAAAAAAAAAAATTTATAAGCTGAAAATTAAAGTGAAATTGTGGAAAATTTTACTTGCCCGTAACCAGACTCAACTCAAACAAACTGTTCAACGTACCAGCCCAACAACAGTAGCAGAACAGCAACAGTAGCAGAGCAACAACAGTAGCAAAGCAACAACAGTAGCAGAATAGCAACAGTAGCAGAGCAGCAGCAGCAGTCAACAAGATTCATCTACATTCTACAACTTATCGTTACAACTTGTCAACAAGAATCGTTACAACAAAACTTTTAAGATTTTATTAAGGTATGAGTGATAATGATAATGTAAAAAATAATTTAGAACAACATATAAATGAATTAGCTAATTTAGTAAATAACGTTAATTTAAATTCTGGCAGTGACATTTCGGTTGACCAAACTAATAATACAATAAATTCTAATAATCAAAATAATTTTGATATCTTACCAGAAACTATGGCATTATCTTTGACTATCGATCCTTTAAAATATCTACAAAAATTACCCGAATTCTCTGGTGATTTCAGAGATATTCAAAATTTTATAAACCTTGTAGATAAAATTTATCCTCTCCTTTTAAAATATGATACAGTAGCACAAAGCATCTTTTCTGATGTAGTAAAATCTAAATTAAAAGGTAAAGCTAGGGAAGTGATAGAAATAAATAACCATGTTACTTGCTGGAAAGAAATGAAAGATATACTAATAAATAATTTTGGAGATAGATCGACCTTAGAAGAATTATTTGATCAGTTAAGAGGAACTGTTTTTAAAACTAATTGTGTTGATTTTTATAATGAAATAAAAACGACTTTAAGAAGACTTAATGTAAAAACTAGACTTAGTTTAGGTGACGATTTAACAATTACTGAACAAACGATTACAAATAATAAAAATTCGGCTTTAACAATATTTAAAAGCAAAATTCCTGAACCAATGAAATCAATTTTATATTGCCGAAATCCTGATAATTTAGAAACGGCTATCGATATCCTTTACGAAGCAGGATACGCTCACTATAGAATGCCGAATATGCATGCCCAAAATTATGATTTTAAAAAATTTAATAATAAAAATAATTATACCAACAGTAGTAATTACGACAATAGAAATAAAAACCAAAATACTTCCAATACTAAATATCAAAATACCAATCATAATTATAATAATAGAAACGGTTTTCATACTCAAATGAGAAATTTGAATGGAAATCAAAACTATGCCCACAACAGTAATAACCAAAATCCAAGAAATTTAAACAATTTTAATTCAAATAACCCAAGAAATTCAAACAATTTTAATTCAAATAACCCAAGAAATTCAAACAATTTTAATTCAAATAACTTGCGAAATTCAAACAATTTTAATGCAAATAATTTTACGAATAATCGATTTAATTCACCACAACAAATAGGATCGCAGGTTCCCCAAAATCCTTTCAGATCCATCCCTTTTACAAATCACCAACATAACCAATATCAAAATCAAAATTCTCGCCTCCAACCACCAGAACCAATGGACATAAATACCAACGAAATTTTTCAAGCTAATAACGAAATCAATTTTTCGAATTTTTCTTTATTAAATGCCGAAAATACATTACCTCATATTGTTATAAATGGTGAAACAAGACCATTAAAGTTTTTGATAGATTCCGGCGCAACTCATTCTATAATAAATCCCAATGCATGTAAAGCTGATATAATAGAACCATTAAAAGAAAAAGTTCTACTGCGAACCATAAGTCAAGAAGTTGAATTATCGGAAAAAGTTACATTACCTTTATTTGAAGAATTAGGTAACGCTACAAAAAAAATCGAAATGTATGTATATCCTTTCCACAAAGATTATGACGGACTTATTGGCAACGACATCTTAAGACCACTTAAATCTAAAATTGATTATGAAAACCAGACTCTTAGAACAATAAATAAAGAAATAAAATTATTTTTTACCAATCGGAAACAAAATTTTAATATCCAGTTTAAAACGAAGGGTGATTTCGAAGTTGTCGTCCCTGTATTACAAAAAGATGGCTTGGCTTATATCGAGGAAATGAAGTCCTTAGATAACAAAGTAACCATTCAAGAAGGAATTTACAATGTAGAAAATTATACAGTCAAAGCAAAAATCCATAACGAAAATAATGGTAGTCATTTAATTAAAGTAAATCCGATTGCAACCCAAATAATAGACGAACGAAATTTTAATATAATAGAAAATTCTGACAATAAATCAATTTTTGAACAAATTAGGACAGACCATTTGCTCGTAGAAGAAAGAAAACAACTTTTAAATGTAATAAAAAAATTTAATAATATTTTCTATAACAATAATTTTAATCTAACTTTCACTAATGCTATTAAGCATAAAATAAGAACATCCAACGATGTACCCATATTCGTCAAATCATACAGATACCCTTATATTCATAAGCAAGAAGTTGAAAAACAAATAGAAGAAATGCTTGAAAAGGGGATTATTAGACATAGTAACTCCCCATATTCAGCACCAGTTTGGATCGTTCCAAAAAAAGCAGATGCTAGCGGAAAAAGTAAATGGCGACTTGTTATCGATTACCGCAAATTAAATGAGGTAACAATCGATGACAAATACCCAATCCCAAATATTGATGATATATTAGGAAAATTGGGAAGATGCCAATATTTCACCACTTTGGATCTTGCCAAAGGTTTTCATCAGATTGAAATCGATGAGCAAGATATCCATAAAACCGCATTTAGTGTCGAAAACGGACATTATGAATATCTTCGAATGCCGTTTGGACTTAAAACAGCACCTGCGACGTTCCAACGCCTTATGAATTATGTTTTGAAGGATTATATAAATAAAATCTGCCTTGTTTATCTTGACGACATAATTATATTTTCTTCTAGTTTAGAGGAACATATTAGTTCTTTAATTAAAATATTTAAACGCCTTGAAGAAGTTAAATTAATGGTACAATTAGATAAATCTGAGTTTTTAAAAAAGGAAACTGAATTCCTTGGTCATATTGTAACTTTAGATGGAATCAAACCGAATCCAAAGAAATTAGAATGCGTAAAACAATTTCCAATTCCTAAGACTCATAAGCAAATTAAACAATTTTTAGGACTCACCGGATATTATAGGAAATTTATTCAAGATTATTCTAGAATTGCCAAACCCATTACTAAGTATTTAAAAAAAGATCAAAAAGTAAATATAAATGATCCAGAATATAAAAAAAGTTTCGAAATGCTAAAAACATTATTAGTTAATGAACCCATATTAAAATATCCCGATTTTAATAAAAAATTTACGGTTACTACAGATGCTAGTAATTTTGCTATCGGAGCGATATTGTCCCAAAACGAACACCCGATTTGTTACGCTAGTCGTACCTTGAATGATCATGAGCAAAATTACAGCACGATAGAGAAAGAACTCTTAGCAATAGTATGGGCTACGAAGTATTTTCGCCGATACATTTTCGGTCGCAAATTTATAATAGAAACTGATCACAAACCTTTACAATGGCTTTTTTCCATTAAGGAGCCTAATTCAAAGCTTGTACGATGGAGATTGAAATTATCAGAATTTGACTACGAAATCAAATATAAAAAAGGAGTACAAAATGGTAATGCAGATGCATTATCACGTATTGAAATAAATCACTCCGAATTAACCGAAGTAAATGAATTTAAAGTAAGCAAATCTCCTTTAAATGTATTTAAAAATCAAATTATAATTAACAAAATAAATTCTGGTTTGAAAAGTACCAAAAATTTAAAAATGTTTAACAAAAGTAGGAAAGTAATACAGTTGAAACAATTAAATGAAGAAATAGCAATTTCTTTGCTTAAAACTCATTTTAATCCCAATATTCTAAATGCGATCTATATAGTGGATCAAGAATTTTTGCAAACCTTACAAAATACCTTCTTCAAACATTTTGGTAAAAATAACTAATTAAAGATTATCAAATGTGAAAAAGTTCTCAAAGATGTCGAAGATGAACAAACTTTGACTAAATTAATAGAAAAAGAACATTTGCGAAATAACCATCGCGGTATAACAGAAATTTGCAAAGAATTACAGCTAGAATATTTCCACCCCAAAATGCATAGTCGTGTAACTCAATTCATTAATAACTGTGAAATATGTAATTTAGAAAAATATGAAAGAAAACCTCTTAAACACAAACTGCAAATAACCGAAACACCAAACTTTCCAAATGAAATTGTACATGCAGACGTTTTTTATACTTTAGGTAAAAATATGTTTGTTACATTTATTGATAAATTCAGTAAGCTCGCCCAAGCTATAAAAATAAACGCAAGAACTTGGATAGAATTTAGAAGAACAATCTTACAATATATTTCCGCGGTAGGGAAAATAAAAAAAATAGTAGTAGACAATGAATTAGGATTTAAAGCAATACCGCTAATACAATTTTTAAAAAATGAAGACATAGAAATACA
Source organism: Rhamphomyia laevipes (assembly GCA_963920725.1). NCBI lineage: Eukaryota > Metazoa > Arthropoda > Insecta > Diptera > Empididae > Rhamphomyia > Rhamphomyia laevipes. The sequence continues at coordinate 35,528,284 of OY987257.1, forward strand.
TTTTATATCCAGTAATAACCATACTTCGAATGCTGATGTTGAAAGATTACATAATACCATCAACGAACACTTAAGACTTTTAAGACATGACGAAAACAAAGATATCGAAACTGTCGAAGAAAAAATATTAAAAATTATTTCATTTTACAATAATACGATTCATTCTACAACAAACCATAAACCAATAGATTTTAATAATGGAAAAATAAAAATAGAAGAATATGTCACTATAAGGGAAAGAATCATAAAAATTAAAGAAAAAGTTATTAATAATTTGAATAAAGATAGGACAGACGTTGAAATAGAATCAGGACCCTATTTTATTATAGATACCAGAGGAGGGAAAAATCACGCTAAATTCAGGAAAATAGATTCAGAAATATTAGACGAAAATCATATAATAGACAAGGATAATGGATTAAAATATTATAAAACTCACTTAAAAAAGAAAAAAAAATTTCAAAACAATAATTCCCCAACAATCCAATCAAAAATACCAAAACGAAAAACTAAAAGACGATTTTCTATTCCAGCTAACAATGATACGAATAATAATATTCCTCACTGTTCTAATAATCCCGCCCCATCCTGCTCAGGTACTAACAAGTAGACTCGGCATCCTTTCCAAAAATATCCTTACAGAAGACGAACTAAATTTAATGCCTGACCTAGAATCTTTTAAAGATATCAAACTTGTTATAGTTTTTCATTCAGAACAAATTATCATTATTCTATTAATACCTACATATACCGAAAAGCCAATGTCAGAAATTCTAATTGAACCAATAGCGAATAATCAAAATAAATCAATTTTATTAGAAGAATATAAAATATACTTGTAGATAACAATAATAAAATTTATAACTCATATGTTAAAGACAACAAAAAAAAAAGAATTTAATAGAAGTACATAGAATATAAAAATTGTATTTACAACATAATTAATTTTAGAGAGGCCAATTGTAAAATGCAAATACCTGGAATTATTATAACAAAAAATATTGATAAAACTAAAATTGTACTCAATTGTAATAATTTGAATGTAAATATATCAGGTAATAATTTGTTAAAATATTAAAACTGTAAGTTACAATTAAATAACAGATTATTTGAAAAATTTTATACAAAAAGATAAAATTGTTTTACCTTATTATACAACTACAATAAAATAAAATAAAAAAGTAGATTTGATTAAATTAGAAGAAATACATGTTAAAAATATAAATAATAATAGTAAAGAAATTATAGAAAATAAATATCAAGATTATGCAATTAATTTTTCAGTAAATATTTCTATTATATTAATCATAATAGTAATAGTAATTTTTGTAAAAATTTATATAAATAGAAAAAAAAAAACATTGAAACAAATACTTCGTCGGAGCCTCAGACTAGCGATGGGGGAGTTATAGATAACAACATTTCCACTAGTAAAAATATAATTTAATATACATATATGCATAATATAAATGTATCCAAACATATTAGTATGATACATTTTTATAATTACATAAAGTCCATCTTGAGAATTTAAATAATTTAATTTTCCCACACAATAAAATATATATAATTTTAGCAATGTCAACAATTATACATATTTTCATTATATTAAAATAAATCATTTTACATATTTTAATTATATTAAAATAAATCATTTTAAGTAAAGTAAATTTACACGCGCATAATTATTTTTGCTTATTAATTAAATTTAAATATGAATTATCTTACACGCGCATAAGAATATTTTTGTCTTTAATTACAAGAATAAAATATTGATAGTTGACGAATAAAAGTAATTAACAAAAGTTTAGTCAGTCTGAAGTTACCGGTCGATCTAATAATATATAGTTGTCTTATAATACATAATAAATTTAAATAATATTTTATAACAGAATAACAGAACATTAATAAATATAATAATAAATATTGTAATTTGTAATAAATATATAGTTGTGTTTAAGAAAACAAATTGTGTTTTATTTTTCAATAAATTAATATTTTGCTTTAAACACTGAAAAAGTTAAAGTTAAAATTGTTAGGTTTGCATCTTTTTATGGCGTAAGTAGTATTGTAATTTTACCGACGCAACACTTACATCATATTCCAATGCATGTTTGCACCTTATACGGGTTGATGCAGGCCTTGCAACGAAAACCGCCGCAATATTTTTAAGTGTGTATATCAAAACTAAGTATTATATAAATTACTATTATAATTATTTTATTGCAGCAGTATAGTGAAGAAAAGCACATTTAAGTTCTTGTTTAACGCATATCCAAGAAATTTGCCGTATATCCCTATAAATTTTCAACTCGTAATTTTAGTGGCGTTTACGGCAAGCTCATTCTGAACCAATTTGTTAATATCTTCTAAAGTAAATCCACGCGGGACTTAGAAACATTTCAAAAATAATTAGAATTAATAATACTAATTTGTATAAAAAAACGAGAAAATCCTTTCGGCCAGTTTTGTCAATATATAGGTTCAAACATTAAAATACGATTTCCGTAAAACTTAAAAATTCCGTTTACGGCAAACAAATTCTCAGCCGACGATATATAAAAAAAGAAAGATATGCAAAAATTTTGTTATTATACCTCAAACCACGACATCCAGTAATGTTTCAATGTGCATGTGGTCAAAATTAAATAGCCATTTTCTTACAAAAATTAGAAATTTAGATAAAACACGAATATCTCTTATAGCAACCGGCAACTTATTAAATAATCTTGGTGCAGTAATGTTAAAAAATTTACTAAAATGAGCAGAGTGAAATCTGGGAATCACTGCAATATTTCTACTATTAGCTCGTAGATTATAATTAGCTATAACTCTATAGTGATAAAAACCACCACGAACGAAAAATAGTTGTGGAGTTTTAAAATAGTATAGATGTCTAATCGGTAGAATATTTAGTCTGTGGAACAAGTCAAAGCTTTTGTGACGACGATTTTTTTTTACAGATAATTCTCAAAATATGTTTCTGTGCTATGAGCAGTGGTTGTATTTTATTAAAATAACATCCACCCCAACAAACTATACCATATTGTAATTTAAATTGAAATTAGACTGTAATTATTAATATTACAACGATCGCCTTTTTTGAAAACCGGGATAACTTCTGCCAATTTTAGAGCAGACGGGAAAATTCCCGTGTAAATGCTTTTATTAAAAATAAAAGCATGAACATCAACAATATTGTGTGAAATATTTTTTATTGTTTTAATTGATATACCATCGTCTGTACAAGAATTAGAATTTTGCATATCTAAAATTATGTTATATAATTCAGAAGACGAAATAGGATCAAAACCGAAACTATCATTTTGAACATCATCTTCAACAAGAACAAAGTTTCAAGAATTGCAATCATCTACATCTACACAATTACTAGGAATTAAATTTTCATTACCAATTGACCTGAGTCAGAAATTCTAGTATCATCTATATCTAATTCGATATTCACATTTCTATCAGGAACCCAATTTAAAATGGTATTGACCACTCCCCACTGCCCTCTAATATTTTTCATATTTTTATTAAACTCGTTTTTAAAATAATTATCACGACACTTAGGTATTTCAGTTCTCAAATCTTCACATATTTTTAAATAGTAATTTTTTAATCTAGTATTTAGTGGATGTTTCAATAGTTTCTGCCTTATGTTATTTTTATAAGAAATTTTACATAATAGTTTGTCCGACAACCATGGTTTAATTTTTATATTTTTGTTATAACAAATTGTTTGGTTAGACGGAGCAATCATTTATTTTATTTTTCAAAGTTGATAAAAATTTATCAAAGGTTATAGAAACATTGTCTTCGGAATAAAAACTTTCCCAAAATTTATATAACAGTAGAGAGTTTAACTTCTCATAATCAATCTTTTTAGAATGTTGCGATTCAACATTATTTATATTTGAAATATTTTTTAATATATTTGTTAATAGCAAACGTGTCATACTGTGATCAGTAGTGATTTTAAAATCGAAAGTAGTAGTTTCAAAAGAGAATTTTTGAAAATTAGAAAAACGAATAAATATATGGTCAAGACATTTACCGGATACAGTACTAGTAGGTTCATTAACAACACTGCTCAGACCATTGGTTGCCATTAGAAATAAGTATTTATCTACTATTTGATATTTTACTAAAATATTAATATTAAAATCACCTAGAATGAATAATTAAATTACCATTTTTTACGTTACTCAACAGATCACCAAATTCACACAAAAAGACTTCGTTATCTAAACTATTTTGCAATCTATAAACACAGAAAAGTACTATTTTTTCGTTTTCAATATTACATTTTACTTTTATAATATCAGCAATAGACAAATTAAACTGAGAAATACTGCAGTGATAATCAGATCTAACATAAACTGCCACACCACCAGATGCATAATTATCATTACACACTGCATAAAAGTTATAACCGCGAATATCAAAATCATTTATTTTAAAATTATAAATCCATATTTCCGACAAAAAGATGAAATGTGGTTTATTATCAAATGATTCCAACAGTGGCGAAACTACCGGTAGGCGAACGCAGCAAATGCTGCGGGCGCACGAAGATAAAGGGCGCAATCGTTAGCAAACATTTTACGAACAATTCCGTAATTTGTTCTCATATCTATCTGGATTTTAAATTTTAGTTCGAATAAATCCATTATTTAAAATTAAAACTAAAATAACACTATTTTGAAAATGCATATACAGGGATATCAATATTAACTTGATGACAGCTGATCCTTGATAGTGACAATAATGACATTCGAGACAAATTATTATCTAGCACAAAACATTTGATAGTTTTAGCAGCGATAAAGTCATATTATTTTAAATAGTAAATTTCTTATTTGAAAATATAAATCAATAAAATTACTTTCTATTAATGGGGTATTTTAGAAAAAGAAAAAAAGTTACAGTTGACGGCAACGCGTTGAATTCAATAAATAATGAATCGTATTAAATCTAAATGCCGGTGTAGTGAATATTGTGCCAAGTCCATGCCCAATTATTGATAATCCATGCTCAATTAACGATGAACATGAAGACAGCAATAATAAACTGAACTGTTATTTTTTTGAAATATAATTTTTAAAAAACAATAATTTATGGTTTCTTTTTTTAATTTGTGTGGTAGGGTGGGCGTAAATTGAATTTTCGCCTGGGAGCGCAATATTTGTAGTTTCGCCACTGGATTCCAAATGCGCTACAAGCAGATCAAAAATTTTTCGCATACTTCTAATATTCTGGTGCATTATGAAAATATTATTAAACAAATCGTTGAAATATTGTTATTGTTATTATAATCAAAATGATCCAAATTAAAATTAGATTTAAAAGAATTTATAAAAAGTTAATGATATATGTATATTATCATTATAAAAACAGTTTTTATATGCTCTTTAAATCATCATGAGTTTTAATAACAATAATATTATCACCTTCACTTTTTCTTAACATTATTTTACAATAAGTATTTATAATTCTTCTCCTTCTTCAGCTTTTTAACAGCAACAAATAATTTACGGAGATGTGACGTCAGACTTTGATTAATAAAGATGTTGTTATCAGTGACGCCATCAAATTTTTTTGTTGTTAATCTTAATTTAGCTTTATTTAAAATGGTCTCTTTAATTTTATTAGAGACGAATTTTACACAAACAATTTACAGTTCTTCCATGGTGTTGTTATCAGTGTTAATCTCACCAATTGACGATTTGTTCAATAAAATGTTCTTAACAAAGCATTTTTCAATATTCTCATCATTCACAACTACACCTAAACCATCAGTTAGAATTTGTTGTTCTTTCGCAACTGCATTGTTATTTTCAACATCAGGTATACCTGAGGTATACCAACAAATTATGAAGTGTTCTCTAGTTTAGCTTGCTCATTTACTTTTTCTTCGAGAACTTCAACTTTATGAACAAGACATTTATTAACTTCTTGTAATTGTTGAATTTGAGCGAGTGCGGATTTGTTAACATTTTTCCAATCAATAATTTCTTTATAAATTAGCTATAAAGTGATTGAAGAATCTTGCGATAAATCAGTGTCAATAACCTCTGTATTTGTTGTCTATCGGCAAATTCATCGATTTAGGGACTTATAGAAAATAATATCCAATCAAATAACAGCAAATTATAATTTTTATTTGTAATTTTAAACATAAGATGCAATAAATATTTATTTGAAATATTTATTCTAAATTTTGTGTCCCTAAGGCATTCGTATTCTGGAAAAATTAATATTTATTTAGCCCTATTAGGAAACACAATATAAAGAAATACAAACCAAACAAGTACAATAAATCCAATATAGTTATAAATTTAAATTACAAGTTTTAATTATAAAGATTACAACTACGTTAAACAATAATTATTAAAAAAAAAAACAAATCAATTTTATTTATTTCAGCAACTCTTTCATCTTGCTTCTTCAATATTTTTTCCAATAATCCCTTTTTCGCCTAACATATCAATTTTTTGTCGGGCTTTTGTTATTACAGATAACACTACAGACAACCTACATCCCGACCATCACGCTTTACATTTTCGTCAGCGACATTCCCACCACCGTGAATCGCTAAGGCTTCCGAAGATTCACCATCATCGACGTCAAGCACAGCTAATTTAGATGCCGGTCTACGCAAAATGCCATTTGATGTTTTTACTTCAGCTGTTCTTACTTGTCCATCTGCACCAACATTGACCTTTACTACTCTTCCACGACGCCACATACCACTATATTGACCATCTTCACAAATTATTACGAGATCGTCAACTTTTATTGGTAATACTCGTTTACACCATTTTGTTCTTCTGGTTATCGTTGGTAAGTATTCGTGGATCCATCGTTTCCATAGTTTACTTTTCAATTGTTGCAAAATTCGCCATTGTTTTCTACAATAGGTGTTTTCTTCAATTATAGGTATATCAACTGAATTTACTGTACCCAATAAAAAATGATTAGGTGTTAGAGGCTCATCTTCAGAACAAAAAACTGGTAAGTGTGTAAGCGGCCTAGTATTTACCATATTCGCAGCTTCAATAATTAAACTTCTAAAAGTTTCTAATCTGGGTGCTTCTGTTTTCAATGTATATATTAAAATTTTTTTTATTGATTGTACTAGCCGTTCCCAACATCCGCCTGCACTTGGGTTTAATGGACAATTGAATATCCATTGAATTCCACGGTTAGCCAGCTCAGCTTCTATTGCATCATTATCCCATACAAATAAACTAGCATCAGCCTTTAACTCTTTATTAGCAGCAACAAAATTTGTACCATTATCGCTACGAATACGCAACGGTACGCCTCTAATATTGACAAAATTCCTAATACATAAAATACACGCATCCGAAGACAAATCCACAGCTAATTCGAAATGTACCGCTCTTATTGTAAGGCACGTAAATAACGCAACCCATCGTTTTTCTCGTCGTCTACCAATAGTTATATAATACGGTCCAAAATAATCTATTCCGGTATACGTGAACGGTCTAATATAAGGCGTTAGACGATCTTCTGGTAATTGACCCATAAGTGGCACATTTGGTTTCGCTCTTTTATTTTTACAACTTTGACATTTTGATTGTATTCGATTTGCAAGAGCTCGTAAATTAGGTATCCAAAAATTTTTCCTTATTTCACAAATGACAGTTTCCAAATTTTGATGTTGAAATTGTTTATGAAATTTATTTACAATCAATTCTGAAAACAAATGATTTTTTGGGATTATTATAGGACATTTAGTATATTCATTAACGAATTTCGCTGCATTAATTCTACCATTTATTCTTAGTATGCCATTTTCATCTAAAATTGGTGTCAAATTATAAATTAAGCTGTCTTTCCTTACATCTTTATTGTCTTTCAACGATATAATTTCAGTCATATATACTTCTTCCTGAACGTAACGACATAACCACAATTCAGCTTTTTCAATCTCTTCCGCCTTTATTTCACCACATTTAATTATTTGATTTTTAATTTTTAACTTTAAATTATTTATATACCGAAAAACCCAAGCAATCGTTCGTTTTAATCGCAAATAATCCGAAAATCTGTTAAATTCTATTAGTTTAACCAAAAATTATATAATGAATAAGATGGCCAGTAATATATTTTTACATTATTTTTCATTAAAAACTGGGGAGGTGCTTTACACAAAAAACAGCTTTGCAATAAATATGGTTTGAGAAGAATAATTATTATATATATGGTTTTGATATTAGATATTTCAATGTGCTTTTTAACACAAAATATTTTTTATTTTCGGTAAAATTTTTTCGTTATATATTTTTAGAAAGGGATAAAAAACATGTTAAGAAAGAGGAAAGAAATATAAAATATATTTTATAATATTGAACCATATATGCGTCTTTAACCTATATTGTTTCTTCTTGCATTTTTTGTTTTGTTTTTTTTTTTTTTTTTTTTTTTTTTCACAAGAAATTTTCAAGGCCAACTTTTTCAATTTATTTTTGAAAAATTTAATTTTCATATTTTAGAATTTTAAGTTATTATGGAATCAATTAAGAGTGTTTTGTGACGGACTTTGAAGTAAAAAAAATTGACTTCAATTTGATTTGTTGAGGTCGGCACTCTATATGACTACATAGGACCCTGAAATTGTATGGGATTACTTAGGTGAAGAGGATAAGGTGTAAGCTGTAAGGTCTCGTTTGTAGTATCAAATTAAAACCCTTATTGGGCAGAGTATGAAATGAATCTGCAAAAATCATTAATTTTGGTAATATAAAACAAATATTTCTGATATTTAATATGAAAAACTGAAAATTCCATCACTATTTATGTATGTAAATATTTAATATTATGTAAAATATTACTAACTAACTACGAGTTATCTGGTACCCCTAATTTATATAAATTTGTATAAAGTTATAGAATTTGAATGTATGTATTGCAAAAATTTATTTGTGTATAGCGCGAAATAGTTTTCTATATTTATTTCATATTTCATTCAAGCTGCTAATTAGGGGTACCAGATAACTCGTAGTTAGTTAGTAATATTTTACATAATATTAAATATTTACATACATAAATAGTGATGGCATTTTCAGTTTTTCATATTAAATATCAGAAATATTTGTTTTATATTACCAAAATTAATGATTTTTGCAGATTCATTTCATACTCTGCCCAATAAGGGTTTTAATTTGATACTACAAACGAGACCTTACAGCTTACACCTTACCCTCTTCACCTAAGTAATCCCATACAATTTCAGGGTCCTATGTAGTCATATAGAGTGCCGACCTCAACAAATCAAATTGAAGTCAATTTTTTTTACTTCAAAGTCCGTCACAAAACACTCTTAATTGATTCCATAATAACTTAAAATTCTAAAATATGAAAATTAAATTTTTCAAAAATAAATTGAAAAAGTTGGCCTTGAAAATTTCTTGTGAAAAAAAAAAAAAAAAAAAAAAAAAAAATGCAAGAAGAAACAATATAGGTTAAAGACGCATATATGGTTCAATATTATAAAATATATTTTATATTTCTTTCCTCTTTCTTAACATGTTTTTTATCCCTTTCTAAAAATATATAACGAAAAAATTTTACCGAAAATAAAAAATATTTTGTGTTAAAAAGCACATTGAAATATCTAATATCAAAACCATATATATAATAATTATTCTTCTCAAACCATATTTATTGCAAAGCTGTTTTTTGTGTAAAGCACCTCCCCAGTTTTTAATGAAAAATAATGTAAAAATATATTACTGTCCATCTTAATATTAGAGCGTCTTTGGTTTAACATATTTTTTATTCTGACATAATAATACATAACAACTTTTCATTTCTTCACGTGTTCCAACAATTATATCTTCTGATTGTTTAGGCCAACATTCTTCTTCATACTTCAAAAATTCTGGTCCATTTAACCAACGACTATCATTTTTAAATGTTGGCGGGAACACAGCACGCGTTGCATCATCCGCAGGATTTAATTTTGACGGTACCCAAAACCAATTACTTTTATCAGTACTATCTAAAATCTCAGATATTCTGTGTGCTACAAATGGCTTAAACTGTTTTTGATCCGACACGATCCAACTTAATACCGTTTTAGAATCGCTCCATAAGAATATTTTATTAATATTCAAATTGTGACTTTGAATAAGACAATTTTTTAATCTAACTCCCAATATAGCGGCTTGTAATTCCAATCGAGGAATTGATAACATTTTTTGTGGTGCACATTTCGTTTTACCAGCTACAAATGATACTTCTAATTTTCTATTCATCTTAATACGAAAATAAGCTACAGCCACAAATGCCGCTTCACTAGCATCCACAAATACATGAAGTTGAATTTCATCAGCTTTTAATAATTCAAATGAATGGCAACGATTTATTTTAAATTTTGAAATATTCTTTAATTCGTTCAACCATTGATAAAATTGATTATTAATATCCTTTGGCAAAGGATCATCCCAATCTATACCAGATTTCCACACTTCTTGTATTATTATTTTTGTATAAATCATAAAATTTGCTAAAAATCCAAATGGATCAAAAATAGACATGGCTATACTTAAAACTTCTCGTTTGGTTGGTGGACGATCACCACTAATGATTTTCTCATCAATACGATTAAATTTAAATTGGAACATAAATTCGTCAGTTTTTGCGTTCCAATACATTCCTAAGATTTTTTCAACTGATATTTCCTTTTCTTTATTCATATTAATAATTAATTCATCTGTTGAATATGACTCATATTGATTTAAAACATTCGTTACCTTTTCAGAATTCGATAAGAATTTTACCAATTCAAAACCCGCAACTTTATGAATATTTTTGACTTCTTGACTTATTTTTACAGCTTCATATTCATTTTTGAAACTATGTACATAATCATCCACATAATGATTATTTATAATAGCATTCGTTGCTTCGTTATATTGATCTTTAAAATTCATAGCATTTTTATTTTTTATAAATTGCGCTGAACACGGTGAACATGTTGCACCAAAAGTCATTGCCACCATTACATAAACTTCTACAGGATCATTTTTATTTTTACGCCACAGAAACCGTTGTGAATTTTGATCATTTTTTATAATATGTATTTGGTGAAACATTTCCTTAATATCACCACACACAGCTACCTCACCTTCTCTAAACTGAAACAATAAAATAGGTAATGGTCTATACTGATCTGGACCTTTTAATAATACAGAATTTAACGAAATTCCGTTAACCGAGGCGGCTGCATCAAACACCAAACGAAGTTTATTTGGCTTATTTATGTTTTGCACAGCAAAATGTGGTAAATACCATGTTCTTTTATCAATATTATTAATTTCATCAATATTTAATTTACGAGCATAACCCTTTGTTATATAATCATTAATAATATTTTTATATTTTTCAGCGTACCTAAAATCTCTTTCAAATTTCTTTTCAATACTTTCTAGACGTCTCAAAGCCATATTATAACTATCTGGCAGTTCAATAAAATTAGATTTCCATAACAAACCAGTTTCATACCTATTACCATTATATTTTGTTGTTTCAGTTAATATTTTTCTTGATATTTTATCCTCCTCGTTCTCTAAAATATTTTCGAGTTTTCTCACTCCAAAATTTTCTGTAGTAAAATAATCTTTTACAATTTCATTTATTTCTACCATTTTATCTTCATTTTCAAATGTCAACATAACTGACATTTTATCTTCATCTTCTTCTGGTAGTTTTATACTACCCATTATAGTCCATCCTAATTTCGTTTTTATGGCAACAGGATCTGAACTTTTATTTTTTATGATTTGTAATGGAACTCCAAGATGTATGTTATCCATTCCTATCAATACTGTTGGTCTTGCATCTGTATAATCACAAACTGGCACTCCTTCTAAATAATTATATTTATTTTGAAGATACTCTTCAAAATAAATATAATTATTTAGAAGGAGTGCCAGTTTGTATTGGCAGAGAAAGTTTTGCTACAGTACGAATATTTTTTAAATCATAACGTTTATTATTTTTGTTAATACCAGATATTTCTAAATTAACTAATTTTGATGATTCTTTTACTGACTTTCCACCAAACCATTGCAGTGTCATCTCTTTTGTACTTCCCTTTAAGCCTAATTTGTTAGCGGTGGCTCCATCTAACAATGTTACCGACGAACCTTCATCGAAAAACGCATAAGTATTTATTATTGATTCAGGACCATACAGTTTTACAGGCACAACTCGAAATATTATTTTGTTATTTAATTTTCTTTCTAATTGACAACTCAAGACAGTTGATGTTTGTGACGAGTTGTTAGATACATCGTTTTGTTCTTTCAGAACTCCTATTTGTTTATTGTCTTCATGTAACAATCTATTATGCAATCTTTTACAATTGTTGATACCACATATTCTTTGATTTTTGCATGTATTACTAAAATGACAATTTTTTAAACAACAAAAGCATAAACGTTTTTGTTTTACTATATCCCATTTTTTTTTTATTTCCAATTTACGAAATAAAGCACAATTAAAAATTGTATGTACCTTTCCGCAATAATCACATTGAGTAATTTTATCATTTAGCTTTGTTTGAGGCATCAAATTTTCGTTGGCATGAAATAATACGTTTTTATTTCTTGCTTTGTTGTCATATGAACTAAAATTACGCTTATCAGGAGTCGTTACGCAAACTAAACTTATTACTTTAGCAACTTCATTTATCCACTGACTAAAATGTTGAATCCCAGCATATGGCACAATTACACTAGCATACCGTGCCCATTCAATTTGCTTATTCATGGGTAATTTAGAGATCAATTCATCCATCAATGTTGGATTTGCTAAATGTTGTGGACTGTTCGTGGTTTCTAAAAATGTAGTTAAATTACGAACTTTTGTTGCAAAAGGTATTATATGATCAATTCTATTTTCTGTTATTGGTAAAAATTCCTTCACCTTTGCAATTTGACTTCGTACCAAATATTCCGCTCGTCCAAATCTAAAATGTAATTGTTCGATAACACTATTTACATTATCAGGAAAAATTAATAATGATTCAACGGTCTCTTTTGCTTCTCCTTTTAAACATTTTTGTAGTCGTAAAGTGTTTTCAAAGTTGGAATAACCAAAACTTGCTGTTGATTCATTATATGACGTTATAAACATCGGCCATTCTTCAGGATTACCATGGAATATAGGTAAATCGTACAACTTTTTCCTACTATCATGAAATGCGTTCATGGTACTTAACATCGGATTATCATTACATTGTCTGGCTGACCGAAATGATTCCGGTACGAAAGATGTTGAAACATTTGGCGCTGGACGAGCATTTTGGCAACAACTGGCTATTGACGTAGAATATCGATTAATATTTGGCACGAAATTTGTTGCAATTGGGAAAGGATCAGCAATAATATTGGCAGTTTTGAGTAACGGCTGTACCCGACCATAATCAGAATTGTTAATTAAAGTCGACTCACTATTTGGCGGCTGTAAAGTAGTCGAACTAAATATTGTTGATGTTGAAACATGATCAAACATGTTCCTGTTCACGTCCACATTATTATTAATCGGCGGCTGCGATATATTTTTCATGGCTTGTAACAAATATTCATTTTCGTTTTTTACGACGGCTAATTGCGACTTTGAATTTGAACATTCTTTTTCGAGGTTATGTAAGCGCGTGGTCAGAGAAGAAATCAAATCTGTAATGTTACCTGTTATTTCAGCATTTTCATTGTTGTCTAGTGAGGTGGCCCCTAACACTGTGACATCACCTTCATTTCCCGAATCTTGATTTTCTGACATTCGCTGGCTGTCTAAATCAACTATAAAATCCTTTAAGTGAGCTGGTAATTTTCCTCTATTACGCCTGGCTCCTGACATTAACTTTTTTCAATTTAAATAAAAAATTTAGAATAAACTTTGTTGTCTATCGGCAAATTCATCGATTTAGGGACTTATAGAAAATAATATCCAATCAAATAACAGCAAATTATAATTTTTATTTGTAATTTTAAACATAAGATGCAATAAATATTTATTTGAAATATTTATTCTAAATTTTGTGTCCCTAAGGCATTCGTATTCTGGAAAAATTAATATTTATTTAGCCCTATTAGGAAACACAATATAAAGAAATACAAACCAAACAAGTACAATAAATCCAATATAGTTATAAATTTAAATTACAAGTTTTAATTATAAAGATTACAACTACGTTAAACAATAATTATTAAAAAAAAAAAAAAATCAATTTTATTTATTTCAGCAACTCTTTCATCTTGCTTCTTCAATATTTTTTCCAATAATCCCTTTTTCGCCTAACATATCAATTTTTTGTCGCGCTTTTGTTATTACAGATAACACTACAGACAACCTACATCCCGACCATCACGCTTTACATTTTCGTCAGCGACAGTATTATTAATTGCATTAGCAGTCAAAAGAGCAGAAACCTCTTGATTTTGAATTAGTTGTTTATTTTGTTGAGACTCCGTTGTTTCAGTTGAATTATTGGAATGTTGATGTATTACAACTGTTTCGTCAATAGCAGTTTTTGGTGATGATGACAAGTGAAGCGACTTACGACGTAAGTTGTTACAACGGTCACAACGATAAACAATTTTAGTTTTCAGCATATACTCTACGTTGCTTTCAACCATATTGACACAAACTGCATGGTAGTAGTTGTTGCAATCTCCACAAAAACTTTTAGCTGCTGCCGATCAAATTTTTATGTTGCAAATACACGGCATATTTATTTATAATTTAATATTAATTTATTTAAATTTAAACGAAAATTAGTGAATTGTAAAAAATGATTTTGTTTTACTTTTATTTTTTCTCTTTTTTATAATGTTATTTTCTTACTTTTTAAAGTTTAAGTTTATAATAAAAAGTTATAACTAAATTTCTTCTTTCTTTTACGTGTAGATGTACACCCCACGACACTCAAAGAAATATTTAAAATTATTTCTAATGCAAAAATAATTATCAAAATAAAAGATAGGTTCAGGGTTCAGGCGAAACGTTAAAAAAATCGATATTATCGATATGAAATGACATTTTGAGGGATAGTAAACCTAATTTGAACTTAATTTTATGAAATAATGTAATTTAATTTAATTTTATGCAATACGTAAGTATGGGAAAAAATATGTATGGGAAATTAAGTTTTTTATAACTGAATTTGGATGAAATTAGGTATAACTTAATAATCAGCTATAATGTGAATGGGCTATTACTCAATTGGTAATGTTAAATTTGTAATAAATACATTTTAAAAAGTTAATTATTCTTTTTCAACTGAAATACATGTTTTATTTTGTTTATATATTTTTTATTTTATTGAAACAATATTATTCAGTAACAGTATAGAACGAATAAAAGTTTGTATAAAAAAGGCAAAACTATTATTCTAGATATTTTCTTTCCTACCTATTAAACTTGCAAATTCATCAATTACATAATGTTTTTCTAACTTGTCGCATATATCACTTTCAATCTAAAACAACTAATCTTTCTTGTGAAATGGTTGACCTTAGTTTCAGATTCGAAAAAGATCGTTCTCTGCAACTGACACTGGTAAAGTTAATAGTATTTTAATAACAATTACAAAATTGGGAAAAACTGAATCCGGTAGATTTTTATATATATACATATATATATATATATATATATATATATATATTACAAGATGTTTAGTGGGTTTTCATAGTCTTCCAAAAATTCCTTTGCTATTTTGATTTTATTAAATAATTCTTTTGATGATATATCTTTTTTCTCGCGATCGGTAAACATTATTTCTAAATCAGTACGTACAAAGTTTTTTTAATGTATTATCGTCCATTTTGTAAATATCTTTTATATTATGTAAAAATTGAAATGTTTACTACATTTTGAGAAAAAGTTAAACCTCTCTTTTAAAGATTTGATAATAATATCGAAAATTGGCAGAAAAAATTATATTTTATATTTAAGTATCGGATCAACTAGCGTTTTGTCTACAGATTCATAATCAATTTTTTTTTCTTCTTCGTAATGTATTATCTTTGAATTTCGTAGGGATCTCCAAATCAGCTGCTATATTTCCTGCCATTTGAAGAACAAGACTAAAATTTTCATCGGATCTATATTCTTCAATAAATTGAATAAGATTACTTAACGCAAACGCAACTGAACAAACATTTAAGTTTTGATTTGGATTTTGAAGCAGTTTATTAACAATATTAACTTTACTTTAAAATATCATGCCAAATAACAACGGAACATATAAATTCATACTCTTTGATTTTTAAGGCAACAGCCATAGCTTCATGCTTTGTATTATTATCTACTTCTAGGTTTTCGTAAATGGCAACTAAAGTATCTAAAATTTCAGCTATTTCAAATCTAAAGTGGACGAAGGGCATCGACTATTGTTCCCACCTGGTGGCAGAAAAAGGCTTTGCAATAATTGTAGTGTTTTTTTTTAAAGAACTTTAATAGTTTTATTAACGCGCTAAAAAAAATATAATAGTGGAAAAGAATCAAATTGATTCTAAGTTAATTTTGGATGCCTCATTTACTACTAAATTGTGTATGTGCAGTACACGGAACAAAAATGCCCGAGAATTCAAATTTAATATATATTTTTGTACGCCAATTTTTCCCAAGCATATTTGCGCCATTGTCGTAACCTTGTCCACGTAGATCATTAATATTTAAACCATTTATGGGTAGCTTAACAGAACTTGTAAAACAAAAATGTGTACCAGAGAATAATAGTGAAAAAAGTGAAAATATGCAATCTATGAAATTGATTTCTGGAAAATTACAAAAAATTTCATGCAAAATAAAAAATGAATGAATGCAATTAAATATATTGGCACTAGTAAATGAAGAAGAAAAGTTATACGATTAATTAATAAAATTATTGTTATTTTCTTGCCTAATTTTTTTTTTTTCAATTTTAATACGTAGAATAAGCCGTATTTATTATTTATGTTATTTGTTATTAACTATATTATTTTTATTACGCAGAATGAAGACGTAAATTTCGAATTTCTTCTATAGCTTCCAACCTGGTATAATTATATTCTTTCATAAATATAAATAGTATCATTTCTGGAACCAACAACGTCATAAATAAATCTGTATATTAAAAATATAACGAAATCTTTCATATAACGTTTTGAATTAAATTAAAAAAAGTTTATAGTTTATACTATTACTTACCACACGTAGTTAATTTGGAATTTCATAAACATTTCCTAATTTTTCCAACATTTTCTATTGAATGTCAGTATGTATTATGTTGCATACAGTAATATGAGATATTCCATCAATACATTCAACACGATAATGTTTGTTGTTTAAATTTATTAAAATGAAATTGTAAAATTGTTTGACAGTTTTCATAAGTTTGTAAAACATATTCCATTGTGATAAATTATGTTACCTTTGTAATAAGTTCATACTAATAAAATTCTACTTATTCATTGTACTCTTGTACTCCCACTATTAATGTTATCATTAATTTAACTTATTTTTTTATTGTGATTAATTTTCATTTTCTTTGATGTATTCTCACTATTGGGATTATTAATCAATTTGCAAAATATTTTATTTTTTGTACAATACAAATATACTTTTAAATTTATATCATCTCTCATTGCAAAGCATTTTTGGATGAATACTTATATAAAAGTAAGGTTTTCCCAAGTGTTACATTACCAGTTTCGTCATAAGAATCTACATAATTCGGTGGGCAATATGTGCCATAATGCATGTTTATAAAATTATGTAATACCACTGTAGCTTTTATACATTTTTCAGCGTTTTCTGGGATCATACAAAGGGTTTTTTTCAAACTCCCCAACGTGCAACAATAATTCCAGATGTAATTTCAATGACTCGGCGAGCTCGGGATAAACGATAATTGAAATATGTTCTTTTTCCATCAGTTAATTTTGTAGGATATAAAATAATCCTTTAAGGGAAATGTACTATCCCCAAGTAAATAGTGATTGCATAGAAAGTTTGATTTTTTTAACTTAAGTTTGCCTTTTAATAATCTTTTACCAAAGAACTTTCTGCGGAAATATCACCATCACTATTACTACCGTAAGCTCCAATATCTACTGATGTAAACGTATAATTAGCATCACAAGAAACAAGTAAAACTATGTTGTTCTGACCTTTATAATTATAATATTGGGAACCAGCATTGGGCGGACATTGATTATTTATATGTTTTCCATCAATAATGGAAATGCAATTTGGCAAATTCCATTTATCTATGGAATAGATAATCTATAACTATTCTTTGCCACTCACTTTCATTTGGTGGTACCAACCAAGACTTTCGATTGTCCCATTTTGAACATCCAACCAAAACTGATATTAGTGCTCCCTGTGATACCTGAAAAGAAACATATACGATATACGTGCATTCTGGATCTATAAATTATCGAATTGAAAATTTGATCAAACGATTTGAAATAATTTGCACCAATAGATCAAATGTACTTTGTTTTATCCTTCTCATTTTAATAAAATCATAATTTTTTAATTTTTCAATAATTTTTCAAAAAATCCTAAATAAATAAATAAAAAAAAATATTATAGA
Organism: Rhamphomyia laevipes; assembly: GCA_963920725.1. Classification (NCBI taxonomy): domain Eukaryota; kingdom Metazoa; phylum Arthropoda; class Insecta; order Diptera; family Empididae; genus Rhamphomyia; species Rhamphomyia laevipes. Next base: position 35,546,909 of record OY987257.1, read on the forward strand.
ATTTTGTAATAAAAATACCATTTTCCGCTTGAGGTTAAATAATTTAAAAAAGAAGTAAGTAATGCCTATTTTTGATCGTTTAAAAAATAATATTTTTGGTCTGAATGTCTGTAACGAATCTGATGTCCGAAACGAAAATAAAACACAAAAACTCGAAGAAAAACAATTCAAAATTATATTTTATAATTTATTATGCTAATAAAACATGGACCGTCCATGAATTTGAATTGAAAAGGACATATTATTAAGAAACATTCAGGACAGTTGAAATTGTACTGATTCCCACTATATACGAAGAAATAATCTGCCACAATATAAAATAAGATGATAAAATTAGATCTTTAAAACTGATATTGTCTATCTTTCTTAGAAAAATAAAATGGTAATCTATTCAGGTACACTGTAATCCCCAGTAATACCAAACAGCAACGAATTTAAATATTGTGAATATATTATATTATATACTACTCCCTCTGTCCGAAAATATGATATACATTTCAATTTTTTTTTTGTCCGAAAATATGGTATACATTTGCGAAAAAAATTATTTTTCTTTACAAAAACATTTAAATAAATACTTAATAAATAATGTTGAACTATTAAATTAATTTTATTAACATAATACAACAAAATTCAAATAATTTTAGTTACCCAATACAAATAAATTTAGTTGAAGTATGATCTGGCTTTGTGCATCGCTTCTTCTGAACATATGTAATTTTCAGTTAATCGACCCTCACGACGAAATTTTGTTTTATTGATATGAGTAATTTTATATGAATTTCCTCCTCCTGCCAACATAATTGATTCCATACACGTTTGAAAAGTTATAAAAACGTTATCAAGAGTATCCTCTCTAATTTATTAAATGCATCTTGTACACATTCAATCAATTCATCAATTGTGTTTGGTGAAGCTTCATGTTGTAATGATTGAATTGAATTGAAAAAAACACTAAATCTAGAACGTTTAAATCAGGACTGTTTGGTGGTTGTGACTTAAATTGAATATTCTAACCTGCAGCAACTAAATCTTCATCATTATCAGAGGAATGTGGTTTTGCATTATCTTGCTGTACGTAAATTGTTTTGTTGTTATTATTTTGAGGAAATTTTGATTTGATTGCTGGAATAATATTTTCTACAATCATTTTCTTACAGTGGGCTGCATTAATGGATTCTACATTTTTCGTTATTAATGTTCCCTTAGATGTATTCTTGGAATTTTTTTTAGCCGGTTCTTGATATACGAAGGGCCATATTCCAATTTTACCGTCAAAAAAATGCTTTCGATGTGTATCATAGCGTGGTCGAGCCACTGCAGCTAAAAACATTACTTTAGTGATAAACCGTTTGCTTTTGCAGTTTCTATAGGGTTCTTCTTCATCTAACATTATGTAATAGGAACGTTTAACTTTAGTAAGATAAAACCATTTCTCATCAATATGTACATAATCGTATGAATCATTAAAAACTCCATGATCTACCTTTGGCAAGCAAAAAATTAATCTTTCCAATTTGTTTTTATCTGTTAAAGTAGGTTTAACTGTAGAAGATATGCGCTTAAAATACTTTCGTTGTTTAAAGAAATCAAAAAGTGTTGATTTTGGAATATCAATTGCGAAAGAAAGACTACGAATCGTTCCCCGACGATTTAATGGTATATTCTTTATCTCAGCCAAATTTGTAGAGTAATCTTTTCGTTTTCTTCCGCATTTTTCTTTCTTTTTTGAGTAAACATCGGCACAAATTTTACCCTCTATGTATTGAAATTGTGCTCTGTGCCATATTCTACTTACGGACAAACGGCTTATATCAAATGCAGCTGCAACTTTATTAATGGCACCGCGTTCTAATTTTCGGTTTTTCTTCATCTGCAACAGTTGTTCTAAAACACCGCGACGTTGTTCAGAAGTTAATTGTTTCGATTTGATATCTCTCTTTTGCAAATCCATATTATTTTGATTAAAATTTTCCATTTTGAAACGACAGCCGTGAATATGTAATTTTTATTAAAAAAACAAATTTTTGATATTCAAAATCTGACTTGATTAAGCTATCAAATATATACCGTCACTTAGTTTTCAAAATTAATTATACTAATTTATTGATTATTATCATAATTGTCTCCGAAATTCTTGATAATATATGATTTTCTTTAAAATGTATACCATATTTTCGAACAGAGGGAGTATTATTTACCCATTGGTTTGAAATGTTAGGAATTAAGAATAAATACATTATACATTTTAAAACTAAAATATTTTCTATAGTGCTTGCAGAAAACTTAACAGCTTTAAAGTTATTTGTATATTTTAGTGGCATATTCAGTGGCGTACCATATGCAATTTTTCGGTGCGAGGCTGAATTTTTTTTGGTAGCTCTTTTTTTTTTTTTAGAGAATTTAGCAGGATCGATTGAAAATGTATAGTTATTTAAAATTTAACTTCTGGGACTTTTATAGACGCAAACTCATCAATTAAATCAGAACAGTTTAAGGACGGACTTAATTTATTCTCGATAGAAATTATAGCTAGTGCAGTACCGGGATTTAGCTAATCAAATTTTGGGAGGAAAGTTGGGAGAGAGTGCGAAAATAGAGAAAAACGATTTTGCTAACATTTTTTCCCATTCCCACTCCCTAAATTTTGGGAAGCCGAATTAAATAAATGTTTTTCTTGTCGAGAAATTTTGGGAGTGGGAATTAATATACATTTGATAAAGAATTGTAAGAAGGGTTTGTCTATTTAGACCAAAATAATTATATAATGGATATAGATCAAATACCAATTATAGGTATACCATGTAAATAGAAATTCAGCAAATAAAAGAATATTATATAATAAGGAAATAAATGTTCAAAATAATTTAAATATAATAATATTTGAAATTTATCAAACGGGAAGGGATATGAAGAAGAAATTTATTGGTGGTTATAATAAAAAACATTATAAGAAATTTTTAAAGTATTATTATAATATTAAGTTATGTAAATAATAGTTTTAGGTTTGTAGATTTAAATTCTGGAAATAATAGTTTTAGGGATAGTTTTAAGTTTTAGATTAAGAAAAATAAAAAAAAAAACAGAAAGTTTTGGTTTTAAAAAAAATTGCAAAACATAAAAATATGTAATGATATTAAAAATAAATAAATAAAATTTTTAGAGAGCCACTTTGAGGGACATTAAGAAAAAAATATTAATTAAGTTAACATAGTTTTTAAAATATTTTTTTATATGTACAAAAAAAAAAAATTATGGATTTATAAAAAAATATTACAAGAAAAGATATAGAATTATCATTGTCAATAGATTTTTTTTTCAGTTTTTTATTTATTATTAATATTGTTATAATGGTAAGTATTGTATAGTATGATAATGTTTTTTCAAAAAATAATAAATTTCTCAATAGAATTGATGAAAAAACATTACGAAACCATTTTTGGATCTTTTAAACATTCGCAGGGAACACTAGAAAAAAACAAACTTTGGAGTTTAATTGAAGCCGAATTAAATAAATGTGGTCCAACAAAATCATGTCAGCAATGGAAAAAACTATATTAAATTCTTATATTTTCTAATTTTAATTTATAATTGCAACAATAACATAATTTTCATTTCGTCTGCAGTGTTGGCTCGATTTAAAAAAAAATTTGAAATTAAAAATTAGAGGTATAATTAAATACCAACAAGAAACTGGTGTAGGTTCCATATCTGATTTATCTGATAAATTGACAGATTCAGAGATGATTATATATGAAATCATTGGAAAAGATTATTTTATTGGTGATAATGTCACTATGGAATATGGAGATATTAATGAAGTAATAATTTCATATTAATAATTATTATTAACATATGTAATTAACTGTATTTTGTAGACTGTTTCAATTGCAGAGCCAGTTATACCTGCTGAAGAACATATGTTGGAAAATGAAGTAGAAATTATTGAAGATATGGAATATAATAATATGCCATCAACAACAAAAGAAACTCCAACTACAAACAATGTATTTTTTGCAAATAATTTGTTATTTAAAATTAATTCACTATATATTATATTATTTATTCTCAGCTGAAAAGAAAGATTAACGTATTAAGAAATTCCTGCAAGAAATTCATTAATGGAAGCAAAAATTCAATCTGAAAAAACAAATGAACTATTAGAACAATTAATAAAAGAACAAATAAAGACACAAAAAATAATAGTGACGGAGCAGACTGAAACTAGAAAACTTATAAAAGAAAGTATTGAAAATTTAAAAGTTAATTTTTTTTAATATGTAATACTTTATAATATTTCGTTAAATTGTTTTTCTTTATTTTTTTTAATGTAAACAATTTTTTAGAAATGAAAGAATGAATATCAATTTTTTAGAAATGAATGAATATTATATTAATAAAAACAAACTTTAATTTACATATGAGTATTAATTATATTTTATAACTCTAGTTGCTAAACTATTTCTTGTTATTTTTCCCAAATTCAAAATATTTAAAGTAGTTGCAAAATTGGTCATATCATCTCCATCTCCACTGTTATTATTTTGAAGTCGTTGCAATATATAGGGAATTTCATATCAATAAGGATATTGTGCAAGACAATGCAAGCGTTAATAATAGAACCTGCCGCTGCAGGCGAATATCTAAGCGGCTTTTCACTTGAGCAGCATCTGTAGATTTTCAACGGTTCGGTATTAGTATATGTAGAGTCTAAATTAAAAAAAAAAAAAAAAAAAAAGTTTTTTTTACCTAAATCTAGATTTTAACAGTCCAATGGCTCGTTCAACTGAATTCCTCTTAATCGCATGACAACTGTTATAAATAGTTTCCATTGGTGAATTACATGGTCTATATGGTGTCATTAACAATGGTTCTAATGGATATCCAGAGTCACCCAGTAACCAAAATGAGCGGAACCCCTCATCATATTTTCTTTTTAGTCGTATTCTAATTTGACTGATAGACCATATATATGCATCATGTGTTGCTCAAGAAAATCTTGCAAAT